>OX422140.1:216949160-217549160 GCA_949129095.1 Volucella bombylans
AGCACCGGAACCAGTACCTGACATGGTAGGTATCTTGCTCTCAATCCAAGGACAGATGGCTCAGCTCCAACGTCATTTAACTGAACAGACCGCGTGGGTCGATCAAGTATAAGCACTGCTGCCTGGCCTAACACAACTTTTGTAATTGGTAATGGGTACGTACGTGGCGGAACAAACACTGAAGGTCCTTGCAGTGAATGTGAATTCACTAATTAGGTTCGAACGACGAGCCGCACTATTTAAGTTGCTTAGAGACCAAGTGCCAAGTGTATGAGCTGCATCGTTGCTTCCGTTTTGGTTTCAGCAGTCCCGCTCATTTCTAGCATGCTGTCTTTCCCTCCCTCTATTATGGTTATAAGGAGTTCTTGGTTTAGTCTGTTGACCTTTCACCTTGGCCTTAGCCCCTGATTATAATTTCTTGCGCGTCTCTCCCATTTTATATCAAAGGCAATGTACTGGTGGTCGCTGCCGGTGTAATCTTCAATAAACCTCCAGTTTTCAACGTTTGCCGAAATTGATTCTGATGCGAAGGTTATATCAGGTATCGTCTCGTTGTATCCTGGTCGCCTGAAAGTTGATGTGTTACCTTCATTCATTACATCAAGCCCTAGTCTGGCGGTCATCTCAAGTATTTGCCTTCCCCGTGAGTCCGTAATAGCCGTTCCCCACTCTATGGCCTTGGCGTTAAAATCCCCGGCAACCAGGATACCACCCTTGAACTCTCGCACAATGTCTTCAAGACAGTCTAGCTTTTCTCGAAACTCACTGGTGCTTTCATTCGGCGTAAAGTAGCAACTGACTATCGTGACACCTTCGCATTTCATCCAAACAAAGCCCCTTTCTGCTCCATGGGCCTTTATGGTGACTTTCCTTGTGTCCGGGATCCAGATAGCAGCTGTTCCGAGGGTATCTGTAAACCAGCCAGGGACGTCCTTATTTTTATACTGCTCACTTATGATTATCACGTTCGCGTTCAGGTCGACTGTGAGTTGTGATAGCAGGTTGTCAGCCGTTCGACTTCTGTGGAGATGTCCCTGGAGGACCTTCATCATTGCGTATTACATTTCTTCGCCTTCTCCAGTGCCTCTCTAAACACCTGACATTTGCCTGACCCTGGCACATGATCCAGTCCTAGTGATGGGTTCTTTAGCTCAGTGCATAAGCAGCACTTTGCGCTTTTCGTGCAGTCTTGCTTTTTGTGCCCCTTTTATCCGCATTTAATACAGAGTCCCAGGCTTTTTCGATCTATTTCTGCGCAGGAAGTTTGCAGGTGACCGTATCCGAAGCATCTGTAGCAGCATGGGACTACAACCCTTCGGCGGATTCTGCAGTGAATCCATCCTATTTTGATTCTGGGGGATTTCATTAGTTCTTCGGCTATTCGAGTGGAGCCGCACTATTTAAGTTGCTTAGAGACCAAGTGCCTGATGTGCTTTTGGTTAGCAAAACTAAGCTCACCAAAAGACACAAAATGAGGCACAGAAGATACAAAATAGTGCGGAGAAACCGACCCAACTCCATTCATGGAGGAGGTGTTGCGATTTTCGTACGAAAAGGTATACGTTTTAAAAGAGTATACAGTTGTGTAGTACTTAGGATCCAGGTGCTCGAAGCATGCATCGTGCATGTTCAAAGGCATTCCTACAATTACAGAGGCGTGCGTTAGACACACTTCACAAGAACACTGACTAGAGCACTCTCCTCGAATTCGCTCTACCCATCGTCCAACAGAAATCTGTCAAGAGATGAGATTGACAGGTATCTAAGAGTAATGGACGACACACTCAAACGATCAATGGACAAAACGATACCCCGGCACCAATACACTGACGAAGAAGACTTATTCCTCAACGCAACTATTGACGCACTGCACCGACATAAAATTAAGCTTCTGTCAAGGCTAAAAACCTTGTACAGACAGTTTACTGACAGACATTGTCCGGAGATCATGACACTGAGGTCGTCGATTAAAAACCTCCAAACATTAATAAAGGAAAATTACAGCAATTCTGTAAGTTTGTATTAGAACAATAAAATTCGGGCTGTAAACACCAGCAACTGGAATAAGTTCCCGCAAATAAATAAAATATTTCGGGGAAATAATAAAAAAGACGACCTTCCATGTCTTAAAATCGGAATAAGAATGGTGCGAAGAAAAACCGGCAATAATTTATTTATTTATTATACAATTTAATTTGAGGCAAGAAGACTCGACTGTTGATAGCATTAAGGGACAAAACGTTACTATGGAGATAATGGGATCACTAGTAGAAATTAGGTCTAGATGCCTACCGATGGAGTTTGAAACCCTGCTTATACGATCAGTGAATAAACATTCATTGAAATCTACTTCAGCAGAGGCAGTCTAAAGTCGCCGAAGATAAGTATGTCGTCTATGGAATCACTTAGGTTAGTTAGTTGGTCAACCGCTTAAATACCAAGGATGTAGCATTCGATGGGTTGAGCCGGAAAATGTAGCAAACGTACAGGGGCCTATTGGGGAGTGTTATTTTAATTGATACACAGTCAAGTTTATCAGAAGAAGAGACAACTCTGAGAGAATCGTTAAGGCTATTGTGAATGGCCAGCAGGAGGCTTAGGCATGGAGAATCAAGTGTAGGGTGTGCAATATCATCAACTGTAGCGATAGAATGACCGTGATCTCGGAAAACATTATAAAAAGATGGGAATAGCTCCTCACTCTTAATGTCGGGATCAGATTTCTGTATGAGTGGAGGTGAAACACTCTTTTATAGTGTACATAGTTCTGGAAAGCAGCGAAGTCATCCGGAACCTTTTGGGGAGGTGCGTTGAAAATTTCGTGGTGTAAATAAAGCAAACAGAAAGAGACATACATTTTGCATATCATTGTATCCCTTAGCCTAGAGGCGGGTTTGTATGTTATTATAGATTCTACACGTTTTCTTGTTCGAATTCATCATTGCGGAACCGATAAATATAATTTCACTCAATACCTTATCGATGTGGCACCCAGATGTTTCTTTATTTCTGGTTCTAGCAGCTTCTAATTCAATAATACCAACAACTTTTTTTTCGATACTCTGACCAATAGCCGAAGGCCTTCGATGCTCTGGCTATCCAGCTAACTTATAATTTCAATTATAAGTAAGTTTTCTAAATAATAATAATAATAATAATACTTTGACCAAAGTCTTCTACACATCTTACATTGCGTTCAAAGATTGATAATTTCTCCATTATCAGTCTGACGAGTGAGTTATGATAGGATTCATTGGAGTTACTGAGGTACTTAATTGCAAGGAGCGCATGTGGGAGAGAGATATTAAGGCATTCATCACAGAAGAAAAGCAGATTTTCCAGCAGCTGTGAAAATGAAAACTTCTTATATTTAGCCCATATATTGTAATCATTTGCTGCAAAATGATTACGTTTATTTTAATTTCAGAAGCAAAATAAAGCCAAATTTTATATATGGACTTTTTTTGTTGGGACTTATTTCATGTCACCGCACAAATAGGATGGAATTTTTGGCGCAGATCACCTTACGAGTACAAGGAACAAAGTTAGCATTGTTGTCGTTGGTTAATCCACAAGACATGCCTAATACCGGGAAAACAAAAAGCGTCAAACAATTAATTCAAGAGAAAATAAATAAAAAAATGCACTGTCGCTAAATTAACAAACTATTAGGTCAATAATAAAATTGCGGTCCAGCGATAATAATTTTTGAGCGAAAAATTGGGTTATTGGATTGATTGAGGTGGAAGAAACTAAATTAGAATTAAAATTCATGGAGCATAGTAAGAATGCTACTAAATTCCGTAATGGTTTGAACTGGACATCAACCCAGTTGATGACTTAAATGTCTGGCAGAGCTCTCGTATGTCGTATATATCGAATATGTAACCTCGACATAGTGTTGGTGCCGTTAGAGACCTTTGAAAGCCCTGATGTCTGTACATGTGTGAGATATTTAGTAAGCGCTTGGTGCGCTTCCGTTCATGGATATCCGCTCCGTTTAGATACTAACGGGGTTTTTGTCGAATTATTGGTGTTTTTGTGTAAGTGTAGGGTGATGTAGCGTGAACATCATTTACTGCTTTCTCTTGTGTAATGACTATAGGCGAGATAATTCTTAAATACCTTAGCTTGGCGAACAGACTATCCGTGCCCAAAAATCCTTTGCTTTTTCTCAAGGAATATTGCTCTTTATTGCACACTTTGCATGCAAATTTATTCTATTATGCTGATGCGTGAAACACCTTTGACACCGATTTTGGTGATAATTTTGCGTTAGGATGAGTTGCTACCTGTTGTGCTATAGCATAACTCGTTGAATTGGCTCCTGGTTGGCAGTTCCTTTCTGTTGGCGCACTTCTCTTCCCAAAGTTGTTGTGTGAGATTTGGCAATTTGTGACCTAATATATAACATGTACACATATACTTATTTTATGAGTGATGACTTTCAGTAGATACATCTAAAATAGTTCTTAAACCTTCTGCCTTCTGAGAGATGGCTTTAAGTAATGAAACTTCTGGAATGAAATAGTGAGGCAAAAATGTCATGAAATACATGGCATTTGATGTATAACCCAGTAAACTCAGGTATATTAATTTTTGGGTGACGAATCTCCCTGCTTCTTGAATCTGAAGAAGTATCCGGGTGTGTAGGTGCCGTTGTTCCGGCCGTTTGAACACACTCTATCGGATTACACTTATACATGGCATCTAATAACTCACACTTGTTTTCAAGGAACGGTTCTTAAATTTGCTTGAAAATTTCACCACATCCTCCGTTTTAAATTCTTTTTCAAGATCTTCGCTGCTCATTATATCCTCATGATATCACTATGAAGCTACTAACGTATCTTTTAACAAAGAAAGACGAGTTGATAAATAATTTTTGATTCGGTGTGATTCTTTTTGAAATTACTGAAATCACGCTGCAATTGCGCCGAAACCATGTTGTGGAGTTCTCCGAAGGACATTTCGCACTTATCAGTAAATAAAATCGGATGAAGAAAGAAATGGAAAATGTAAAGACCTACCTGATGTTACTTGAGTTAATAGTATGTTATGTCAGTAACACCAAAATTACGTGGCGCAGGTATCCCGATTTGCACATTTGGATAAAAATGGCACACACGGAAGATGTAAGAGGAAAAGGCAAATGAGATAGAGGAGGAGCACTCGTATCTATTTTACTTTTAACTTTTTTTATAGATTTTTTTGGTTTTTTTTTAGGTCTTAGCACACACAATATCCGGCTAGAAAAAGCACTCTTTTTTACTACGATTTACTGGAATACCTATTTCTTTATAATGTCTGCGAAATACGTAAATGTGAATAAAAACGCACTCTTTGATTTACTAGTAATACATTTATTCTCTTCTTTTGCATTTATATAAAGGGCATTTGTGTTGTACATAATCATAAGTTTTATTTGTATTAATTAAGCCGTACATCTATATATATAACTCCATCGGGATGAAACTCGATGACGTTATAACTCGACAACCGCTGGACCGATTTTCTTGATTTTTTTTTGTTTTATTTGTATGTCTGGAAACATTGAATTGCAAAGCTAAGCGTCTGACACTAGTTGATGGATCAGTATTCAGTATTCAGCTTCTAGTATTCTTTCATCCTTCTTACTTATGGAGCTCTCGCATTGGGTCGTGTATTTGAAACTGATTGCGTTTCGCGAAGTCTTCGATACGTATTTCCAAATACTCCTTTACTAGAAAATCGTTGGTTAGGATAAAGTTCATGGTATCTTTGTCGCACACTAGTTGAGTTTCCATTGCACAGGCCTTAAACGTATTTTAAATAATTTCTGCGTATTCTTGGTTACAGCGTAACCTTAGCGTAAAAAATTGAACTGATGAATGTTTTTTTTTAATCTTTTATACCATTTTATTTTCTTAAATTTTCGAAATAGGCCTTCAAATCCCAAACCTAACTTCTTCTGGGAACTTCTAAGGAACAATGTAAGGAAATGAGGGGTTTGACAGGTAGTCAAAAAAAAAGAGCACGCTTTAAACTCTTTAATTGCTACGCAATTTAAAAAAAAATATTGTTAAGTTAGTAATTCTTGGAAAACCACTCTTACGAGTATTGTCAGCTGTTGCTAGAAACGTAGGTAAGAAATCATAAATTAATTTTTTTACCTGCAGCATGTTTTCGAAAGTATCTCAAAATCGATGGGATTTTGTGTAAACTTCATGATGATTTTTTCTTATTATTGTTACTTTCATAAGAAAAAAATAGTGAAACGTTATATTGATTACGCATTTTCTGAAGAAAAGTGACCTCAAAGTCAAAAATTAGCATGGTCAATGTCATTAGGCATACATATATATATTATATATATATATAATATATATAATCTATATATATATATATATATATATATATATATACTCTTATATATATATCGACATATATATATTATGTGTGTGTGTACGTATTAGATGTAAGTAGGTTAAATAAATAGATTAAGATTTATTTTTAGGTAGTCTAGGATTTTAGTTTCAAGTTTTATAAAAAATTAAAAAAAAAGTCCATTTACTAAGTTTTTAGTTAAAATTTATTTTACTAGCTTTAGTATTAATTAATGTTAAAATCAAAATAAAATTAGACTGTGAGATACGTCGAAAGACATAGTTTAAGTGTTAGGTTTAACTTAAAGTGCCCTCATAGGGCCAGTAAATTATAATAAGATATTTTTAAGTTATTTAAGCTAATTCTTAAGCATTTTTTTGTCTAGCAAGTATGGGTAATTTAATTGATTGATTTCTTTCTTTGTCATAGGGTAGTATCGATCCAATTGAAGACTAACTAATAGGTACTCTGATGATCGTACTAAGTACGTGAAATTCCCGTTATGCCAAGTTGGGACTGGTAACACATTGAAAACCTTGAATTCCTCGTTGAACAGTAAGGGAATCGTTATTTTAATAATAATGTTTTTATCTGTGAATCTTCCCTTTGGATGAAGGCCTTTTTGGAGTTAGAGAATTGGTTCATGTTGTCGTTCCCCCGGTATCATTAATGTACGAGGGATGTTGTCACGTATCCTTAGTATCATTCTTCAGCTGGTCTACACTGAGTATATAGTCTAAGAGCCCGCAGTATAGATTTGGCAGTGAAGGATAACCAAGAAATATGTACATTCATAGGCAGTATTTATTAGTGTGATTTCAAATAAGGCAGTCTAGCAGTCCTCACTGGAGGCCGAGGAAAATAACAGTACTTTTAAAATGCGAAATTATGCCCAACAGGAATAGGGGAGATAACCATTTAATTTTTATTGAAAACGATAGAGCAGAATTTGCTTGCTTTAGATTCATTGATGCCAGACGTTTAGGATATGGCGAAGGCCACGCCAGGCGCCATCAAAGTGATTGAATTATGCCCAATTTTGCATAATTAAGGTAACCATGTCAATTTTACATAAAACATAGAACAGAGTTCTATTATTATGAATATATGGTTCCAAGACGTTTACGGTGCGTTGAAGGCAGTGCCAGACGCCGGTAAAATAAGCAAATATTCCATTTTTGCATATAACTGACATAACCATTTTTGTTCTCTCAAAAGATAGTTCAAATCTTCCAGATTACAAAAATATGAACGCCAGACGTTTTGCGCGCGGCCAAATTCTTGCCAGACGCGTCCAAAGTGACTAAAGTAACAAAAAAACATGAAATGTACCCGATCGAAAATAACTTATAAAATTACTATTTTTGTACGTAAACACTAGAAATTGACCAATAAAATAATATAATACCCATTCTTTATAAATATACTAACTCCAGATACTTTACCTATCGTCAAATCCTCGCAAGGCGCATCTAAAGTATCCAAACCTAACAAAACCATCCAAGCCTCTTAAACCACCAATCATACGTCTAATAATTCATGTTGTCACCTGAAATTTCTAATAAGTAAAGAACAATTTCCACCGATTTCTAACACATTAGATTGTAGTGCTCTACCTGATGTCAAGACTTTACCACATGCATCTAAAATATTTTTGGGGGCAAAACATATGCAACATAAATGACTGCGAAAAATGCATCAAAATACTGCAATTTTAGTGCAAACACCAGAAATTGCCCAAAATCACTTTTCACCAAGTCTTTGCCAGACGCATTCAAGTATCTTAGGTTAGAAACAATAAATAATTGCTAATCGCACGCATTGTAAATAAATAAAGTTTCGTTGTTTTTTTCAATTACATGATTTGTTTACCGTTTAATTAAGAAAGACAATCGTCTTCACTTTCGTCTGATGAATTTTTGTAACAGACGTTATCGTCACTTTCCAACTCTCTATCGTCACTCAAAATGTCTTCTAATTTATCAGGTGTAGTTTTTCCCTCAAACCATTTTATTTGAAGCTTGTTATGTTGAAGTACCCAGCCATTTTCCGATGATACAAATTGTACTTTTTTATTATTCACTGCATTTTTCCATATACTGCATATATAATTGGTTCGATATAATTATTAGACGTATGATTGGTGGTTTAAAAGGTTTGGACGGTTTTGTTAGGTTTGGATACTTTGGATGCGCCTTGCGAGGATTTGACGATAGGTAAAGTATCTGGAGTTAGTATATTTATAAAGAATAGGTGTTCTATTATTTTATTGGTTAATTTCTAGTGTTTACGTACAAAAATAGTAATTTTATAAGTTATTTTCGATCGGGTACATTTCATGTTTTTTGTTACTTTAGTCACTTTGGACGCGTCTGGCAAGAATTTGGCCGCGCGCAAAACGTCTGGCGTTTATATTTTTGTAATCTGGTCATTCTAGTGTTTACGTACAAAAATAGTAATTTTATAAGTTATTTTCGATCGGGTACATTTCATGTTTTTTGTTACTTTAGTCACTTTGGACGCGTCTGGCAAGAATTTGGCCGCGCGCAAAACGTCTGGCGTTCATATTTTTGTAATCTAGAAGATTTGAACTATCTTTTGAGAGAAAAAAAAATGGTTGTGTCAGTTATATGCAAAACTGGAATATTTGCTTATTTTACCGGCGTCTGGCACTGCCTTCAACGCACCGTAAACGTCTTGGAACCATATATTCATAATAATAGAACTCTGTTCTATGTTTTATGTAAAATTGACATGGTTACCTTAATTATGCAAAATTGGGCATAATTCAATCACTTTGATGGCGTCTGGCGTGGCCTTCGCCACATCCTAAACGTCTGGCATCAATGAATCTAAAGCAAGCAAATTCTGCTCTATCGTTTTCAATAAAAATTAAATGGTTATCTCCCCTATTCCTGTTGGGCATAATTTCGCATTTTAAAAGTACTGTTATTTTCCTCGGCCTCCAGTGAGGACTGCCAGACTGCCTTATTTGAAATCACACTAATAAATACTACCTATGAATGTACATATTTTTTGGTTATCCTTCACTGCCAAATCTATACTGCGGGGGGTCTTGGTCTAATAAGAGGCTGCATTCTGCCCTGATGTGTTGATAGTTGTGTTGTAGTTGATCATCATTAACATTGCATTGTAACATGTGTGCTAAATTTTTGAGCAAATCGTTGATCCAGCACTCCAAAGAGGTCATTTGCTACAGTTCCCATGAAGTCGAATGGTGATCGCTTACTCCTTACTGGCACGTAGTTTGCTATTGCACACATAGATATTCAGTTCTATCTGCTGCAATTGTTGTTCGAATTGTGCCAAGGTATTATCGCAAAGAACTGTAAAGCCTTCTGATATATTTCTAATGCAAACTTCTTTCATCCGCCTCACGCATTCCTTGTATATGTAAAATTCGCACCAGTAGCTTGCCAAATTAAAAAACACGATAGCTTTCCATGTACTTGCACGGCCAACGTCTTCAAAGAGTATACCAGGCTGAGATTCGAATTGATTGACGTGGACTTGGTTCATATTCTGATCAGACATAGCTGTGTTGATAAATGCTGCTATTAAGCGTATCCAAAAAAGGGGATTGTTTGTTGATATATTATTTCTACCAGAGCACTTGAGTATCTGTATTTAATTTGTTAAATCTTTAGTTGCAATTTGAGTTTGAACGATTGCATTCTCTTCAGCTGTATTTACTTCATTATTGGGTAATGGGCATATTTTAGCAATCGGTCTTTTGTAGTGTACGCCATTTCTCAGAAATTTTGCAGCTCGAACCCTTTCATCCTTTTCTGAGTGTACGTCCTCTTCCTAGTAGCCATTTTGTAGGTGGGAGTCGGTCATCTTTAATGAGAACTATGTCACCGGCACTTAAGTTTGCTTCCTTCTGTTTCTATTTGGAGCGTTGCTGAAGTTATAATAGATAGTCATTCGACCCAGCTTTCTAGAAGTCGTGAGTCATTTTTTGGATTAACATCCATCGGGAGCCGTAACTGCGTGTTTGGTCAATTACTGGTTCAGGTAAGGCGTTGAGTCGGAGTAGTCCGCCAAATTGTGAGCAGCAGGCGGAATAAAATGTAATTTGATGCCATCAACTGCCAACTTCTCAGTGATTTAATTTTCTCCACTGTGCTACAGTCAACTTGATTAAGCTCTGTATCTCTTTTTTTTTTGCTCTATAAATGTCGTGCCACAATCAGAGTAAATATCTGAACATATGTTACACCTCTTCTTGAGTAAATCTTCGGACGGCAGCCAAAAACGCCTCTGATGTTAGGTCGCTGACTAGTTCTATGTAAATAGCCTTAGTAGCTAAGCACACGAAAACAGCTATGTATCACTTTGTACTGCGATTACCTCTTCCTTTGGACAAAAGAATTTTTAGTGGCAGCATAATATACACCAGAATGAGTAAAGGGTTTCGGAGGTGTTACTCTTGGTCTTGGTAACATTCCCATTATTTGAGCTCTATTTATTGCTCTAACGATGGCATCGTACGAGAATTCGTGAATTGTTTGCCTGACAACTCGTATGGATTGCAAAATCTAATAGGACTGTCTTAAAGTTGCTAAAGTCAGTTGGATATCTCCATGCAGTGCTTTTTCGTGAGTGTGTTTCACCAACAACCTTGTAAAAATACTACGGTATGGTAGAATAATTGGATGTTTCTGGGATTCTGTCAGAGTCCACCATAACGAGTGATCCTTCAGTTGGTTTGGTGCAGTGCCTCTCGAAGTAGAGTCAGCGGGATTTTCAGAAGGGTTTTGACCGCTAAGTACGGTACAGATGCTATTCCATGTATCACAATGGTGGGTCTGCATTGCTTTATCTGTTCCCTTTCTGAGGTTCGCCACAAAATTCGTTGATAATCCTGATAGTAGTTGTTGACCTTTATCTAGCGGTACGTGTTCTCTATATCCGCTGTAATAATGTACTTATGACGTCTCCATCGCAATAAGATTTTTGTTAAATCTTTTTGCAGCATGAGTTGGTTTAAACTCACGCCTGTTGTAGTTTTAGACGATGCATCAAACACAACCCGTAGCTTTATCGCCGTGCTATCAGGTTTATGAACTTCGTGGTGCGGCATGTAGTAGACATCACTTATGGTATTGTTGACTGGAGGCGCTCAAACCATATGTCCGAGGTCTAAAAATTCCTTCATAAACTTTGTGTATTCCTCTTATAATTTCCAATCTTTACTAAACTGCTGTTGCAGTTGACGTAGCCTGACTATTGCTTTATTTTTACAAGCCCCTGGTTTATGGTTTTGCATCAATTTTTTGTTGAATGGTATATTCACTACGTATCTACCAGTATCATCTCTGTAGTGTGTTTCAGTGTATATTTGCTCACATTCCTGGTTCCTCTTTTAGATAGTTGCGGTCTTGAAGTCCTTCCAGTTCCCAGAATTGTTGAAGCTGCTTTTCTAAGGAGGTTTGTACAACCATCCCAGTTACCCTCACAGCATAGCCTTTCTGGGGAGATGTTCGACCTGTTATGAGTCACCCTAAATGAGAACTTTGTGCTATTGGAAAATCCTTTGTGCCCTTTCGCACTCCTCCAAGGATTGTTTCTCCATATATGTCAGCACCTAGTATCATGTCCATAGTACTCGGTAAAGCCTAACAAAAAACGAAAGGCAGGCTCATCTCCCGAAGTTTTACAACCAATAGATGAAAATAAGTCCACCGTACCAACCAAGACAAAACCCCAAACGAAACCTCGCCCTCCACCCGCAATAAATGTGGTCGGGATTGCAGACTACGGAAAGTTACGGGACCTTCTTCAAAGAACACTAAAAGGAAAATTCAATATAATTTCACTCCCTAATAACGTGTGGAAAATTAATGTCAATGACTCCGATACTTACCGCGCATTGTCGCTGAAACTTACCACCGATAAAATTCAGTGGTATACTTATGAATATAAGTTTTAAAAACCGTTACGAGACTTCGCTATGGGACTTCACCCGTCGTGCAAAAACAAAGACGTTCAAGCACAATGTTTTAAGATTACTGACGCCGTGAACATAATCAAGAACGTAAAGCAACAAACGGATAGCAACAAAGATAACGTAGTCAAAGGCGGACTTCCTATTTTCATGCTTACTTACTTGCCAATTGCACAGGAAATCATACAGCTAATTACCGAGGTTGCAAAATCGTCAAAGAAATACAATACAGGCGAAAAAGTCTCACGAAATTCATTCATCCGGACCTAGAGGTGCAATATCCTAAAACCGATGAGTCCAAGACAGCTAAAAGAGTCACAATGAAGAAACCGGTAACGCAAAAGCATAAATCTGCTCAAAAAAACGTTTCTGAATCAAGTGCAATTAAATAACCTGTACCGGTCCGCGCGAGTTCATACGCTGATGTCGCTTCAAAAGCCAACAAAATAGATTCGGCCACTTCAAATCCGCTGCCTCAAATTCTCGCAGTCATCTTAGAAAAACTAGATGAACAAATAAAAATAAATAAGCACTTGTTTGAAAAACGAAGCAAGCTCGAGTTCGTTGCTCGGAAAAAATCTAACAAAAATGAAAAAGAAACAGTTGACTAAGATTTTATCATGGAACGCAAATGGCCTTCTGAAAAAAATCGACGAATTAGAATCTTTTCTATGGAAAGACCGTATTGACATATGCCTGATTTCGGAAACACACTTAAAAAGGGAGTTAAACCCAAGATAAGAGGTTACTCTGGTTATCACGCGCATCGTCCCTCAGAAAACGCGAGGTGTGGATCCTCACTTTATATTAAAGGCTGCATTAAGAATGCCGAGAACGTGACAATAGAACTTGAATCCAAGCAAATAAGTTCAGTTCCCGTAAACATAAATGATATAGATTATAATATAGCATCTTGTTATTTCCCTCCGAGATATAAGATGGCAGACGACGACCTCGATCGCCTTTTTTACCAACTTGGGTCAAACTTTATTCTCGGTGGTGATTTCAATGCAAAACATACATTTTGGGGTTCAAGATTCATTTCGACGAAGGGCAGGCTACTATACCAAGTAAGTATGAAACGTGGCTTGGACTTTTTTTCGACGGGCAAGCCAACCTACTAGCCCACCGACACAAATAAAATACCTGACCTGGTCGATTTTTTCGTTGCAAAAGGATCCCCAAATATCTCACGACTTTAGAAGAATCGTATTATCTCTGCTCAGATCACTCGCCAGTAATCTTTAAAATCGGCAGGAGCATAGCAAAAATCGAAAGACCGCCCAGATTGACGAATGAGGAAACAAACTGGAATGGTTTCAGAAGAAATTGCATGGAAAGTATTACTTTAAGTGTTCCACTTACGACACCGTTGCAAATAGAAGACGAAGTTGACAAGTTCGTGGAATTCATCCAAAGAGCTGTGTGGAACAACACTTCCTTTCGAACAAGAGGAATAAAACATGGAAAGTAAATATACGCGCCCGATATAGAAGGCCACCTACGAGAAAAAAGGAAAGCACGGAAGAGATGGCAACAATCACGTTGAACCGCCTATCAAATAAGCTAAAGCAAATGATGCAAGAATATAAGAACCGTGAGACTTCTAATTACCTCAAAGGCTTGACTGCGGACAAGAGTTCCAATTATTCACTCTGGAAAGCCATGAAGTCGACTAAGAAACCTGTTATGCACTTGCCACCGATAAAAACAGCAACGGCAAATGGGCAAAAGGAAACAAAGAGAAAGCGAATTTGTTTGTCGACCACTTGGAAGAAACATTCAAACCGTTCGAAGGACGTCAATTGGCCCAAGAACTTAATCTCAGAACAGGATCCGACAACTACAATATTAAATCCGTGTCACTGTCTGAGCTACAGTTAACAATAAAAAACCTAAAAAATAATAAGGCTCCAGGATACGATTTGATTACTAGTGAAATTATAAAGGAGCTACCTCGAAAAGCATTTGGCAAGCTCCCCCACATTATAAATGCTTCCATGAGACTTTTATACGTTCCAAGCCAATGGAAAGTCGCAGAAGTCATAATCGTTCCAAAACCGGGAGAAAGTCCCAATGACAAAAAATCATACAGACCCATTTCGCTCTTCCTGATAATTTCAGCAGTCTTCAAAATTCTTCTGCTTAAACGTTTAAAACCAATAACTGAAGAAAGACGATTGATCCCGGATCACCAGTTCGGCTTTAAGGTAAAACATTCCACAATCTATCAGGTCTATCAGATAACAAATGTAATTGAAAACACGCTAGAGGGAAAAAAGATATGTTCAAGCGTTTTACTCGTTGTATCGCAAGCCTTCGACAAGGTATGAAATGAATATAATACTCGAATCTTATCTTGAAAATAGACTGTTTCTGGTTAGATATGGGATTGAGTACTCTGAATTCAAGGAAATTCAAGCTGGTGTTCCACAAGGAAGCGTTCTGGGACCATACCTATTCTTACTGTACACTAGAGGCATACCTCTAGATGAAGAGACTGTGGTAGCAACGTTCGCGGATGACACGGCGATCCTCGCCACAGGACAAACAGTTGAATCCTCGACTGCAAACCTTCTACGAAAGATACTCTAACTAAGCACTTATAACAAGCTGCTTATATATAAGCAAGTGCTAAAACCTTCGTGGACTTATGGTATCCAACTATGGGGTTGTACCAAACCAAACAATAAATTAAGCACCCGAATTCAGAAAATTAGTAAATAACACGAGCCGATTTAGACTTCAAGAAAATTTAATTCCATCATATAGGATTTACAAATGTCTAATGACCGCAAATGATAAACTAAAAACTGAAATAATAAGATTGAGAGATTAGGCTAACATTGCTATACATTGGAATTCATATAAATACGTTTGAAATCATATTAAGCAATCTGTTAAGATGTATCAGCTTTGCAGAAACAGTGTATGCAGCAATAATATGTATACGCTTGATTATTATAATGTGAAATCATGTGTATATTTTCAACATCCTCCCGCCACGAGTTTTAACTTCGTTCATTTACCTCTAAAGGATAAAGCAGCTGAATTGGCCTTCGCAAAATAGAGCCGTTAGAAAGACGAATCTCGCAAGCCCGTACCTTACCATCCCTTCCAGGAAAAGTCTTATCAACTGTTGCTAGATGCCAGAGTGTTCGAGGTAACGATGTGTCCTCCACTAGTACAACATCTCCAACCTGTATATGAGATCCCATCGGATTTTTGATATGATGTAGTGAACGGAGTTGATGAAGATACTCTTTGAACCACCGTCTCTTAAAAGTAGCCAAGAACTGAAGGCGCTCTTTCCATTGCTTGCGTAGCTCCTTACCAGTTCCATATTCATATGAGTCGTTTGAAGTTTTTAAAGTACCTTGAAGAAAGTTTGCTGGAGTAAGTGGTGCTAGATCCAATGGGTCATCGCTCAAATATGTTAATGGCCTCGCGTTTACAACACCTTCAACTTCTACGAGCAATGTTTGTAACTGGTCCATACTTAACGTTGCACGTCCTATAGTTGCTCTAAGCGCTGATTTTACCACACCAATCATACGCTCCCAAAAGCCTCCCCCCCATGGAGCTCGTTCCACAATGAATTTCCACTTTATTCGGGAGTCGCTTAAGAAACCCAGAAATCGTTCATCATTCCTCAGATTACAAAGTTGTCGTAGCTCGGATGCCGCCTTCTTGAATGTGGTTGCATTATCAGAATAAATGATACGAGGAGCTCCGCGTCGTGCAATAAATCGTCTTATGGCAAGAAGACAACCGTCAGCAGTCAGGTCGTTAGTGCATTCAATGTGTACAGCACGTACGGCTGCACAGGTAAACAACAGAATATAAAGCTTCCTGCGTTGATTTGCAGCAGCTGTTATGTATAGTGGGCCGGCAAAGTCGACTCCTGTTACCTCAAATGGTTTAGTTAAAAGGATTCGGTCTTTAGGAAGCGGCGCAAACGCTTGGGAAGCTGGTTAGCTTCGGAGAACTTTACATACAAAACAATTTTTAATTATAAATTTTATCAGCTGCCTTCCCTTTAAAATCCAGAATTTCGAGCGCAATCGAGTCACAACTATGGATGACCCACCATGGAACGTTCTCTCGTGTAGATCGATAACTATAAGTTTTGAAATATGGGATGTCTTAGGCAAAATAATGGGAAATTTCCTTAGAGAAGTGCTGCCATTGTACTTGCTTAACCCAGTACATTTCTGCGCTGATGATTTCTTCTGCTGACAGATGCTTCGTAAATTTTCGCTTGGACCGAAATATTTGAATGGCTCGAAGAATGTAAGCTGTGATATGCAGAAGACATCGCCAAGTACTAACATTTTCGCTATTGAAAAGTGGTTCAAAACACCGGGAAACATCATCCAAATTTCGAGCTTCACCCTCTTTGGACTGAGAACAAACCAAAACAATATCAGTCTTTTAACAGGGCCAATTTCCTTCATTTTCCTTCAACCAGTGAGGACCGTGAAACCAAAGCTGTGAATTTATGAGAGATGTGGCAGTAATAACTCTTGTTAAAAGGTCTGCTGGGTTTTCTGAACCAGGACAGTGTCTCCAACACGAAGGCTCGGCTAAAGTTCTTATTTCTTGTACTCGATTCTCGACAAAGGGCTTGCAACGCTTTTCTACTCCCATTATCCAGTACAAAGTAATTTGGGAATCGGTCCATAAAAACACAACTTCAAATTTGATTCGCAGGTTGTTTCGTATAAAAGCGCATATTTTTTTTATAATTTACGGGCGCCTAAGGGGTTAGATACCCTTTTACTGTTGCTAGGGCGCGGGCGGAAAATTAGAAGAAAGAGAAAGGAAAATTGTTTTGTAGTGGTTTGAAACTCAGATGCGTTTGGTTTCGATATCCGCTCTCCAGGGGGTGGGAGTCCGAATAGGACGGATAGTTTTTTCTTCACTCAGATTGATTAGAGGTATAATTCACAGTATTTTTTTCTGTGCTTGAAACTCTACAACATCCAAATCTACGTGTCAGTGTTATGCCTTCACACGCAGAATTTTTCTGTCTGAGTTCCAATTACAAATGAAAAACTGACTTGCCATGGGCAGGACTCGAACCCAGACCCTCCGAGTGAGAAGCGATTGCTAGTACCACTACACCACTTACACCCCTTAATCGTGCAGCAATTAATGCAGCAGTCAATTCCAACCTTGGAATAGTAAGCTCACTTTGGTTATTCGTCTTTAATGGGGCAATTCTACTCTTAGCACATATGAACTGCACTGATACTTCTCCATTATCTTGTACAGTTCTCACATAAGCAGCTGCTCCAAAGGCATACTGGCGTTTTTGCAGATGCCAAAAACGTGGACTTGATTTGAATGGTTGTTAGCTATGAAATAGCGGGGTATTGCAATTTCTCTCAGTTTCTTCATTTCATTCCGACAAGTGGTCCATATGCTTTGCAAATCAGACGGCAAATCTTCATCCCAATCAAGATTCCTACGCCACATATCCTGAAAAAGAGTTCTTAACCGCACCATCCAGGGAGTCAACATACCAAACGGATCAAATATTTTCGCCATTATCCGTAGAATGCTATGTTTAGTGTTTTGGACTGGTACTGAGTTTAGCATTGTTAGCACAGGATCCATATCAACTTGCAATTCGTCAGTGGCTATCACCCATCGTAGATCCAATACCTTTGGTGAATTAGAAAATGCATTTTCCGTCATAAAACAATCTCGAACACTTTCTTTGTTTGAATGCCATTTACGTAGAGTCATGGAGGCACTTTCGAAAATTGTGGTAAGTTTCCGATATATTATTTTTGCTGAATATTTGTCTTCAACGCTTGCGACAAAATCATCCATATAAAAGCTTTTGCTCTACAGCTCAAATAGCTGGCCGAAGTGTAAACTTTCTTTTTTAATATTCTGTAACTTATCATTCGAGCTTTCGAGTCGCAACTGGGCTTCTTTTATTAATTCCCGAATCGTTCCCCCAAGAATAAAGGGACTGCACTTAACACCGAATGTTAGACGCGTCATTCGATATGTTTTGATGACAGGTAAATCGTTTTCATTAACAATTTTGTCTGCAAACCACAAAAAACGATGGCTATCTCGATCTGAAGGGTGAAGTATTACTTGCAGAAAAGCCTTTTCGATATCAGCTATCAATCCCAACTTTCCAACACGAAAATTAAATAGGATGACGACGAGATCAGTTAAAAAATTATCCACAACCTCAAGCAAATCATTAAGCGACCTACGGTTAGGTGCATGTGCTGAAGCATCAAATACGATGCGTAGCGTCGTTGTTTCCTTATCCTCCCGGTACACAGGTCGGTGAGGCAGTTAGTATACCGGATTTCCGTCCACCGCTCTTGCTGGAGCACTTTCTGCGATACCATTGGACAGCATTTCTCTCATGCAAAGTTTTCGAATAAGCGACCGCATTCGTACCAAAGCGACTGTTTGGTTGTCGTGTAGGACTTCGTTCATAGTTTTCCATGGAATAGATGCTTCGAATCGATTGCCCTTTCTACGAATAAGTAAACATAAATTTGTACTCACCGGGCTCCTACTTTCTGAAACTGTCCCCAAAGTATCAAGTTGCCAAATTTTTTGAAGATCATTACAAGCGCATACATTTAAAGATACTGCAGAAGAAAAATTAGCTGTGTTCCACGATGGTCCTTGAATCGTCCATCCCAAGATAGTGTTGATTGCTGTCAACTTTGCGGTAAGACGTTTGTGTTCCCCTGTAGCAAACTGCCAATATATATCGGCTCCAATAAGAACACTGATATCATCCTCTTGCCGTAATCCAACTGTGTGGGCATCCGCCAACCTTAATTTATCACAAGAAATCGCTGGACCTTCAGAAGGTACCGACAGTACATCAAAACATATTTCGGGAACTTCAATTGCGTCAAATATTACAGTTTGATCGTCATATTGGCTGCGTAAAACTATTCGACCATTGTTACATAGTTTTCTAGGCCTAGGTTTTTCACTACCAAATGGAATAACACTCAAACTGTGTACACCAATAATCGGTAAATTAAGTTGCCGTGCCAACTTTGACTTATCAAATGACAACTGACTCCCACCATCCAATACAATACGCACGAACATGCAAAAAGTAGAGGATTCACTACTAGCCAATACACACGCTGTTTGTAAATATACATGACCCCGCTGACCCTTTTCCACTGTGTATAGATTCAATGATGATCCGTTATTCAAATTAACGTTTGGTGATTCAGTGGGATTTGGTTGATTTTGATTGTTTATAAACAAAGGGTCACACAAAAAGGCGTGGCGCCTTTTGCATGTTTTGCAAATAGATTTCACTTTGCACATCTTAGAATTATGCCCCTTTTTACAACAACGATAACATCTTCCTTCTTTTCTTAATAGTTGTTTTTTTTTTCTAGTAAACCTATGGCACTACAGCACTCTTTAGTCTCGTGATTGACAGCTTTACAAAAAAGACAAGCTTGTTCTTTAGTTTCAGCAGCAAATAAACCTAGAGCCGTTTTAACAGGTTTCGAATCCAATGCGTTTGTGCGTTGAGGCTTTACTTTTGCCTCGTTCGCCTTCTCTAATGGCTCAACCTCTCTCTTTAGGAATTGCAATAAGCATTTTACCTGCTTATCTCCAATTAAATCCGATGAACTTCCTGAAACAGATGAAATGCTAGCTGCGTCATGTTCATATTCCGTTCGGGATGTGTTGATATTTGCAGTGGAATCTTCATAATACGAGGGCGGGTCAATAAGTCCGTGACTTTTCGAATAAGACACAGATTTTTTGATAAAAAAATAATTTTATTTTTCAACGTAGTCTCCCTTGAGCTCTATACACTTTGTCCAACGCTTCTCCAATTTTTTTATCCCTTCCAAAAAAAATGATTTGTCGAGGTCCTCAAAATAGGCCTTTGTTTGCGAGATGACTTCATCATTGGAGTCAAATCTTTTTCCACCAAGCCATTTCTTCAGGTTTGGGAACAAGAAGTAGTCGCTCGGAGCCAAATCTGGAGAATAGGGTGGATGAGGGAGCAATTCATAGCCCAATTCATGGATTTTTGCCATGGCAACTGCACATGTGTGCACCCTTGCATTGTCTTTTTTCTCCTCAAATTAGTGAGTAGTCTGATAAAAATAGCTGTCAAACACAAACTAACTGACGCAGCAAGTTTAAATTTTGACAGGAGTCAACTGACAGATGCCTGTTGACAGGAGCAGTGTTGCTGTTTCAGTAAAGGGGTCAGAAATTCAAAAAGTCACGGACTTATTGACCCGCCCTCGTAGCGATGAAAATCAACTCGAAGGTCATTTGGTAAACAACGCAGCAATACACCTTTTAGCATTACAAAATAATTTGCAAATGGAATACCTAAAGCGGAGAGGGAACGAGTGGATGCTAGAATTTAAGTATACAGACGTCTTAATGCGATAACATCAGACTTCGAAGTAATATGCTGAATTGAGAGCAGACTCTGTATAGTATAATCTACTATTTTCTCGTTGTTACCATACTCTTCTTTTAACAATGTGATAGCAGTGGCGTAATTTGCCTCCGATGGAGTGAGACCCGCTAAGGTTTCTGCAGCCTTACCAGTCAATACAGTTTCTAGATAGTTGAATTTGTCAATTGTACTAAGAGAAGCATTCTCATGAACAAGGACTCGATACTGCTCCCAAAACGGGAAACACTCTTTAAAGTCTCCAGGGAATCTTTTCGGCTGCAGTTTCTTCAATTTAACGGCGTTTGATTGATTCGATGTTAGATGAGGTGACGTTGCCGTTGCTGAGAGGGACTCATGTGCATTCTCAATAATTGTTGACGGATTTTGACGTTCACGAATCTTAGAAAGATGACATTTCAGACGGGTTATGGTTGCAATGGCTTTATCTTCATACTCTGCCATCATTTCAGCTTCTTTTACAAAATCCTCTGGCTTGATTAATGATGCCACTTCAGTATTTGCTCTGCGTAAGCTTTTATGTGCGGCGGTCAGGCGATTTCAACTAACATTCAATTCTTCCACTATGTCATCAAGGTTATTCAGATTTTCACTAATTTTTGCTTCGTCCGATTTAAGATAATCGGTTGAACTTTTAACGAGTTTGGTCACTTGACCCCGATAAGATGCGCGACTAGCAAGATCCACTTTTTTCTTTACGATCCGTGTATTGTAAATCTCCACTTATTCTAAATTAAATTCTCAACTTGTGCTCGAACTTTCGTTAGACTTCTGCTTCCCGGGTTTCGGCACCAGCTTTTAAATTAAGCACCCGAATTCAGAAAATTAGTAAATAACTCGAGCCGATTTAGACTTCAAGAAAATTTAATTCCATCATATAGGATTTACAAATTTATATTACAATAAGGTGTATGTCTAATGACCGCAAATGATAAACTAAAAACTGAAATAATAAGATTGAGAGATTAGGCTAACATTGCTACACATTGGAATTCATATAAGTACGTGTGAAATCATATTAAGCAATCTGTTAAGATGTATCAGCTTTGCAGAAACAGTGTATGCAGCAATAATATGTATACGCTTGATTATTATAATATGAAATCATATGTATATTTTCAACATATATATAAGCAAGTGCTAAAACCTTCGTGGACTTATGGTACCCGTATACAACTATGGGGTTGTACCAAACCAAATAATATGTCTGTCCTACAGGCGTTCCAGAACAGAGCGCTTAGAGCAATCGTAAATGCTCCATGGTATATAAGGAATAGCAATATTCACCGCGATCTGGGAATTGCAAACGTGAAAGACGAAGTAATAAGCTTTACTCGTAAACTTCGCACTCGTCTTGTTCATTATTGCAACCAGGAAATAATCCGGAGATTGGACGAGACAAATCTTGTGCGGCGACTTCAAAGAACAAGACCGTTCGACTTAGCGCCTTAAGGAGAAACCGTATGAAATAACGGTAATAGTAGGTGCCTTCGCTGGAAAACTACCTACCAAACACGATAAACTAGAGAAGCTTGAGCTACTTGTTAAGGAAACTTAGTCGTAGTCTTATAGAAAATGGGAGGTTTTTTAGTGAGTAAGAATCTCACACTATCATGAGCGCGAGCTTATGGTGGGCGCTGCTATGCCACTGTGGTAGGCAGTAGGTGCTCGTGCTTATGGTGCCTGCTGTGGTGGTGCTCTTATGAGCGCGTGCTTATGCGCCTATGAAGGTTTTTTTAAATCTTGTTTGGGTTTTCAATGATCTGCTCGAACAAGTTCTTGCTTTCTGTATCTAATGTTTTCAATATAAGATGAACAATATTGGTCCCCATGAGGAGGGTCGAAGCCCATGGTTTTCAGAGCCGCAATCCCTTCTTTATTTATTTATTTTTTTTTTAAAGGACTTAACACTCAAGTGGGTATGAATACACTTATAATGCCTCAGCATATGTTAAGTTGTTTTTTTTGGAAATTGGGATAGAGAGAGAAAGAAAGATGTTTGGGCTCAGTGGTTATTTCGCTCCATGGGTGGCATCCAGCATTTAATGGGGAGACTAGATTCTTAGTGTAAGTTGGCTTGTTGTTGATTTCTAGTCAACTACTCATCTTACTTGATTTTGATTAACTGAAAAAGTGAATGTCTTTCGGGCGAGGTTGGAATTCGAATACCGAACCTTCCGATTTAGAAGCCAGTCCACTACCACTTGACCCATGGCCACCCATCTTCTATATTTGCGTCCATAGTTTGCAAAATATTATTTGATGATGGATGGCTCCCAGTATGATTTCCTTTAAACATTCTGTCCAGACGCATGGTAACGATTTTTCTTTCATTTGCATATCGTGCCTTAAGATTTCCCAGGCATTTTAATAATTATCACTTGATATTGTGAAATGTTGTATTAACTAAAGAAGTTCGCATTCAAAATAAGTTCTAAGATACTCCATTTTTTCTGTTACGCCCAAAGTAACTTAGTTATGAATTAATTTGGTAAAAATGTCGCAAAACGATTGCCATTCTAAGTAATTACCTTTGAATATTGGGATTTTGAATTGGAAAAGGCGAATTTCTGGAGTGGTAATTTCAATGCCATTTATAAAAGGCAGTTGTTTACATCATTTTTAACTTCCTCGTAACAATTTTCCTGCATGTAGGGAATTTTATAATCCTGTTCTGATGCTTTAGACAAAAATTCTTCATGGAGTTCAGTTAGGTTATTCCACTGTTCCAACAACATTTTCTGTGAGTAATCATGAACTTCCTTTGAATCCTTATGAAATGTCTGCTCGAAAGCATCGATGCTCCTTGCTATCGGCGCTATATTAATGTTCAATTCTTTGAGCCTCTGTGTCTGTTGCTCATTTGTTGCTAGTTCTTCTTCATTACTACTAGCCGAAGATACATTTTCCAATGCATTTTTAAATTTTTCGTACATAGATTTAACCACTTGAACAGTATCTCTTTGTATGTACGGTGTGTCCGGTCTAATCACGTCTTTAATTTTTTGGTGATTTGCTCGGTATGTAGACCAGATTTTTTCGATTTTCTGTAGTCATTCTAGATGCGCTGTCTTTTCCGAAATTTGTTTGTAATTTCTCCAGTTACGTTGCAAGAGATTTTTGTCTTGCAACGATGAGGTAAACATCCACATCCTCCATATTTTCGATACTCTTTTATTTTTTCCATTTTTTTTTTTAATATTTTATTTCCCAAAAAAATACACAGTGTTGGTAGCCCTGGTAACGCCTGGTTCTTTTTTTTAGTTATGGCTGCGAATGTAGTTTCACCAATGTTTGTAGCTCTGCGACGCTATGTTAAAGTAAATAAATTCTTATGGCTTCGAAGGACCAATGTTAATTGAGAATGTTCTGACGCCTTACCAATGGTGGGGGAAGTCAATAACAACACAACTATTTCAAAGAACTGAACTTTATTTAAATTAATTTTGCCTTACATTCTACAATTTTTGTTATTCTACATTATTTACACACCTTAACCTTCACATCAACAATATCTACCCTGGTAGGTATTTGAATTTTCTTTTTCCAATATTTCCGCTACTTTTGATTATATGTTGATGGCGCCCTGACTCAGTGCCTAATTTTTTTGTTCCTCCGTGTGTATCTACACAATATTTTTCATGCATTTTGTATTAATATTTTCCTAATTTGGCACTGAAAAATCATGAAACGGCGAATTAGATAAAAAAATATTTCGTTATGTATGTACACATATGTATATTCCTGAAAAAATTTTAACTCCTGAAGTCATACATAAATAAAAAACTAAATTTATCTGTTTTAAGTGAAAGTTAAAAATAGTTAAAAATCACATTTTTTTAAATAAAAAAAATAATATCTTAGAACTGATTTTCAGAAAACTAAATATTTAAATCCACAAAGGAAAAGGAAAATATTTACCAGCGGAAGAAAAGATTAAGATAACGGTTTTAAAAGAGCGCGGCATTTCAAATAGCGCAATTGCACGTAAAATCAATCGTTCTGAAGGACTCATCAGAAATTTCCTTAAGAAAGGCGATTCGCCAGTTAGTCAGTTTATATGCATTTTTATTTATGCAACTTAAATTACTCATTCGTCAACTTACAGTCTAATTTTATTTTGATTTTAACATTAATTAATACTAAAACTAGGAAAATAAATTTTAAGTAAAAACTTAGTAAATGAACATTTTTTTTAATTTTTTATAAAACTTAAAACTAAAATCCTACAGACTACCTAAAAATAAATCTTAATCTATTTAACCTACTTACATCTAATAAGTACACACACAAATATATGTATATATATATATATATATATATATAAATTAAGTTTTATAAAAAATTAATGTCCATTTACTAAGTTTTTATGCATTTTTATTTATGCAACTTAAATTACTCATACTTGCTAGACAAAAAAATTCTTAAAAATTAGCTTAAATAACTTAAAAATATCTTATTATAATTTACTGGCCCCATGCGGGCACTCTAAGTTAAACCTAACACTTAAACTATGCCTTTCGACGTATCTTACAGTCTAATTTTATTTTGATTTTAACATTAATTAATACTAAAACTAGGAAAATAAATTTCAAGTAAAACCTTAGGAAATAGACATTAATTTTTTATAAAACTTAATTTATATATTATATATACGAGGGGCGTTCAATATATTCGATATCGATATGAAGGAAAATGCGAATTCAATTTAAATTGTTTTTATTTTTCAATATAATCTCCCCTAACATCAATGCATTTGTTACATATTGAGATAAGCTTTTTTAAACCCTCAAAAAAATAAATTTCCTCTTTCTCTGCAAAATACCCATTTATTGCCGACTTGAGTTCTTCATCATCCCCAAAAGGGATAAAGACACTTCCAATCCGGCGAATCTCCGCTCGATCAGTCTTCTTCCAAACATCAGTAAGGTGTTCGAAAAGGTTATCAATAGAGTCCTGACTAAGTGGGTCGAGGACAAACATATAGTTCCGGATAATCAATTCGGTTTCAAGGCGGGGCATGATATGATTCATGCTGCGTCGAAACTGGTTTCTGATATCCAATGGAACACAAGCAAGAACCAGTGCACTGGTGCCTGCCTGATTGACTTGGAGAAGGCCTTCGATACCGTATGGTTAAAAGGACTCTTTTTGAAGCTGGACAGGTTGGGCATTAGTAAACTGTATATTCTCTTCGATATGCTCTCCAGTAGACAGTTCATGGTGAAGAATGGCGATGCGACTTCTGCTGGAACTTTTAACATTAAAAACGGTCTGCAACAGGGTGCGGTAAATTCGCCGATCCTGTTCAACATTTACACGAGTGATCTGATAGGTTCACTTCAACATGCCATAGCGTACGCAGACGACATAATCGCGTACAGATCAGGTCCAAAGATTGAGGTCATTAATATGCTTTTGCAGCGTGACTTCGACAAAATTAAGCTATATTGCGATGACTGGAAGTTGAAAATCAACAACATTCTAACAAAAAATGTTTAAATGCTAGCTTATAATTACTTAACAATCTTATAGTAACTTACTGGCCACACACAGGCACTCTAAGCTACTCTAAATTCTTATATCTATGTCTTTCGACTTTATTTACATTTTACTTAGAACTATTTATTTTGAATACTTAAGGCTAAGAAAACATATTTGCTAACAAAAAACTTAGCATATGGACATTTTTTTATTTTTTATAAAAACTTAGTATCTAACTTAAAATAAACCTTAGTATACCTAACCTACATACACAATACACACATACACACACATAAATACATTATACACAATAATATACACACATTAGTATACACCTTTGTATATGCTAACACATGTATATATTTCTTAGATACTAACCTAAACCTATGTAAGCTGGCCCTCGCTATTTACAAGCAAATAGATTGGTGAGCTCTGCCTCATTAGTGAGGCTGGTCCGTAATTGACGGAAACGACGACGAAACATCTTCCCCATCATTCAACCACCAGAAATGCTGGTGCTGCCGAACGACATCCCTCTTATCACGATTCCCCACCGCCCTACTGAACCTGAGGCGATCCAAACTGCCGTGTGCGACGTCTCTGTTGTAGTTGAGTCGCCTGTCCCCAGCTGTCCGAGCGACATGGAAGATCAACGGGACCGCTGATCTATCCTGGATCAACCCTATCTGATCTAGGTAGAGGAATACTTCCGGTGGAACGAAGCCGTCAGAGCGCACACTCTCGTGTTAAAGGTAATTGGGGTAGAAAGCCCCCGATATCAGGTTATTCGTCGAGGTCATTGCTCTTGCAATGTGCCTTCGAGTCAGCTTAATTACGAAATTGTCCAATCGTATTAGGTTCGCTCTGTTGTAAAGGACCTCATTGGGATAAAGTTTTTTGTACTCCGATCCTGGTGTTCTGTACAAGCGAAGACAAGCCCTAAGGCAAGCCCTCTCAAACACCCGAATCTTTTCCATTAAGCTTGCTCGTACATTGAACCACACAGCACAACCAAATACCAGCATGGACCTGTTAAGGGCCATGTAGCAGATTACTTTTACCCTCGTATCGAGTTGGATGCTATAAAACAGTTTCAGTCTCTGTAAGGGCTAAAGCGCCTTAAGCTCTGGTCAGAGCAGCATCTTCATTTTTGTCAAAATACAGAAACTGATCTAGCCAAACCCCAAGGTATCTGACTACATTTCGACAGGCAAGAGGCTGTCCGTGTTGTCCAATGATCGAGAACTTTCGCCAATTTTTTCTGGTATCCCTAGAGGCTCCAGACAACGGCGTCCTAAAGAGAATTGTTTCCGACTTCTGAAAGTTGATTTTCAACTTCCAGTCATCGCAAAATCGTCTTATCTTATCGAAGTCCCGCAGTAAGAGAGTATTAATAACCTTGATTTTTGGACCTGTTCTGTACGCTATCAAATCGTCTGCGTACGCAATAGTATGGGGAAGTGAACCTATCAAGTCGGTTGTATAAATATTGAATAGGATCGGCGAATTGACCACACCCTGCTGAAGACCATTTTTAATTTGAAATATTCCAATTGAAGTCACATGTTTTGTCCTCAACCCACCTAGTCAGAGCTCTATTAATTACTTTTTCTCAAACACTACTGATATTCGGAAGGAGACTTATCGACCGGAGATTCGCCGGATTGGATATATCCTTTCCCTTTTTGGGGATAGGTTGAACCACCGCTGTTTTCCAGTGCGCTGGATAATGTGCATTATTCATTGCATTATTAAACAGGGTGGTGTAGATGTCCACTGCTTTTAGAGGAAGATGTCGAAGCACGATGTTCGGAATACCATCGGTCCCCACCGATTTCTTAGCCCTGATTGTGTCGAAGATCTCACGGAGTTCTTCCTTCGAAATGAACGGGGGTAGGTCACCCTCTCTGGCAATGACATTATTTACCATATTTTCGTCGCTAAACCGCGTGAAGTCAGAGCCCTCGGTTCGCCAATTCTCTACTTCATTTCGAATGTAGGAGTCGTGCACCAAGACGCGATTGTCCAGGTCATAATTAGAGCCAAGTTGCTGAAACAAAAGAATTTTCATTAATACTATTTTAATAAACATCTGTATTTGATAAATTTCTAAATACTTGCTACACACTTATTGGTTTATAATTAATTACATTACAAATAAAAACCTTAAAAATGTCGAAATTGTCCACAGGTGCAGATCAGAAAGGCGTTCTGGAGCAGATTCTTCGTGGCTACTCCAACTTCAAAAAGACTGGAGCATCACCTTGTACAGCCAACTATCTGTCAGGTCGTCTTCTTATTCTAGAAGGGAACTTCAAGAACGCGCTTGGTCTTCAAACGAAGATTCGACGAGAAGCTGAAGAAAGTCTGGAAGAGGAAGATTTTGATGAAATTTTTGATCTCTTACAGGAAACGTATTTCACTTACCGAGGGGAATTGGTCGATGCTATCGACAATGCCAAGTCAGCATCTAAGGAGAAGAATGTGGAAAGTGAACCCACAGGTGCTTCTTGCAATGAGCTTTCGTTACCTCAAATTCAAATCCTGCAGTTCGAGGGCTGGTACACAAATTGCCATGCTTTACATGATGTGTTTTTATCTTTAGTCCAGACAAATAAGAAGCTGGGTGAAATTCAAAAGGTCCACTATTTAAACTCTTCTCTCCTCGGTGAAGCTGCTCGTTTGTTGCAGCATTTAGGGTTGTTTTCTTGCAATTATGACAAAGCCCATGCTTGTCGCCAGATACGACCACAGGCGAGTGTTTATAAACGAATGGCATAAAGGTCTGCACACAAGGCTGTTTCGGTCGAGAAGAAAACGGTGTTGCACGTCGGGAAGAACCAATTTGCATGCCAGCTATGTGGTAGAGATCAGCTCCCTTCGGACTTGCCAAAGGTTTATTGCCATGGAGATCTGTGAACGATCTAAGGCAGTGGACATAATCGGGGATTGTCGGAACTGTTTGGCGTACAGTCACAAGACTAGCCATTGTCAAAGTAGTGTGCGCTGCTATTACTGCAAACAGGAACACCATTCTCTTCTGCATTATAATAATATCAGCTCCAAACCTACGGGCGATTATACAAATACAACTACAGGTACACAAACATTTTATATAACATCAACATTTAACCCACTTAAAGTAGTATTTCCTGAAGTATATCAGCCAAGTGTTCTTCTGTCAACAGCAGTTGTTCGAGTCAGGTCGTCAAGTGATAATTATTTTAATCTGAGGGCATTAGTCGATCCTGGATATGACGCAACTTTTATTTCTGAATCAGTTGTTCAAATGCTAGGACTTCATCAACGGCGAGCACTCATTAAGGTATCTCGATTGGGAAAAATTAGCAGTGGTTCATGTCAGCGGTATGTAAGTCTTACCTTTGGGTCTCTGATAGCAGCTTTCGAGGTAAATACCCCAGCCTATGTGTTCAAGTCTCTGGCTGGTCTTTTGTCACCCAAACCTTTAGCTCTGCTAAATTAGGAATATATTCAAGGTTTGAAGTTAGCTGATCCACAGTTTCATAAGCCTGTGACTGTTGATATTCTCTTAGGAGCCGACGTTTACTCTGAATTTATTCTAGGATCCATTATACGTGGTGATGGTGAAAGATCGCCGATCGCACAGGAATCAGAGCTAGGTTGGCTTCTCCTTGGGAAGGTTATTTCGCAAAATAAAAAACTTGTCCATAGCTTCTTACAAGTTCTCGTTCACGAAACTCAGCTGCGAAGGTCTTGGGAACTGGAGGAGTTGCTTTCAACACTAAGGAAACTGCGGAAGAGAAAACTTCTGAAAAAAATAATATCAACACAATAAGAAGATTGACTAATATTTGATATGAGGTATCATTACCATTTAAAACCAGATGTAAGCCTGAGTTTGGTGCCTTACGTAGGTTTCATCAACTGGAAGGAAGATTCCAGGAAAACCGCACACAGCACAAGGAGCTTTCCCAGTGTTTAAATGAACGCAAAGAGCTTTATCAGATGGCAGTAGTTGACGAAAAGAATACCTTACTGGATACACCATAAAATTTATTTATTACAGGCCATGTATTCAATGCGTCAAGTACAACTACGAAGCTTCGTTGCAGTCCTGCGTACTTCAAACGATTTATACAAAACTGCTGGGCACAAGCTGGAACAAGAGATAGAGGTCCACTAAAGGTAGATGCAATCGGCACAAGAATATTCGAAATTCCTCAAGGAGTTAGAAAGTAAGTTACCTTGAGCAAAGGATCTACCAAACGATGACAACTACTTTTGCCGCAAGTGGAGCTAAAAATATCTGTCCAGGATGAGACAGCGCCCGAAGGGGACAAGACGGAAACCGGTATCAATACGTGGAGGCTTGGTTCTTTTCAAGGACGAAAGACTACCGCCATTGCAATGGCGATTCGGACGAGTCATTAGTACACATTAGTGGTTACGAACTGAAATCGGAGAACTGAATCGGTCACTTTGGAAAAGTTTTTATTTGCCATCAACTATCGCAAGCAAAAAGCGAGACATTTGAACGACACAACACAACATTTATAAAACAAACACTTTAGATAAACTCACATGAAAAATTAAAAGCATTTATTTTCTTTTAACAGCAATTTATTGCATTAAAGAAATACAAATAATTACAAATTAATAATCAATACAATCACCCCAACAAATCATATTTCCAACAGGACGGGGCTCCAGCCCACTATGATCTTGAGGTTAAAAATTGGCTAGTAGGAAGAGTAGGAAGTAATTGACCAGACCAGTTCACTGGCCTGACCTATTTTACCTATATTACCGTATTGATTTTTTTTGCATAGGGAAAAATGAAAGAACTTGTTTATTCAACTGAAATAGCAACTTTAAGTGAATTGGAAGAGCGTATCCTCGAAGCGTCATCAAAAGTGAGGCAGCAGTTAGCATCAATAAACATTCGTAGTAAAATCGAAAAATACAACACCAAGAAGGACACTTTGGGTATCTGTTATATATGTTTTAGTATACACATAAAATAAAAATTATCTAAAACCACACAAAATCATTTTTTATTCATAGCCTTTGGAGCTTAACGCAAAAAAAACCCTTTTTTATAAATTTTACCTGTTGCAGGTTTTTCCAAGTATAATAAAATCTGTGGGTTTTTTTTGCAAACTTATAGACGATTTTTTTTATTATTGTTACGTTCATAAGAAAAAAATCGTAAATCGGTGTGTTAATTAGGCATTTTCTGGTGAAAAGTGACCTCAAAATAAAAAATTAGCATGGGCAATATTATAGAACAGGATTAGAAATTGGATATCAAGATATCGACTTTATTTAAATGCAGTTACAAAGGGTAATATTTTTTCTAAAAACAAAGTCATCAGCAAAGTTTCTGCGACTAGTATTAACTGAGAAATTTCCGTTAACATGCGTCAGGGTATACCAAAGTAAGCCTTTCCTTAAATCCTCGATAAGTGAAGTCAGCACTGGAGATAGACCCTTACTGTAGAACGATTTTTTTTTAGAATAGACACAGGAATCATTTCCCGAATTATCGTTGACGAATTAGGGGACACCCTGTATAGCTACAATTAAAATAAAGCAATAACAATAATGAAAATAGAAATAAAATAAGAAATTGAGGTAAAGGAGGAGGAAGAGAAACATGAGAAAAAGGGCGTGAAAATAGAATGAAAGAAAATAGGAAAAAAGAGTTTAGTGTAAGTAGTTGCTGTGTTAGTCAGGAGAGGTGTTCTAATACGGAAGTTTTAAATTTCCTGACTCCAATTATTTGTTAGGTTGATATTGGTAGAGAGTATTGATAGCCTAGTGATATGAACAAAGAAAAGACGCTATGTGTTCAAATAATTATGGAATGTTGGGATGAGTTTACATGTCCTAGAAGATTGCACGAATTGAAGTTTTGAGAACAAATACGAAGGCGATTTGGTGTGGATGATTTTGTGTAGATACAACATCTGGTGTCAAGGAATTGTTGAAAGGAACAAGCAAGTACATTTTTGTGGTAGTGAGAGATGTGTTCACGTCGGGGAAATTTGCGCAACCCAACATAGATGTGTCCAATGGAATAATTAATGTGATAGATCGCGGTGAGTGAACGATTTACCTTGAATCCAAGATTGGTTACGACATTCGTGTATTGAATTTTTCCATTATTAAGGAAGACAGGTGCTAGATCATCAGTGTTATACTGATATATATACTGTTGCTTTAAAATCAATCCCGCGACTTTGCAGGATTAATAGTTAGCTCATTGCCTTGAGCCCAGCTATATATACTAGAAAGGTCTGCATTTATTAGTTAGCCCGATTGGGCGGGATAAGTAGATCTGTTCATCATCAGGGTAAAAGTAAACACTGGTACTGGTGCAAGCTTTTGGTAGGTCATTGATGAAAATGCAGAATAAAATGGGACCTACAATTCTTAAAAATTAGCTTAAATAACTTAAAAATATCTTATTATAATTTACTGGCCCCATGCGGGCACTCTAAGTTAAACCTAACACTTAAACTATGCCTTTCGACGTATCTTACAGTCTAATTTTATTTTGATTTTAACATTAATTAATACTAAAACTAGGAAAATAAATTTCAAGTAAAACCTTAGGAAATAGACATTAATTTTTTATAAAACTTAATTTATATATTATATATACGAGGGGCGTTCAATATATTCGATATCGATATGAAGGAAAATGCGAATTCAATTTAAATTGTTTTTATTTTTCAATATAATCTCCCCTAACATCAATGCATTTGTTACATATTGAGATAAGCTTTTTTAAACCCTCAAAAAAATAAATTTCCTCTTTCTCTGCAAAATACCCATTTATTGCCGACTTGAGTTCTTCATCATCCCCAAAAGGGATAAAGACACTTCCAATCCGGCGAATCTCCGCTCGATCAGTCTTCTTCCAAACATCAGTAAGGTGTTCGAAAAGGTTATCAATAGAGTCCTGACTAAGTGGGTCGAGGACAAACATATAGTTCCGGATAATCAATTCGGTTTCAAGGCGGGGCATGATATGATTCATGCTGCGTCGAAACTGGTTTCTGATATCCAATGGAACACAAGCAAGAACCAGTGCACTGGTGCCTGCCTGATTGACTTGGAGAAGGCCTTCGATACCGTATGGTTAAAAGGACTCTTTTTGAAGCTGGACAGGTTGGGCATTAGTAAACTGTATATTCTCTTCGATATGCTCTCCAGTAGACAGTTCATGGTGAAGAATGGCGATGCGACTTCTGCTGGAACTTTTAACATTAAAAACGGTCTGCAACAGGGTGCGGTAAATTCGCCGATCCTGTTCAACATTTACACGAGTGATCTGATAGGTTCACTTCAACATGCCATAGCGTACGCAGACGACATAATCGCGTACAGATCAGGTCCAAAGATTGAGGTCATTAATATGCTTTTGCAGCGTGACTTCGACAAAATTAAGCTATATTGCGATGACTGGAAGTTGAAAATCAACAACATTCTAACAAAAAATGTTTAAATGCTAGCTTATAATTACTTAACAATCTTATAGTAACTTACTGGCCACACACAGGCACTCTAAGCTACTCTAAATTCTTATATCTATGTCTTTCGACTTTATTTACATTTTACTTAGAACTATTTATTTTGAATACTTAAGGCTAAGAAAACATATTTGCTAACAAAAAACTTAGCATATGGACATTTTTTTATTTTTTATAAAAACTTAGTATCTAACTTAAAATAAACCTTAGTATACCTAACCTACATACACAATACACACATACACACACATAAATACATTATACACAATAATATACACACATTAGTATACACCTTTGTATATGCTAACACATGTATATATTTCTTAGATACTAACCTAAACCTATGTAAGCTGGCCCTCGCTATTTACAAGCAAATAGATTGGTGAGCTCTGCCTCATTAGTGAGGCTGGTCCGTAATTGACGGAAACGACGACGAAACATCTTCCCCATCATTCAACCACCAGAAATGCTGGTGCTGCCGAACGACATCCCTCTTATCACGATTCCCCACCGCCCTACTGAACCTGAGGCGATCCAAACTGCCGTGTGCGACGTCTCTGTTGTAGTTGAGTCGCCTGTCCCCAGCTGTCCGAGCGACATGGAAGATCAACGGGACCGCTGATCTATCCTGGATCAACCCTATCTGATCTAGGTAGAGGAATACTTCCGGTGGAACGAAGCCGTCAGAGCGCACACTCTCGTGTTAAAGGTAATTGGGGTAGAAAGCCCCCGATATCAGGTTATTCGTCGAGGTCATTGCTCTTGCAATGTGCCTTCGAGTCAGCTTAATTACGAAATTGTCCAATCGTATTAGGTTCGCTCTGTTGTAAAGGACCTCATTGGGATAAAGTTTTTTGTACTCCGATCCTGGTGTTCTGTACAAGCGAAGACAAGCCCTAAGGCAAGCCCTCTCAAACACCCGAATCTTTTCCATTAAGCTTGCTCGTACATTGAACCACACAGCACAACCAAATACCAGCATGGACCTGTTAAGGGCCATGTAGCAGATTACTTTTACCCTCGTATCGAGTTGGATGCTATAAAACAGTTTCAGTCTCTGTAAGGGCTAAAGCGCCTTAAGCTCTGGTCAGAGCAGCATCTTCATTTTTGTCAAAATACAGAAACTGATCTAGCCAAACCCCAAGGTATCTGACTACATTTCGACAGGCAAGAGGCTGTCCGTGTTGTCCAATGATCGAGAACTTTCGCCAATTTTTTCTGGTATCCCTAGAGGCTCCAGACAACGGCGTCCTAAAGAGAATTGTTTCCGACTTCTGAAAGTTGATTTTCAACTTCCAGTCATCGCAAAATCGTCTTATCTTATCGAAGTCCCGCAGTAAGAGAGTATTAATAACCTTGATTTTTGGACCTGTTCTGTACGCTATCAAATCGTCTGCGTACGCAATAGTATGGGGAAGTGAACCTATCAAGTCGGTTGTATAAATATTGAATAGGATCGGCGAATTGACCACACCCTGCTGAAGACCATTTTTAATTTGAAATATTCCAATTGAAGTCACATGTTTTGTCCTCAACCCACCTAGTCAGAGCTCTATTAATTACTTTTTCTCAAACACTACTGATATTCGGAAGGAGACTTATCGACCGGAGATTCGCCGGATTGGATATATCCTTTCCCTTTTTGGGGATAGGTTGAACCACCGCTGTTTTCCAGTGCGCTGGATAATGTGCATTATTCATTGCATTATTAAACAGGGTGGTGTAGATGTCCACTGCTTTTAGAGGAAGATGTCGAAGCACGATGTTCGGAATACCATCGGTCCCCACCGATTTCTTAGCCCTGATTGTGTCGAAGATCTCACGGAGTTCTTCCTTCGAAATGAACGGGGGTAGGTCACCCTCTCTGGCAATGACATTATTTACCATATTTTCGTCGCTAAACCGCGTGAAGTCAGAGCCCTCGGTTCGCCAATTCTCTACTTCATTTCGAATGTAGGAGTCGTGCACCAAGACGCGATTGTCCAGGTCATAATTAGAGCCAAGTTGCTGAAACAAAAGAATTTTCATTAATACTATTTTAATAAACATCTGTATTTGATAAATTTCTAAATACTTGCTACACACTTATTGGTTTATAATTAATTACATTACAAATAAAAACCTTAAAAATGTCGAAATTGTCCACAGGTGCAGATCAGAAAGGCGTTCTGGAGCAGATTCTTCGTGGCTACTCCAACTTCAAAAAGACTGGAGCATCACCTTGTACAGCCAACTATCTGTCAGGTCGTCTTCTTATTCTAGAAGGGAACTTCAAGAACGCGCTTGGTCTTCAAACGAAGATTCGACGAGAAGCTGAAGAAAGTCTGGAAGAGGAAGATTTTGATGAAATTTTTGATCTCTTACAGGAAACGTATTTCACTTACCGAGGGGAATTGGTCGATGCTATCGACAATGCCAAGTCAGCATCTAAGGAGAAGAATGTGGAAAGTGAACCCACAGGTGCTTCTTGCAATGAGCTTTCGTTACCTCAAATTCAAATCCTGCAGTTCGAGGGCTGGTACACAAATTGCCATGCTTTACATGATGTGTTTTTATCTTTAGTCCAGACAAATAAGAAGCTGGGTGAAATTCAAAAGGTCCACTATTTAAACTCTTCTCTCCTCGGTGAAGCTGCTCGTTTGTTGCAGCATTTAGGGTTGTTTTCTTGCAATTATGACAAAGCCCATGCTTGTCGCCAGATACGACCACAGGCGAGTGTTTATAAACGAATGGCATAAAGGTCTGCACACAAGGCTGTTTCGGTCGAGAAGAAAACGGTGTTGCACGTCGGGAAGAACCAATTTGCATGCCAGCTATGTGGTAGAGATCAGCTCCCTTCGGACTTGCCAAAGGTTTATTGCCATGGAGATCTGTGAACGATCTAAGGCAGTGGACATAATCGGGGATTGTCGGAACTGTTTGGCGTACAGTCACAAGACTAGCCATTGTAAAAGTAGTGTGCGCTGCTATTACTGCAAACAGGAACACCATTCTCTTCTGCATTATAATAATATCAGCTCCAAACCTACGGGCGTATACAAATACAATACAAATACAACTACAGGTACACAAACATTTTATATAACATCAACATTTAACCCACTTAAAGTAGTATTTCCTGAAGTATATCAGCCAAGTGTTCTTCTGTCAACAGCAGTTGTTCGAGTCAGGTCGTCAAGTGATAATTATTTTAATCTGAGGGCATTAGTCGATCCTGGATATGACGCAACTTTTATTTCTGAATCAGTTGTTCAAATGCTAGGACTTCATCAACGGCGAGCACTCATTAAGGTATCTCGATTGGGAAAAATTAGCAGTGGTTCATGTCAGCGGTATGTAAGTCTTACCTTTGGGTCTCTGATAGCAGCTTTCGAGGTAAATACCCCAGCCTATGTGTTCAAGTCTCTGGCTGGTCTTTTGTCACCCAAACCTTTAGCTCTGCTAAATTAGGAATATATTCAAGGTTTGAAGTTAGCTGATCCACAGTTTCATAAGCCTGTGACTGTTGATATTCTCTTAGGAGCCGACGTTTACTCTGAATTTATTCTAGGATCCATTATGCGTGGTGATGGTGAAAGATCGCCGATCGCACAGGAATCAGAGCTAGGTTGGCTTCTCCTTGGGAAGGTTATTTCGCAAAATAAAAAACTTGTCCATAGCTTCTTACAAGTTCTCGTTCACGAAACTCAGCTGCGAAGGTCTTGGGAACTGGAGGAGTTGCTTTCAACACTAAGGAAACTGCGGAAGAGAAAACTTCTGAAAAAAATAATATCAACACAATAAGAAGATTGACTAATATTTGATATGAGGTATCATTACCATTTAAAACCAGATGTAAGCCTGAGTTTGGTGCCTTACGTAGGTTTCATCAACTGGAAGGAAGATTCCAGGAAAACCGCACACAGCACAAGGAGCTTTCCCAGTGTTTAAATGAACGCAAAGAGCTTTATCAGATGGCAGTAGTTGACGAAAAGAATACCTTACTGGATACACCATAAAATTTATTTATTACAGGCCATGTATTCAATGCGTCAAGTACAACTACGAAGCTTCGTTGCAGTCCTGCGTACTTCAAACGATTTATACAAAACTGCTGGGCACAAGCTGGAACAAGAGATAGAGGTCCACTAAAGGTAGATGCAATCGGCACAAGAATATTCGAAATTCCTCAAGGAGTTAGAAAGTAAGTTACCTTGAGCAAAGGATCTACCAAACGATGACAACTACTTTTGCCGCAAGTGGAGCTAAAAATATCTGTCCAGGATGAGACAGCGCCCGAAGGGGACAAGACGGAAACCGGTATCAATACGTGGAGGCTTGGTTCTTTTCAAGGACGAAAGACTACCGCCATTGCAATGGCGATTCGGACGAGTCATTAGTACACATTAGTGGTTACGAACTGAAATCGGAGAACTGAATCGGTCACTTTGGAAAAGTTTTTATTTGCCATCAACTATCGCAAGCAAAAAGCGAGACATTTGAACGACACAACACAACATTTATAAAACAAACACTTTAGATAAACTCACATGAAAAATTAAAAGCATTTATTTTCTTTTAACAGCAATTTATTGCATTAAAGAAATACAAATAATTACAAATTAATAATCAATACAATCACCCCAACAAATCATATTTCCAACAGGACGGGGCTCCAGCCCACTATGATCTTGAGGTTAAAAATTGGCTAGTAGGAAGAGTAGGAAGTAATTGACCAGACCAGTTCACTGGCCTGACCTATTTTACCTATATTACCGTATTGATTTTTTTTGCATAGGGAAAAATGAAAGAACTTGTTTATTCAACTGAAATAGCAACTTTAAGTGAATTGGAAGAGCGTATCCTCGAAGCGTCATCAAAAGTGAGGCAGCAGTTAGCATCAATAAACATTCGTAGTAAAATCGAAAAATACAACACCAAGAAGGACACTTTGGGTATCTGTTATATATGTTTTAGTATACACATAAAATAAAAATTATCTAAAACCACACAAAATCATTTTTTATTCATAGCCTTTGGAGCTTAACGCAAAAAAAACCCTTTTTTATAAATTTTACCTGTTGCAGGTTTTTCCAAGTATAATAAAATCTGTGGGTTTTTTTTGCAAACTTATAGACGATTTTTTTTATTATTGTTACGTTCATAAGAAAAAAATCGTAAATCGGTGTGTTAATTAGGCATTTTCTGGTGAAAAGTGACCTCAAAATAAAAAATTAGCATGGGCAATATTATAGAACAGGATTAGAAATTGGATATCAAGATATCGACTTTATTTAAATGCAGTTACAAAGGGTAATATTTTTTCTAAAAACAAAGTCATCAGCAAAGTTTCTGCGACTAGTATTAACTGAGAAATTTCCGTTAACATGCGTCAGGGTATACCAAAGTAAGCCTTTCCTTAAATCCTCGATAAGTGAAGTCAGCACTGGAGATAGACCCTTACTGTAGAACGATTTTTTTTTAGAATAGACACAGGAATCATTTCCCGAATTATCGTTGACGAATTAGGGGACACCCTGTATAGCTACAATTAAAATAAAGCAATAACAATAATGAAAATAGAAATAAAATAAGAAATTGAGGTAAAGGAGGAGGAAGAGAAACATGAGAAAAAGGGCGTGAAAATAGAATGAAAGAAAATAGGAAAAAAGAGTTTAGTGTAAGTAGTTGCTGTGTTAGTCAGGAGAGGTGTTCTAATACGGAAGTTTTAAATTTCCTGACTCCAATTATTTGTTAGGTTGATATTGGTAGAGAGTATTGATAGCCTAGTGATATGAACAAAGAAAAGACGCTATGTGTTCAAATAATTATGGAATGTTGGGATGAGTTTACATGTCCTAGAAGATTGCACGAATTGAAGTTTTGAGAACAAATACGAAGGCGATTTGGTGTGGATGATTTTGTGTAGATACAACATCTGGTGTCAAGGAATTGTTGAAAGGAACAAGCAAGTACATTTTTGTGGTAGTGAGAGATGTGTTCACGTCGGGGAAATTTGCGCAACCCAACATAGATGTGTCCAATGGAATAATTAATGTGATAGATCGCGGTGAGTGAACGATTTACCTTGAATCCAAGATTGGTTACGACATTCGTGTATTGAATTTTTCCATTATTAAGGAAGACAGGTGCTAGATCATCAGTGTTATACTGATATATATACTGTTGCTTTAAAATCAATCCCGCGACTTTGCAGGATTAATAGTTAGCTCATTGCCTTGAGCCCAGCTATATATACTAGAAAGGTCTGCATTTATTAGTTAGCCCGATTGGGCGGGATAAGTAGATCTGTTCATCATCAGGGTAAAAGTAAACACTGGTACTGGTGCAAGCTTTTGGTAGGTCATTGATGAAAATGCAGAATAAAATGGGACCTACAATTGAGCCCTGGGGTACCCCAGTTAGCAAAGCTTTAGAATTTGGGTCAGTATCACCAAATATCACTCTCTGGCTATGATCACACAAATAACTGGATATATGACATACTGATCTTTTACTAAATCCAAAGTCCAATCCAAGTATTTGGCAAAGTATTTCAAAAGCTTTGGAGTAGTCGAGCAAGTGAAGTAAGAAGACATTGTCTAAGTCATATTCAATTCTAATATCGTCAAGTATTTTAACCATTGCTATGGAGCAGCTGTGTTTTTGCCGAAAACCGGACTGAGCGGGTGACAATAAGTTATGACGATCAAGATGACTGGAAATTTGTTTCACAAGTATTTTTCCCAAAACTTTTGACAAACACGGTAAAATACTAATTGGGTGAAAGTAATTGGTAGAAGTTGGCTGCTGTTTTTTTGGTACAGGTAAAACCTTAGCCAATTTCCAACTATCAGGAAAAGATGAACTGAGTATGCAGAAGTTGAATACATGCGTTAGTACACTCAATATGTGGGGAAGTATCATTTGAGTTTTAAGTTTTTTAAAAACAAAAAGAAAATGTGTCAAGCCAAATAAATAGGGAGTTAGCAAAGCCCCACCCAATTAAAATTCTTTCAACCAAATCGGTTGTATCTCCCTACTAGCAAAATATAAATGGCTTGAAGCTAGCCGATCCAAAATTCAATACACCCGGGAAATAGGTTTGCCATTCGGCATCGAGGTATATTCTGAGCTCATCCTTCCGAAAATTATCAAGATTGACGACACCAATTCACTTAACGTAAATAAGACCAAACTAGGAAGGGTACGATTCGAAAAAAGGTATTAATACTATGCTTCATTCAAACTTTTTCACTATTTACAAATCTTGATACACAACTGCGAAAGTTTTGGGGGTTGAAGAGGCTTCATTTGAAGCACAGTTTTCCAAAAAGAACATAATTTGTGAGAATCACTTCAACAAAACTACAAAGCGGCTATCAAATGGCCGCTATCAGGTAAAAATTCCGTTTAAAGGTGGGAAACGACTTTCATTAGGTTCTAGCAGAAGAATGGCTATCAGGAGATTCAATTCTATTGAACGCAGTTTATATAGCAACAAAAGGTTACAAACAGTATACAGCTAGTGTATTTATTTATTGATTAAAAATAAATCAACAAATAAGGATGTCGATAAGAGCAGTGATCAAGTCACTTTCCCACACGTTTCTCATCATCGCTCTGTAATATAGGAAGCAAATATAACCACGAAGCTCCAACGGAACATTTAATTTAATAATTTAATGGTGGTTACTAAGCTCCAGGGCAACATGGTCGACGTTATCTTTCCGTGGCGAGAACGTCGATACGCTTTTACTGCAGACGTCAAAAAAATGCACCGCCAGTTCTTATCTGACAATACGGTTCCTAAATCAAGTTGCAGATGCACACAGTGTGAAGGAAGACACGTACGTAGGCGACCTCATAATCGGAGCTGGTTCAGGAAGCCGAAAAAAAACGGAATGAAGTCCGTAAGTTTTTAGCAATGAACTTGTCGTAGACATACCGAACAGTGACTGGATCAGCCAATTTCAACGGAACTTAAGTAGTTTAAGTTAAAGTTTATTTCTCGTATGACTTATCAAGTTTGTAAGGAGTCAGTTGGGCACGGAGGCATCCATGATGCAGGAGTAGTTGGCAGTGGCACGCTCGCGGTTGCTCGGCTCTAGCTCGTCGGATTGGGTTGGTTCTTGCCACTACCCCGTACATCGCAACTCAACTTACCTTTTTGTTTTCGTGCCGGGTTATAAAAAAAGAGAAAACAAAGATAGCGTGGAGAAAGCTACGTTATTTCACGGACGGACTTAAAAGATAGGAGGAGAGAGATGATAGAAGAAAGAGGAAATGAAACAGCAAGATCACTTCTGTGTGCCATCACCACTGTGCAAGACCGGGATATGTGTCCCACACCGAATAATGTGTCCCAGTATCACACAGTGATGACAGCTCGTTACGACCTGAAAAAAGCCAGGTGTTGTTGGCTGAGGATGGCCAACCCACCCTTATCGCACTTGGATGCGACCAATTGCTACCATTCTGGCCAGATCTGTGAATGGTAGCCCCTAAAGAAATTCCCCCCAGTCGCCACCTGTAAGAAAAACAATCAGCGGAAAGTCAGTCACGTCATATTTGTTATGTCGTCATCGTTTGTGCGTCACGTCCGGTCACAGTCGCCCCATCGAAGGACGGTCGGTCCGCCCATCCACACACCAATTGCTTTAAGCCTACTCCATTATCACAATAAAACACTTAACTCAACTCATGACAATAATAATCGGATTTATTAAAAAGAGGAAATTCACAAAATAAAACTTAATAACTAATGTATAAAAGTTTTCTTTTTCTTTGAATTCTATTTTTTTTTTTTTTTTAAATTCTGTAAGGCTACTTTTATTCTAGCCAAAAAGCTTATCTACTCGTATATGCATAGGACTTACCGGTCAGACATGGATCCCCCGTAGTTCTGGCGCCAGCACTTCGACGAATCGCTTATGTGAAAAATAAAAATTTTTTTTTGTTTGCGCGCACATAAATAATAAAAAATAAAATTCAAAAAAAGGAAAAAGAAACTTAAATCTAACACCCTATTCTTACTCTACACAATGAATTCAAAAAAAAAGATCAGAACTTAACCTATTCACTATATTCAAAATCTTTCCATTGATTTATTTATTATTATTATTATTTATATATATATATATATATAGATATAGATATATGTATATGTACATATAAATGAACTTTTTTTTTTCCAATAATAATACAATTTTTTTTTTTCACTTATCAATTGCGTATGCTTTATTCACTTTTATATATATTTTTTTTTTCTGTTGTTGTGGTTGGAGTTGTTGAGGTTGTCCCGCGGAGCACCTCTTGCAGGCGATGTAGCTATGGATGTTCGTAAAAAAAAAATCACAGCACTGCTCACCGTTGGGCTATTTGAACCTCCCGGGGAGGATCACTTCAATGCGAGGGTGCACAAGGGGGATGGGGGAGGTTCCGGTCTAATGACGCCCTCCTTTTTTTTTTTTTTTTGAAACGCTTTATCCGGCGGACGCGTTTTGCAGCTTTAAAAAAAACAAACACAAACTCCCGACCAATTTCAAGTTTTTTCTTTTGTTGTGAACCGTCGGCAAATTCCTTTTTTTTTTGTTCGGGGACACCCGGTGGATATCACCAAAAAGGAGTTATCGGATTTGCAAAACTATCCGCGCCCCAGTCCAAATTTCGGTTTTTTTCTTTTTTTTTTGTACTTTTCGCGCTACGATTCGAATATTAAAAAAAACAACGAGCGGAAACCGAAAATAGCAACCTTGCTTTTCTATCCTCAGACATCGACTGTCTCGACTTTTTTAACTCCCAAAAAGGGAAAAAGAAAAATGTCCCACCCAACACGACCTTGTCACTATGTCCCCAGAGACACAAAAAAAACCCGATTTCGTCGGCTGATTTGATCAGCTGATCGAAACCCGTAAGGCCATTGACCTGTATCATTGGTCTCGTTCTCTAAAAAAAAAATTTCTTTTGTCCCATTTCCTTGCTTCCTATTTCGCTTACTACTCATATGATCTATTCCTGCTCTAGATTCTCTCTCGCAAAAATAGGTTCCTGTCTACGTTAGATTCTTCATCCCAGTACACAACCTAATCTAGCTTACTCCCGCACGATCTGTAGCCTTAGCAAGGCTTTCCACCTCTTCCTCCTGAATTTAAATTGACTAAACACAATGCTCTCTACAACAAAAAGGACATATTCACCATGGGAACAAGAACACGGGGAGAGAGTGTGCCTACGAAGAAAGTGGAATGAGGGAATTCCAAAATAGAGGGACGTTTGACAGAGCCAGGTTTTGCTATGAGTTGCGAAAGAGAGATTAGTAGGTCCAATTAATAGATTGGGAGGGGAAAAGGTCTGTTTTTTGAAAAGGGGTAAATTTATTGGACTTGGTACAGTGACGGAACACAAATAGAACATCAAAATGAAACATATAAATTTTTTTTTTTGCTAAAAGGCTGACGCTATAGGCTCGAAAGCAGAGTGTGAGTGGTCGTGAACATTCTGAATTCGTAAAAATAAACCAAGGAGGCCTTTTACAAGAACTGTTCAGACGAGCGTGCCTATTCCTTTGATACGTGGTGCAAGGGCCCACTCCCTGAGATACTCTTACTTATTTAAAACCTATAACTAAAAAGATCAATGCTTAACACAGATTACCTCTCTTACCTATCTAACTTATACTAATATCACAGCTTAATTCCTAACCTACTATAAATAAAATAAAATAAATAAAATAAACAAGGTAATGCAAATGACTAGAATAAAAGATAAATAAATAAATAAATAAGTCTATATATAAATAAAAATATAAATAAATAAAATATAAATAAGTAAAATCAATAAACAAATAAAATAAATAAATAAACAAAATAAAAATATGTATAAAATAAATAAATAAATAGAATAAATATGAGTATAAAATAAATAAATAAATAAATAAATAAACAGATAAATAAAAAACATCCAGCAACAGCAGGTAGAGTGCGTCAAGTTTTTATCAGGTTCCCCTTATGAAGCTAGGAATGCAGATCTCTCGCTCCACGCTCTCTCTATTTTGGGTACCAACTTCATAGAGGGAATTGCCTATCACCCTTAGTATAACTGATTTTGAAAATTTGGGTCCTAATTTGGCGTTGTAACTATCAGCTAAACTACTTTGCTTAAAATTGCGTCTATATATTATTTGTCCTACCTTATATTTTATATCCTTACTCCTAGTATTATACGATCGCGTCGCCTTGTCATGTGCTAGCCTTAGATTGTCAAAGATTTTCCTTCGTATAAGCTCTAATTTGTGATTCTTTTCTAATACTTCAGTGTTCAGATATTTCACTACGTCTAGTCTCTTTAATATTTCATATGATTTGGCATGTTGAATCATACGTGTCCCGAAAATGGTATAATACGGCTCAAACCGACCGAATCTTGCACCACGCTCCTCAAAGAAAATGCCGCGTCGCTCACATGGAGGTCCCAGTTCTTCTGGTCATCATGTATGTATGACCGTATTTTGGCCAGTACAGACCGGTTGACCCTCTCTGACGCATTAGCTTGAGGAGAGTAGAGAGCGGTTCGAACATGTTTGACGCCATATTTTCCTAGGAAACTGGCAAACAACTCAGAGACGAATTGTTTGCCGTTATCCGAATGCACATACTCGGGCACACCAAACATATGAAATACGCCTTCCTCTAAATATTTTACTACCTCTACTGCTGTTGCCTTCATTACTGGTTTCAAAAACACATACTTAGAAAAATGGTCCAACACGATAAAAATATGGGTATTCCCGTTCTTAGTTCGCGGATAGGGTCCAAGAAAATCAATATACCTTCAGACTAGCGTGATCGGTTATAATAGTAAAGAGCTGACACCTTGTCTGGGTCTGTCTTAAGACTGCCATCGCCAACTATGTATCCCAGATACTTTATTTCGCGATAGCAAAATTTACTTTTTTCAACGTTGATCGTCAATCCTACTTCCCTCAAACACCTGGCCACCTCGGACAGCAGTTTGGCATGAGATTCGAAATCTGGAGAACAAACCAAGAGATCATCGAGGTAGACAAAGACATTCTCCTTCAACCGATGGGGAATGACTTTGTCCATTAGCTGACACATTCTCTGGGTAGCATTACACAGTCCAAACGGCATGACCGTGAACTGGTAAAGTGGCCGGCCCGGGACTGTGAAAGCTGTCTTCTCCCTTGATTTGGCCTCCAGAGGAATCTGCCAAAATGCGTCTTTTAAATCAATACCGGAAATGTACCTGGTATCTTGAAGGCGGCTTAGTAAGCCGTCGATGTGAGGAAGAGGGTAGGCATACTTTTTGGTCACAGCGTTGACCTTTCGGGAATCTAGGCATAGACGATTCTTCCCCGGTTTTCTCACCAAGACTACTGGCGAACTCCAAGCACTACTGCTTTCTTCAATTACCCCTAGTTCAACCATTCGATCCAGCTCGTCATATAAGAGTTTTTGTATCGCTGGCGAAATGGGGTAATGTCGTTGTTTGATAGGAGCTTGGTGGTCGTCTACCTCAATCACATGCTCTAGAAGCTTCGTCTTGCCTAACCCCAGGATTGCGAACGACGGAAAAAGTTGTTTCACCCTCTCCAACTGCTCGGTTTGTGATTGGGTGAGCGCTTGGATTGGGGAATCGTTTCCGGTCGGCGATGGCAAGTCTAGTCCCGATATAATGTTAGGAGCGACAGCGAAGCTCTTCCAAAAGTCTACCGCTAAATATAATGGTTGTTGTAAATTCGGGACCACGAATATTTCTAAGTCCCTGGTTTTGCCATGCCATGAGACAGGAGAAGTAAACCGTCCAAGTATTTTCTGATGGTTGCCATCAGCTGTCCGTATATCGGTCGTCATGTTTGTCAGGGTAATGTTATGTCTATCCAAAAAATCTAGAGCCCCTTTTCCCAAGCAGGTTATGGATGCGCCACTGTCTAGCAGATCGAGGACATCCTCTCCCGCGATATTCACTTGGGCGAACGGTCTGTTGTCATGTCGTGTTGTTATCACAGTTTCGAGTATTCTCTTTAGTCGTCGTCTTTTCATTGCACATTTCTCTCTTAGCCTATGTATTTTTTTATATTTTCTAGTATTCTCCGCAGGCACTGTCACTTCTTCTCCGAAAATCCGCTTCCTCGCTTCGTTGTACTCCACTATTCGTTGGTGGAGAGTCTTCCGTTGAGGAGGATCGGGACACGTCGGTGCTCTAGATGTCGTTGGGTCACGCTGCAGAATGCTTACTGGCTGGGTTTGTCGAGGTTCGCCGGGGTTGTGGTCGGTTTCGACGGATGACCCCCGGCATTCCCGCCGATCTGCAGGTTTCCCTGACACTTAGCACAGTAGAAATTAATGTTCCCTTGCCCACAACTGAAGCAAGTAAGCGTATGAAATCCGGAAGGACAAGCCTGTGGATTCGTCGAATTTATCGTCGGCTCAGTTTTGTAGGCGTTCGTTCTTTCTTTTGTTGGTCGGTCAGGTTTAGTGTAGTTGTTGGGTCTACTTGTCCGTTGATTTTGTAGAGCCGCTACCTCGAAGTCGTCGTTGTCAGAGCTGTCTTGTTGGTCATGTCTTGCCGGTCTTCCGCGTAAAGGTGGTTCGTCAATCTCGGTTACGTGGCGTTTATGACGTTGGTCTCTGATCGACAAATACCTTTCCGCTCTTCTACACTCATCGCGGAGGTCCTGTATGCTCTGTATGGAGCAACCGAAGATACGTGTCGCGACTCGGTCCTTAATGTTATGTCGCAGTATGTCTACCAGGTCCAGTTCGTGCGGTCGGTTGGTCATATGTATTGTCATCGACCGTATGTCGGCGTAAAAGTCGTCGAATGTCTCATGGGGCAACTGTTTTCTATCCATGATGGACCTAAGAATTTCGTGATCCCGTCGTCCGTCTCTAAATTGTTTGATCAGCTCAGCTTTAAGATCGTGGTAGCTGAGCTGCTCATCCCCCCCAATTTCTTCTAGGTATTCCCAGTACCATCTTTCAGCCGGGCCTGAAACTAGGTGGTGGAACTGGGCTAGCAGCTGATCAGAAGACACGCCATTCTTCTTTTTAAGAGTTTCGATGCGGAAGACGAAACTCTCTACCGGCATCGTTTTGGATGTGCCATCAAATTTGATACCCCACTTGTGGATGGCCGTATCTGCCCTCCGAGCATCATCGCGACGGTAGTATCCAGGTGTGTCCTGGTACCTGTCCGTCCCTGTCGAGTGATTATTTCGTCGTGGTCTGTTGGTGTAAGCCATGTTATCGTATGGAGGCGATTCCGGTCTGTCTTGTCGTTCCCTGGTTTCGTTTAAGCGTCTGTTAGTCGTCGTCATGTTACCCTTGGAAGATGAGGCAACTGAAAGTTCGAGACAGCTTATCTTTTCGCTCATGATGGCAATGCTCTTTTCGAACGTTGCCATCATTGTGGTCATCCTGTCGTCGAGCTTCGACATTACGTTGTCCTCGCTTCTCTCTGTCTTCTTTAGGTATGCGTCTTGTGGTTTGTATGTAGCTTGCCTGTCCTCTTTCTGTATCTGTCCACGTATGTTGTAGTCCTCGTCTTCGTCCACTCTTCTGCGCCTCCCTCCTGATCGTCTCTTGTTATGTTCGTACTCTTCGTATTGACTAGTTTGTTGTTCGTAAGCGTCCTGTCTTTTCGTCGGGACACATTTGCTTGTCGATGCTCGATGCCGATGTTCAAAGTTCTCATCTTCGAAAGGGTGGGAATCAGATCCTTCCCCGTAAATTTCCGGAATCCCTGTCAACACGGGAACCGCCTTGTGGGTGGTTGGCTCTGCGGCTTCGGTCTGTTGATTTTGCTTTCGCTGATCTGGACTAAGTCGCAGAAAATCGTGCGAGATCGTCGTGAGGTGCAGGACATCAGCTTCTGGTTCGGTATTTGCTTTGGGGCGCGTGCGTAGGTGGTTCCCCATTCTCCACCTGTCGTTTTTCCATGGAGTGCTGTTCCCTGGAGCTCTCCGCTCATCCTCAAAATCGGAACCTCCAATAGCTACATCGTCTGAAGAAGTGTCCCTAGGGACTGCCCCTGTCTCGTTATTCATAGCGAAGAAAAAAAATTGCTACGATTTACCTCCTTTAAAAAAAAAATGAATCATATATGAATATACATACCTACAATACGTAAGTATTAAAGTTAATATTTTGCGTATGAAAAAAAAATTATTGTAATTCAGTAAAAGATTAAAAAAAAAATTCATAAAAAAAATTAATTTCAAAAAAAAAGAAAGAGGATACCTAATAAAAATGGAAAAAGAAATATATATAATATGTAATTATATGTAATGGTAATGGCTAGCTGAATAATTAAAAAAAGGAAAGAATTGTTATGTATATTGGTGATTGATTCAATTATATGAAACGCGTTGGTGTGTGGAATTTGGGAACCGGTTTTCCAGTCACTCTCGATGGGTACTAGAGTCGGTCCAAGTATAGTTCGTAGTGTAACGTTGCGTCACGTATAGTGGAGACTGGTATTTCAGTATCGCAACGGGTGCTGAAGCATGACCCTTATCTTCCCTCCACACTGGGTATATGGCTGAACCACATCCCAGGCTGGCAGAGAATGTCCAGGTTATACTTCAACACGACTAGAAGTTCGTAATCTCAAGCCCACGCCTCACGATAAGTCAACCTAGGGCTAACTGTATCGGACAGCAGTCAGCTTATCGACCTCTCACTTCTAGTCCGCTTTTGGATTCTTCACAGACTTCAGATTACCTCACTAAGTCCCTTAGCTTCTCGCCTGGAGCCACCGTTGATCTGCTCAGAAACCAAAAGCATAATCAGAATGTGATCCTGGAGAAATAAAAGATAGATAGGAAAGTAAAAAGTTGAAAAAGAAATAAACTAGCGGACTAGCCCCACGTTGGGCGCCATTGTAAGGAGTCAGTTAGCCACGGAGGCCAACCAACGACACCTTTTTATTTTCGTGCCGGTTATAAAAAAAGAGAAAACAAAGATAGCGTGGAGAAAGCTACGTTATTTCACGGACAGACTTAAAAGATAGGAGGAGAGAGATGATAGAAGAAAGAGGAAATGAAACAGCAAGATCACTTCTGTGTGCCATCACCACTGTGCAAGACCGGGATTTTCGCGCTTACAACTAACTAATCCTACACTAACCTAATCCCTAACTACCGAACTTAAATGTCGACTTATAACTAGACCTAAAGCTAACTTAACCCTATGTACCCTACACCGAATAATGTGTCCCAGTATCACACAGTGATGACAGCTCGTTACGACCTGAAATAAGCCAGGTATTGTTGGCTGAGGATGACCAACCCACCCTTATCGCACTTGGATGCGACCAATTGCTACCATTCTGGCCAGATCTGTGAATGGTAGCCCCTAACGATTTTCCCCCCAGTCGCCACCTGTAAGAAAAACAATCAGCGGAAAGTCAGTCACGTCATATTTGTTATGTCGTCATCGTTTGTGCGTCACGTCCGGTCACAGTCGCCCCATCGAAGGACGGTCGGTCCGCCCATCCACACACCAATTGCTTTAAGCTTACTCCATTATCACAATAAAACACTTAACTCAACTCATGACAATAATAATCGGGTTTATTAAAAAAAGGAAATTCACAAAATAAAACTTAATAACTAATGTATAAAAGTTTTCTTTTTCTTTGAATTCTATTTTTTTTTTTTTTTAAATTCTGTATGGCTACTTTTATTCTAGCCAAAAAGCTTATCTACTCGTATATGCATAGGACTTACCGGTCAGACATGGATCCCCCGTAGTTCTGGCGCCAGAACTTCGACGAATCGCTTATGTGAAAAATAAAAATTTTTTTTTTGTTTGCGCGCACATAAATAATAAAAAATAAAATTCAAAAAAAGGAAAAAGAAACTTAAATCTAACACTCTATTCTTACTCTACACAATGAATTCAAAAAAAAGATCAGAACTTAACCTATTCACTATATTCAAAATCTTTCCATTGATTTATTTATTATTATTATTATTTATATATATATATATATATATATATAGGTATATGTATATGTACACATAAATGAACTTTTTTTTCCAATAATAATACAATTTTTTTTTTTTCACTTATCAATTGCGTATGCTTTATTCACGTTTATATATATTTTTTTTCTGTTGTTGTGGTTGGTGTTGTTGAGGTTGTTGAGGTTGTCCCGCGGAGCACCTCTTGCAGGCGATGTAGCTATGGATGTTCGTAAAAAAAAAATCACAGCACTGCTCACCGTTGGGCTATTTGAACCTCCCGGGGAGGATCACTTCAATGCGAGGGTGCACAAGGGGGATGGGGGCGGTTCCGGTCTAATGACCCCCTCCTTTTTTTTTTTTTTTGAAACGCCTTATCCGGCGGACGCGTTTTGCAGCTTTAAAAAAAACAAACACAAACTCCCGACCAATTTCAAGTTTTTTCTTTTGTTGTGAACCGTCGGCAAATTCCTTTTTTTTTTGTTCGGGGACACCCGGTGGATATCAAAAGAAAGGAGTTATCGGATTGGCAAAACTATCCGCGCCGCAGTCCAAATTTCGGTTTTTTTCTTTTTTTTTGTACTTTTCGCGCTACGATTCGAATATTAAAAAAAACAGCGAGCGGAAACCGAAAATAGCAACCGTGCTTTTCTATCCTCAGACATCGACTGTCTCGACTTTTTTAACTCCCAAAAAGGGAAAAAGAAAAATGTCCCACCCAACACGACCTTGCCACTATGTCCCCAGAGACACAAAAAAAACCCGATTTCGTCGGCTGATTTGATCAGCTGATCGAAACCCGTAAGGCCATTGACCTGTATCATTGGTCTCGTTCTCTAAAAAAAAAATTTCTTTTGTCCCATTTCCTTGCTTCCTATTTCGCTTACTACTCATATAATCTATTCCTGCTCTAGATTCTCTCTCGCAAAAATAGGTTCCTGTCTACGTTAGATTCTTCATCCCAGTACACAACCTAATCTAGCTTACTCCCGCACGATCTGTAGCCTTAGCAAGGCTTTCCACCTCTTCCTCCTGAATTTAAATTGACTAAACACAATGCTCTCTACAACAAAAAGGACATATTCACCATGGGAACAAGAACACGGGGAGAGAGTGTGCCTACGAAGAAAGTGGAATGAGGGAATTCCAAAATAGAGGGACGTTTGACAGAGCCAGGTTTTGCTGTGAGTTGCGAAAGAGAGATTAGTAGGTCCAATTAATAGATTGGGAGGGGAAAAGGTCTATTTTTTGAAAAGGGGTAAATTTATTGGACTTGGTACAGTGACGGAACACAAGTAGAACATCAAAATGAAACATATTAATTTTTTTTTTTTTTTTTTTGCTAAAAGGCTGACGCTACAAGTTTTATACTTTCCGAGAAGCGTTTATGACTTTTCTGCAGAAGGTTACATATCATTAGTAGTTTCCATACATTTTGGGCCCCACTAACAACCAAATTAAGTATACAGCTTAAGTACAATCCCAATTTTCCGAAATGTTTGTACTTATTTAATAGCCGGCTTTAGGGTTAGTATGGAGTAAAAATGTACAGAAAGCCTAATTGCTAAAATATAACATTAAGGAACAGAGTGATACCAATGTACTGATTTAATGGTACGAACAATACTAAAAAGGATTAGACTTGCTATCTAAAATACTCAAATTATGCGTAAAATTGTAATTGAAGTTGAAATTGCATAAGCGTTATTTAATTTTGATTAATTTTAAAAATTTCTTTACCTTCATTATATTTTATTGAAATACTTTGCAGTACAAATTGGTAAAAATGAAGAAGGGAAAGGGAAAGAGTATTAATTTAAGTATATTGGCATCACCGTTTTATATGTACAAACGAAGAAACCAATCAGCTGATTTTGATATTTTCATACGACGTCAAAATAAGTCAAAATTCAAGTGCGAATATTTTTTTTTTTTATAATTTACGCGCGCCTAAGGGGTTAGATACCCTTTAAAGAAAAAAAAAGACAGAGACCTTTAGTAAGCAGAACCTTACTGCTTCAAGTTCAATTTAATACAACTCTAGTGTAATAGAATTAAATATAAATACAATGTAATAGAGTGGCTCAGAAAACATATTCAATTGTTCATACATACAATGTAATTGAATGGGTCTGCAAACTTAATTCAATTGACTCCTTTTTTCAACATCCTCCACCCCGAGAAGTAGCAGGAAGTTCTAACGGATACAGCAGTTGAAAAGGTCTTCGAGCCCCAGTACCATCTGAGTAGCGCACTACACAAGCTCGAATTTTCAGATCACGGCAGGTGAAAACATCTTCAATAACAGCCAGTCGCCAGTGAATGCGCGGTTTGCTAGAGTCGAATACCAGAACGACGTCGCCCTTCTTAAGTTGGATTTGTATCACGCTCTTCGAAGAAAACGGTAAAACGGACCGTGTTGTACATCTTTTAACAACAGCACATTTCTCACACTATTATCCCATTCAGGCATCAGATCAAATGGAAGTAACTCATCCCACAACAGCTTCCTCTTCCACGCTTGTTGAAATAATATTTTCAGTCTGATGGGCACAGGTCCAAGTAGCCCCAATGGATCGTATACTCTAGCAAGTGTTTGGAGGACATTTCGCTTTGTCCCCTTCGTTAGATTTGACGACAGCAAGGATTCAACGGACTGCAGAGGAACACCGACTTCATCACTAAGAACTAACCAAGTCAATCCTAGTACTTTTTGAACAGCAGGTGGAGTATCGCTGGAACAAATCGCCTCACGAATTCGAGCGTTGTTTGAATTCCACTTCCTCAGGTTCATGGATGCACGCTTCATAATCAAAACTGCTTCCTCACATATCTTCCAAGCCTCGTCCTCGCTGTCGACGCTCGCCACAAGATCATCGACGAAGAAAGCTTTCTCGAGCATTTCACATGTAAATGGAAATCGTTTTTTCTCCCGATTGATGTGCACTCGCAGCGTACCAACCAACAGGAATGGGCTGCAGTTGACGCCAAATGTCACCCTCGTCATGCGATAATCGACAAACACCAACTGACCAACTTCCGGCAAGCTCGACGAGATCCAGATGAAACGATGGCTATCTCGATCCTCCTCGCTCAATAGGATTTGATGAAAAGCCTTTTCCACATCAGCTACCAGACCAAATCGACCCAGGCGAAAGTTTAATAGTATCAATAACACATCCGGCAGAAGATTTGCTCCCACTTGAAGTTGACTGTTAAGAGAAGGAAACTTTTCTGAATGGGCGGAAGCATCAAACACAATTCTGAGCTTGGTGGTAGTGCTCTCAGCTTTGTAGACTGGGCGGTGTGGCAAATAGAACACCCGTTGCGCTGTGATATTTGATGTTACTTGTTCAGCGATACCATCCGAAATAAGTTGTTTTATGGCTGCATCGTATTCATCGAATCTACCAGGAATTCTCGATAGGCGTCGCGTGAGATACTCCAGCCTTCTTAGCGCATCTTATCGGTTATTCGTCAACTGAACATCAGAAGAAACCCATGGCAGTGTGGCCTCGTACCGATTGCCCTTTCTTGTGATGCATTTTGCGATTAAATTGTCTGCCAACTGCTCGTTTTCAGCGTCTTCCCCTCGAATACCGATGGCGTCCAACGACCAAAATGAACTTAAAACTGTGTCATTGCAATAAAAATGCAAATTATCGCTGGGGAAGAAAGAAGTGGATAAGTTAACAGCTGAAACATTACTCTTACCGGTGGAAGCATGTAAACCCTGCAAGGTCCAGCCAAACTTTGTTTCTACAGCTCGCAGAGATGGGGAAGTGCGTCGTTGCTTCCCAGTTACAACGTCCCAGTAGAAGTCGGCTCCGATAAGCACACTAATACCTTCCTCTAGTTCACAGGTACCCATGCCAGAGTCAGCTAAACAAAGACCTTTGAACGAAAAGTCATCAGGGGCCGGCAACACGTCCACACATATATCCGGTACTACGAGCGCTTCTAACAGAACAGATCGACTTCCAAATTGGCTTCGTATTTCCAGCCTACGAGTCGCTGGGATGCTAACATCACCAAAAGAGACAACTGAAAGGTTGGCCCATCCGATCGCAGAGAGCTTTAACTTTTGCACAAGGCTCTCACGTACGTAGGTGTGCTGACTGCCGCCATCGATAATAAGACGAATGAAAAACTGCTTGTCTTTGCCGTGGCCGTGGTGTAGTGGTAGTAGCAAACGCTTCTCACTCGGAGGGTCCAGGTTCGAATCGTGCCCATGGCAAAATCAGTTTTTCATTGTATAATTGGAACTCAGACAAAAAAATTCTGCGTGTGAAGGCATAACACTGACACGTAGATTTGGCTGTTATAAGAGTTTCAAGCAATGAAAAAAATACTGGGAATTATATCTCGAATCACTCTGAGTGAAGTAAAAACTCTCCGTCCTATTCGGACTCCCACCCCTGGAGAGAAAACATAGAAACCAAACACACCTGAGTTTCAAACCACTACAAAAACAATTTTCCTTTCTCCTCCTTCCATCTTTCCGCCCGCGCCCTGGCAACAGTTAAAAGGGTATCAACCCCTTAGGCGCGCGTAAATTATAAAAAAAAAAAAAAAGCTACAGCAATGCCCCTAGCCGTTTTGAAAAACACGTTTGGATTCTTTAACGAGTTGTAGGCGCACAAGTTTAGCACTTCTTTCTTCTCTGTGGTTGCGGCTGGCGTCAGTAAAACGTTTGATTTTTTAACTGGAGGATTGCACATCGATATCATGTGGCTACCGCTGCACTTTTTACAACACAAATATTTGCCACTTCTGCACTTTTTAGAATTGTGGCCTTTCTTAGCACAACGAAAACAGCGTCCGGTTTTACGAAGAAAATCCCTTTTTTCCGAAATAGTCTTGTCATTTTGACATTCTCTTGTGCTATGAGTGTGTATGTTGCAGAATAAACAACCCTCGTTTTCATTTATTGAAACTAAATTTGTTGCAGTGGTGGTAGAAGGTAAAGAAATTTTATGCGGGGGGAGCGAGACGACACGACTCTTCTCTAATGACTCCACTTCTCTCCTAAGAAACCGCATTATGCTTTGCACCTTTTCGTCACCAATGCATGAAACTTCTTTGTTCTCCAGTTCCAATGTGCGGAAATAATCGACTCGTAATTCAGCCGGTAGACAGCGAAGCAAAACAGATTTCAGCATAACGAAATATTGGTGCGATGGTACCTGTAATGCGGTGAGTGATATGTATGCAAGCTGTCATAGTATTATACAAATTTCGCAGACCAGTGGCATCCGTTCTTGAACTAACGGGTCGTAAGGAAATAAGTTGCTGCATGTGGTTATCGACAATTCTATCGGTATTGCCGTACTGCTCTCTTAGCAGTGAGACGGCTGCATCGTAACACATTTCACTCGCTGTAAATCCCGCTATGACCTTTTTGGCACTGCCCGTTAGAACGGATTCTAGATAATTAAATTTATCGCATGATGACAAATTCCCGTTTTCGAGTACTGCTACGCGAAATTGCTCCCAGAATGACAACCAATCTTGGAAGTTTCCATCAAATTTTTTCAAAGACAACTTTGGCAGCTTCGAAGAATTGTTTCCCAATGTTGAGTACTCGTGAGTTGATCTGTCCAAAATTCCAGAAGGTGGATTTTGCTTCCGTCGAAGCCTTTGCAGACGCGCATTCAACTTCGCAAGCGTGCAGACAGCAGAATCTTCGTACTCGATCGCCTTCTCTTGATCCTTATCTAAATCGTCCGATTTAATTAAACTCTTATTTCTTACCTCCTTATCTGCAGTGTTTAAGCTTTCATGGGCAGCGGTCAAACGACTGACGAACACCACGAGTTCCTCCTCTATTGCATCTAACAGCTCCAAATTCATCACTTGCGATTCCGGGGAACTCAAATAGTCGATTGCGCTCTTTACAATTATTGTAACTTGCCTTCTGTAAGCACTGCGCACGGAAATCTCCATAACGTTTTATTTTTGTAAAAATAAATCTCGATGTCTGAAATTAACTTAAACTTTATTCTCTATGCAATTATTTCTTCCCGGGTTTCGGCACCATAAAGAAAAAAAAAGACAGAGACCTTTAGTAAGCAGAACCTTACTGCTTCAAGTTCAATTTAATACAACTCCAAAAACATATGTCTTACAGGCTTATTCAGTCAGCTCTAGTGTAATAGAATTAAATATAAATACAATGTAATAGAGTGGCTCAGAAAACATATTCAATTGTTCAATTACATACAATGTAATAGAATGGGTCTGCAAACTTAATTCAATTGACTCCTTTTTTCAACACCCTTTTACTGTTGCCAGGGCGCGGGCGGAAAGATAGAAGGAGGAGAAAGGAATATAAAATATCAAACCAATATTCTGTAATAGTTTTAATGAAAATGTAATAGATTCTTTGAATGAGTGAAGTTTAAGTAAAAACTGTCTATTATAACATTATTGACACACCTTAGACTTAAGTGGGGGCTCGTGGCTTAAGTGGTAGTGGACTGGCTTCCAAATCGGAAGGTTCGGTGTTCGAATCCTAAAGACATTAATTTTTTCAGTTAAAGAAAATCAAGTACGATTAGTAGTTGACTAGAAATCAACAGCAAGCCAACTTCCACTAAGAATTTATTCTCCGCATTAAATGTTGGAGCGAAATAACCGCTGAGCCCAAACATCTTTCTTTCTCTCTCTATCCCATTTTCCAAAAAACTTAACAACTGCTGAGGCATTATGAGTGTGTTCTTATATATACATATATATGCATCGCGTGGCCCGTCGTCTAGTTGATGTTTCTTCGCTCTCAGCGACACCGGCAGCCACAGACTCGATATTCTCGGTCGAACGACCCGTCCGCTGGCGGCCATGCCCTGCATGGTCTCCTGTGCTTCCACTTTGTTCGAGTCGAGCAGCTAAGCGCCGGAATGTTGACCCAGTTGGCGCGATACGATCAGGAAATCGACGTCGAAAATCACGCTGCGCTAACACCACCGACCGATTATTGGTCAAGAACACCGACACAATTATTCCACGCTCTTGCGGAGTATAGCGCTCCATTGCTTGTATATTTGCCTACTGCAGCTGTCTAGTTCACAAATGTCAAATATGATTGACGTACGACGGCATTTGCAAAAAATTATACCATCTTCCGATAGGGTGATTAATTTTGCGCCACCTTGCATTTTACGGAAAACTTCTAACTTCAGGTTATACTGGATCACTAAAACACAAAAATGGGAGCTGAAAGTAAAAAAACCAAACACATATTGTAGTATGTATATATGTGTATATAAATACAAAAATAGTGAAAAAAACCTACTTGTTGGCCAGGGTCATACGACCTGGGACTTCAACCTTCAACGAAGATTATTCACTACCCTCGATGGTATTGTTGATTTCTGGAGCTCAATCTTCAACCGATGATTACTTACTTACTTACAAAAATCTATTGAGCCCCACTCCTGGGAGTCAATTGTTACAAAATTCCGCGTAAGTCAGTACGCCACCCAATTTTTTTTTACAAAATTGGGAAAACAATATCAAAATAAACACCGATTATATGCTTTTCCCTGATGGGGAAGTTAAGAGTGTAGGCCAACGATTCCGTACGGTCGAAGAATGTTAGACTCACGTGGATTCAACGGAATCGCGAAAAGTTCCAACAGTAACCGCTAAAGGGTTACGAGGTTAAGAAAAAAAAAACCAACGAGAAAGAAGCTTACGGGCGTGTGTATGTATGTTACCACTAGCGGGAGATTACAAACCTATATAAGAAAATGTAAATAGATACTTACTTATCTGTACTTACTTACTTATTCGTTGGTCGGCTTCAGCTGGGCTATTTCGTTTCCTTTTCACGTTCCTCTTCCTTTTTTTTGCCTCTACTGGTGCGCACTACGTTGTCCTCCGGGTGTCTCTCTTATTTTCCTTTTTTTCTTTTTTTTGTGTATAATTTTTTGTACGTTTTCTTTTTTTCCGAATCGGCTCTAACCGCTAGTTAGTTAATTAATTGAACTAGCCGTGCATTTCGGATAGTTGCCTTTCACACCCACACACATATATACGCGGTTCCACTAATTCAGCGGCCAGAGCAAAGGGACTCACTTCCAGACCTCTGAACACCTTCCTGTAGAACCACATAATCACATTAGTCGATGTTTTGTCGTGTTTGTCATGTTTGGTCTGTTTGTCGACCTGGGACACTTTTGGGGGACAATTTAACGGAGGTCAGATATTGACGCCAAGTAGAGAAGAAACATTTCCGAAGAATTACTTTACGGGCACCGTAGGTCTCCTTACAGACCAGCGTAAGGGTGAAGATCGTGGGCGATCACGGGCTTTTTTCACAATTATTCTGATTATACCAAACCAAACAACATAAAATTTAGGGCAGGCTTTCGGCCATTTCTGGGAGTGTCGACATCTTAGGGCATCAACGGCGAAGACACTCCGTCTGTTAGTCTCCAGGCCATCCGCCTGGCTCTATCCGGGGTACCTATATAGTCATCTCTGGAGCGGTAGGCAAAGAGGGGGAACTGAATTCAAAGAATCCAGTAAATCCCACCTGTACCGTGGCATCCAGAGCTTGACGGGAAGAAAAGTACGGAAACGAAACAAGAAGAAGGCGAGAAGGCACAGGGATGAAACAGATAAAAAAGGTCATAGGAGGAATTTGGGGCGAGATTTGTACGCAACACAGGTTCTTACATTCTAATCGAGGTATAGGATATTTTATTAAAAAGTGTATGTAACAAAACTTTAATTACTAATACTTCTATCAAGTCTGTTACAGTAATATTAGTAGAGTGCATTTTAATTAATTGATTTACCTCATCTGAATCTAATATCGTTAGATTGACTATTTTAATCTTTGCAAGTGTTACTGTTAACATATTAATCTGGTCCCGATTTTTTGTATTATTGGAGATTTATTGATTTTCGCTGAGTATTAATTGAGATTTCGGCAACGATTTTTAGAGCAACTCCCAAACAAATTAATACTCTGCGCATGTCTATGGTGAATGTTAAGAGCTTCCAGTAAAGTCTTTATATGTCAGTCATTCATTGATTTTCGTAGAGTATAGACGTGTTTCGGCTTGAGAGTGAATAGCAAAATAAAAAAAAATAGTAAAATCATTAAGAAAGAGACATTTCAGTAGTTTCCTATAGGCTCCAATTAGCACATTGGCAGTGTGTTCGGCCGACGAGTCATAAGTTGTGGGTTCGACACTCGTCACATGATAGTCCGTCGTTTCCTAGACACGGGTCCTATTTGGATCTCCTGCTGTTCGACACACGAATACACCTGACATGCACAAACCGGCAAACAATAAACTGTCTACGCACTTTTGTGTATGACAGTGACCATTGCGGTCTCAATACCGAAATAACCGTTCCGAAGGAAGCTGCGGAATTAGACGAGTTTGTTCAAAGGCATGCCTACAACTATAGTAGAGTGCGTTGGACACACTTCACCAGAACACTGACTAGAGCACTCGCCTCGAATTCGCTCTACCCACCGTCCAACAGAAATCTGTCAAACGAAGAGATTGACAGGTATCTAAGACTAATGGACGAGACAAGCAAACGAACAATGGACAAAACGATACTTATTAAGGAGACTTATTCCGCAACGCAAATATTGACGCACTGCACCGACAGAAAAGTAGACTGCTGTCAAGACTAAAAACCCTGTACAGACAATTTACTGACAGACATAACCCGGAGATCTTGACACTGAAGTCGTCGATTAAAAACGTCCAAACATTAATAAAGGAAAATTACAGAGCATCTGTAAATTTGTATTGGAACAATAAAATTCGGGCTGTAAACACCAGCAACCCGAATATGTTCCCGCAAATAAATAAAATATTTCGGAGGAAAGATCACAACGACCTTTCGTGTCTTAAAATCGCCCGAACGACGAACAACGAAGCAGCAGGCATCGATCCGCTCTTCCCATAACGGGAGTTACAAAAGGCAACAATACGGTTGCTGGTGCCGTGGCAAAAGGAATCAAACGAAAGAAGAGTTTGAAAACTCCCCCTAATTTAACCAGAAAAAAAACAAGTGCCATTTTAAGAGCTGATGAAGAGAAAGATGTATTCCAGCATGAGGGAGTAACAACTTTGCCTCCTTAGCTGCATCTGAGTCGGAAGACGAAGATTAAGAAATAAGTAATATTACCAGCAGCATATTAAAGCTGGAAGAAGAAGTGCTTGCTATTAAGCAGAGGCAAACTGCACGAAGGCAGAGGGAGCAAGTACAAGCAGATAGCTCCCAACAACAAGAGCAGAAACAAAACTGCAGCAACAACAAAACCAGCAGCAGCAGAAGCAACAGCAGCAGCAGAAACAGCAACAGTTGAAAAAACAGCAGCTGAAAAAACAGCAGCAGCAGCAGAAACAACAACAACAAGAACAACAGCAGCAGCAGCAGCAGCAGACGAAGAAGAAGGAAAAGGTGCCTCCCATCAACACCTATAAATTAGAGGTGAATGCAACCAAGGACCTGTGTAAGTAGGTCATTGGAAGTAACTTTAATATTAAGCGATTGGGGAACGATCGCCATGCCATCCACTGTAACACAGTGGAGGGCTACGCGAAAGTGAAAGAGCTCCTAAAGGAAACGACGACGGAGCACTACTCATTCACACCGAAGTGCGAAAAGCGGCAATCGATGCTGATGAAGGGGTTGGAACCGTCTTCTGATCCTGAGGAGATCCTTGCACTGCTCAAAGAGCAGGAGAGCGAAGGACTCAAGTTTGTGGGGGTAAAGCCATTTACCACAGCTAGAGCCAGGCGGGAGAAACGGAGTCTACCGTTCTTCCTGGTGCAGCTCAGTCCCGAAAGTCGTCTGCATAGTCTAAGGAGAATCAATGTCCTAGACTACCAGGTGATTCACAGGGAAAAATTAAAAAGGAGCGAAGGCGTTATACAATGCGTTCGCTGCCAGAGGTTCGGGCACGCCGCGTCGAACTGCCAAATGCAGCCTCGATGCGTGAAGTGCGCAAAGAACCACAGCTCCGAGGAGTGTGCTATGGGGAGGGACGGAGAATCCGATAGGTCGCAGCTCTCGTGCGTATTATGTGGAAACGTGGGACACACCGCAAACTATCGGGGTTGTCCTAAGTTCGCTGACATTAAAACAGCAAAACTGGCTCGGCAGCAAACATTCACCTGTCAGGTTTCAAACACCAGCCGTCACGTCCCAAATTTCCTACGCCCAAATGGCGTCAGGTAGGGGGGCTACGGTACAGCACTGTTGCTTCTCTGGCGCCAACGCCGAGAACAACGGAAGCTGCACCTAACATGCTAGCCATCTTGCTCGCAATCCGAGGGCAGATGGCTCAGCTGCAAAAGCAGGTTCAAGAACAGGCCAAGCGGTTGGACCCGATCTACTCGCTGCTGCCGGGCCTAACGCAATACATGCCGTAATGGGTACGCACATGGTGGAGCAAACTTTGAAGGTCCTTGCGGTGAATGTTAATTCACTGATTAGGATTGAACGAAGAGCCGCGATGTTTAAATTGCTACAAGACCAAACTCCTGATGTGCTTTTCGCTAGCGAAACCAAGCTAACCGACAAGCACAAACTGGAGTACAATAATTATATTGTTAGAAGAAGAAACCGGCCCAGATCCAAACGTGGAGGCGGTGTCGCGATCTTCATTAAAGAAGGTATAAAATTTCACAGAGTGTTCAAGGGCGTGTTGCGCAGGTTCCGGGTGTTGGAGGCAGTCGTCATTTACATCCCGCTCCGCAGTGGAAAGCGGCTGTACTTGGCCTCTGTTTATGCACCTGATACTTCACAATCCACCCTATTCACTACAGAGCTCGACACGTTTTTTCGACTTCTGAGGCTGGAATCGGGGAAGAATTATTTTATAATCGGCGGGGATTTCAACGCTAGACACAGAAATTGGGGAAATAATTTGCCAAATACTAGAGGGAACCTACTACTCGATTGGTGGGGTCAGCACGAGGTCGTGTACAGAATCGGTCTTAAAGCGACGGATAACCCATCGTTTCCCAGAGGCGGGTCTTATTTGGATCTACTACTGTGCGACGAACGTATACGACTGACAGGTACGAATTTACAAACATTAAACTGTCTGCGCACAGCGACCATTGCGGTCTTAGCAACGAATTACAGTTCCCAACGAAATTGCGGAATTAGAGAAGTTTGACCAAAGATATTCTTACAACTACAGTAAAACTCGATGGACACGCTTCTCCTCAACTTTGACAAGAGCGCTCTCCTCGAACACGCTTCACCCACCGTCCAAAAGGAATTTGTCAAACGAGGAGATCAACAATTACCTAAAACAAATGGACGAGACAATTAAACAAACTATGGACACTACAATACCGCGGTATCGACGTACGACTAACGAAGACCTGTTCCGCAATCCTACTATTGACGCACTGCACCGATAGAAAAGTAGACTTCTGACAAGACTTAAAAACGCTAATAAAAGAGAATTACAGAATTTCTGTACGTTTGCATTGGAACAACAAGCTTCGGGCTGTAAACACCAGCAACCCGAATATGTTTCCGCAAATAAATAAACTATTTCGGAGAAAATATCAAAACGAACTTCAGTGTCTTAAAATAGCCCGGACAACAGACAACGAACGGTTACTGACAATAGCAGGTATTGATCCAAATGAGGCCGCTGATGATGACGCCTTCTTTGTGATCTAGGATCCGCAGGAAAAGGTTAAGACCATAGGGGCGAGTTTCCAGGAAGTATACAAGGCCATTGATATCATTGGCCCTAATTATGACCTGGATAATCGCGTCTTGGTGCACGACTTCTGCATTCGAAATGAAATAGGGAACTGGCGATCCGAGGGCTCTGGTTTCACCCCGTTTAGCGACGAAAATATGGCAAATAACGTCATAGCCGGAAGGACTCCATGAGATCATTGACACAATCAGAGTTAAGAAATCAGTGGGGACCGATGGTATTCCGAACATCGTGCTTCGACATCTTCCTCTAGAAGCGGTGGACATTTACACCACCCTGTTTAACAATACAATGAATAATGCGCATAATCCAGCGCATTGGAAAACGGCGGTGGTTCAACCTATCCCCAAAAAGGGGAAGGATATATCCAATCCGGCGAATCTCCGGTCGATAAGTCTCCTTCCGAATATCAGTAAGGTTTTTGAAAAAGTAATCAATAGAGCTCTGTCTAGGTGGGTTGAGGACAAACATATAGTTCCGGGTAATCAATTCGGTTTTAAGGCGGGACATGAAATCTCACATGCCGCGTCTAAACTTGTGTCCGATATCTAATGGAATAAAGGCAAAAAACAATGTACTGGTGCCTGTCTTGTTGACTTGGAGAATGCTTTCGATACCGTATGGTTAGAGGGTCTTTTCTATGAGCTGACTGGGCTGTGGATCAGTAAACCACTCTTGTATATTCTTCATAATATGCTAACTAACAGACAGTTCATCGTGAAGAATGGTGATGTTACTTCTGTTGGAATATTTTAAATTAAAAATGGTCTTCAGCAAGGCGCGGTCAATTCGCCGATCCTATTCAACATTTTTACAAGCGACTTGATATGTTGACTTCCCCATACTATTGCGTACGCAGACGATTTGATAGCGTACAGAACAGGTCCAAAAATCGAGGTTATTAATACTCTCTTACTGCGGGACTTCGATAAGGTAAGACGATTTTGCGATGACTGGAAGTTGAAAATCAACTTTCAGAAGTCGGAAACAATTCTCTTTAGGACGCCGTTGTCTGGAGCCTCTAGGGATACCAGAAAAAATTGGCGAACGATCTCAATCATTGGACAGCACGGACAACCTCTTGCCTGTCGAAATGTAGTCAGATACCTTGGAGTCTGGCTAGATCAGTTTCTGTATTTTGGCAAAAATGTAGATGCTGCTCTGGCCAGAGCTAAAGGTGCTTTTGCCCTTACAAAGAGTCTGTTTTGTAGGAGCCAACTCGGTGCGAGGGTAAAGGTAATCTGCTACATGTCCCTTATCAGGCCCATGCTGGTATTTGGTTGTCCCGTGTGGTTCAATGTACGAGCAAGCTTAATGGAAAAGGTTCGGGTGTTTGAGAGGGCTTGCCTTAGGGCTTGTCTTCGCTTGTACAGAACACCAGAGTCGGAGTACAAGAAATTTTATCCTAATGAGGTCCTTTACAACAGGGCGAACCTAATACGAGTGGGCAACTTCGTAATTAAGCTGACTCGAAGGCACATTGCAAGAGCAATGACCTCGACGAATAACTTGATATCTGGGGCTTACTACCCCAATTACCTTTACCACGAGAGTGTGCGCTCTGACGGCTTCGTTCCACCAGAAGCATTCCTCTACCTAGATCAGATAGGGTTGATCCAGGATAGATCAGCGGTGCCGTTGATCTTCCATGTCGCTCGGACAGCTGGGGACAGGCGACTCAACTACAGCAGAGACGTCGCACACGGCAGTGTGGATCGCCTCAGGTTCAGTAGGGCGGTGGGGAATCGCGATAAGGGGGATGTCGTTCGCCAGCACCAGCATTTCTGGTGGTTGAATGACGGAGAAGATGTTTTGTCGTCGTTTCCGTCAATTACGGACCAGCCACACTAACGAGGCAGAGCTGACCAATCTATTTGCTCAGTAAATAGCGATGGCCAGCTTACATAGGTTTAGGTTAGCATTTAAGAAACATATACATATATCAGTGTATACAAAGGTGTATACTGATGTATGTATATGATTGTGTATAATGTCTATGTGTGTTTATGTGTGTATTGTGCATTTAGGTTAGGTAGGCTAAGATTTATTTTAAGTTAGATACTAAGTTTTTATAAAAAATAAATGTCCATATGCTAAGTTTTTATAAACAAATTTTTTCTTAGCTTTAAGTATAGAAAATAAGTATTTATAAATAAAATGTAACTGCAGTCGAAAGACATAGATATAAGTATTCAGAGTAGCTTAGAGTGCCTGTGTGGGGCCAGTAAGTTAGTATAAGGTTGTTAAGTAATTGTAAGCTAGCATTTAAGCATTTTTTGTTAGTATGTAAGAGTTAGTGATTAAGAAAATAAAATGCATTTAAAACTAAAAAAAAACTATATATGCACTTGAGTGTTAAGCTCTTTAAAACAAAAAAAATGTGTATTCATTTTTAAGTCACGACTAATGATTCGTTGTTAGTAAGGCCCATTGTATAAGACAGCAGGTTTTGACATTTGATTTTTAGTTTTTAACACAATTTGTAAAATTTTAATGTACGCAATTTGGAAGAACAAAACTTTCTTAATACAAACGACTTCTTTTAGATACATTATTGTAATTAAAAATAATTTAAAACGAATTTAAAAGGAACTCTTTAATTTTTTTCTTTCTGTATCTAAAATTCGTTATGTTTCTTATAATTATCTTTAGGTAGTTCATTTATGTAGTTATGCTATATTTTAGTTGTCTGTTACTGTAGCTCTTATAGTTTCGCAACATAGCTTGAACACGTTTTCTAGTATTTAGCTCGTGGTCTATTGGCCTATTAAAACGGATTTCATCATAGTACTCAAGGATTAGGGTTATCTTGTAGATATGGCATTATTCTGAAGCGTCTTTCGTTTTGCAGTTTCAGATATGCTAACGCATATGAGGAAGTTCCCCAAGAAAGAATACCATACCTTGTTTTAGATTTGATCAGAGTATGATAAACTTGCTTCATAATTTGCGATATAGCATTATGCCGTAGGCGTGCAAGGGCAAATAGGGATCTCTATAATTCCGATCCAATAATATTGACGTGATTGTTCCAAATAAAATGGTTGTCAATGGCAACTCCTAGTTATTTATAGGTTTCCACGACTTCAATTATCTGATTTGGTGTAGGTTAGGTTAGGTAAGAGTGGCTGTTGGAAATACCAACCCACTTAGGCCTATTGGCCCATTGTGATGCCACGTGGATCTGTGATCTTCTTACTACTGGAATCAGTTTGAGCTTTTAATAAAGCGTAGGAGACTGTTAACGTCTATTTTTTCTAGATCGTTTAGGTCGTTGTAGAAGAAAGCTCCTAGGTGAAGCTTCCTTCTCTGAGAGAGAGCTGGGCATGTGCAGAGTAAGTGGGGGTTGTCTCCTCCTCTTCCTCGTCCATGCAGCTTCTACAGAAATCGTTAGTAAAAGCGCCAAGCCTTCTTGCGTGCTTGCCTATAAGGCAGTGTCCGGTAATGACACCTATTATGGCGCTGAGATGTTTCCTATCTAAAAGGATCAGACACTTAGATCGACTCAGATCCAGCCTTGGCCAGATCTGTTTGGTCGCTAGACATGTTTGTCCAGCAGTCCACGTAAGGTCCGTTCTTTTATTGGCATCTAGCTTTAGTGTTAGTTTGCACGTAGCGATTGGTATACCTATACTACCGTTGTCCGGTAGGATAGATAGAGTGGTTCCAATTTTGGCGAGTTCATCGGCTCTGCAGTCCCCTGGAATGTCTCTATGGCCCGGCACCCAACAGAGGTGAATGTTGAACTGCTCTGTCATCTCCATGAGAGATGATCGGCATTCAAGGGCAGTTTTAGAACACAATGAGACCGAGTCCAGGGACTTGATGGCGGCCTGACTATCCGAAAATATGCGGATATCCTTTGCAGATATCACGTTTTTCTTCAGCCAGGACAGAGCTCCTTTAATCGCCAAAATTTCCGCCTGGAACACGCTACAGTGATTTGGAAGGCGGAAAGAGAGACTTAGATTTAGCTTATCTGAGAAAACACCGCCACCAACTCCGCTGTCGGTTTTAGATCCATCTGTGTAGAGATGGATTGACTTGTCCTCCATGAAAGCATCCTCCTCCCAGAATGATCTAGAGGGGAAGCTTACATGGAAGCTTTTGTCAAACCAAAGTTCAGGTATGGTGTAATCGGTGTTCTCTGTGAGGATTCCTAATGTATTAAGAATGTTGGCGTGGCCAAATGAATTATTTGTCCACTGTTTAGTCGCTTTAAGGCGAATAGCTGCAGTAGCAGCTACTTGCTTGCTAAAAATGTCGAGGGGTGTCAAGTGAAGCAGAATATCTAATGCCGCAGAGGGGGTAGACCGCAAAGCTCCGCTTGTGCATAGACATGCTGTTCTTTGGACTCTGCTTAATTTAATGCGGTTGACTGCATTTTCCAAGGCCGTCCACCAGACAACCACCCCGTAAGTAAGTATCGGTCTTATGACCGAGATGTATAGCCAGTGGGTTATGCGAGGTTGAAGGCCCCATTTGTTCCCAATGGCTTTCTTGCAAGAGAATAAAGCTATTGTAGCTTTATTGACTCTTTCTTGAATGTTAGGTTTCCAGTTTAGTTTCCTGTCAAAAATGAGACCCAGATATTTTGCTGTATCGGAGAAAGCTAAACTGGTACCGTTTATTGAAGGAGGGTCAGTTTTATGGGGGTTTATTCCCAATCCACAGCGATCTGCCCAGCAGGTTAATCTGTTAAGATTTACTTGGAGGAGTTCTTTAATGGTATTTAAATGTTTTCCTGAGACGGCTATGGCAACGTCATCCGCATAGGCAATCACTCTGCTACCACCCGCTTCCAGGTATATCAGTAGTTCGGTAACCACTAAGTTCCAGAGAAGGGGGGAGAGGACACCGAATTGCGGCGTACCCCTACTGACATATCTTTTAGCAGAAGTCTCACCCAGTTTGGAGTTGATTATCCTGCTTGTTAGCATTAGATTAGTCAGCTCCCCAAGTGAGCCGTCTACCTGCAGAGTTGACAGCGCAGTCGTGATTGCGGATGTGTTGACGTTGTTAAAGGCGCCCTCTATGTCTAGGAAAGCAACCATTGTGTACTCCTTATATTGTAGGGATCGTTCGATGTGGCTAGTCAGAGAGTGCAAAGCCGTTTCCACCGACTTTCCTTTACAGTAGGCATGTTGAGCCGCAGACAGAAGTCTTGGATCAACTTTAGCTCGAATATGGATATCAATCAGTCGTTCTAAAGTTTTCAGAAGGAATGATGATAGACTTATAGGTCTGAGGTCCTTTGGGACTACATGAGAACATTTTCCAGCTTTGGGAATGAATACTACATTGACTTCTCTCCATAACAGTGGAATGTGGATAAGTTCTAAGTAAGTCTCATGATATTTTCCAACACTGGTAGAATAATATCTGAGGATCTCTGTAGCTCGGCAGGTATAATACCGTCCGGACCAGCAGACTTGTATGGTTTGAAGCTATGTAGCGCCCAGAGCAGTTTGTCTCTCGTAATCAGACTATGAATTTTGGTCACGGTTGCAGTAGGCTTGTTTGGGCTGCTACTGGCCGCGAGATGGGAGCTACCTGGAAAGTGGGTGTCCAGAAGAAGGTTGAGTGATTCATCACTTGAGGTTGTCCAAGAGCCATCGGTTTTTTTCAAACAGCTGGGCATCATAGGATTTGTGGAGAGGATTTTTCTTAGCCGCGAAGCCTCAGAGGTTTCTGTGATTTTGTCGCAGAATGACCTCCAGGATTGTCGCTTTGCCTTCCTCAGTTCTTTTTTGTATAATTTGAGGGATTCATTATATGAGTCCCTGTTGAGGGTTAAAATTTTATCCAATTTAAATGTAAATTTAAAATGTAAATAGAATATTGGAATACTATTCCTAACAATGTTTTAACACTCAATGTAAGATAATTTGTTTTGTTTTTGTAAGTTAATGTCACTTGACATAAGGGTTTTTTTTTGGCGCAAAAAACTGAATATACAAATTTTTATAACGAAAGTAAAAATACGTTTTTTCCTTGCTTTTACCCATTTTTATTTTCAATAGAGTGTGTATAAGATTACAAAAGAAACATTGGTCCTTTCGAACCGGATTGTGCAGAAGAGAAACAAAATTTAAAATAAAAGACATTTATAATAAAGACATTTATAATAAAGACATTTATAATAAAAGACATTCAATAAGGAGTTTACTGCTAATCGCAAATTTCCCGCACCGCGAAAATACATATATAATTCAATTCAGAATCCAGGTGAGTGAGTAGAGTAGTTGGCTATATCTAAAAAAAAAAAAAATAATAAAAATTAAAATGAGCTACAAAGTTTTAAAGAATTTGTTGGGGCAAATTACCAAAGATGAAGCCAATTTCAAGAAAGCGAACAAGGAGGTCAAGGGGAATGGCCATTACCTTGAAGGTCGACTTTCCATTCTTGAATCCAACTTCAAAGCGAGTAACGAGGCTAACATTGCTGGCATCACGAATGCAACCACAGACGCTGAAAGTGAAAAAATTGAAGTTGTTTTTGACCAAATCAAGGAATTGTATTTGACATACCGAGCGTCTGTTTTAGAGGCCCTTGATAAGGTTCCCGGTTTTTCTGCTCCTTCTAATAGCTCGGGGAATGGATCTTCTGCGGGCAAAAAACATGAGCTTCGACTTCCTAAAATTAATTTACCCTCTTTTTCCGGTAGTTACGAAAACTGGCGATCATTTCACGATATTTTCCATTCTCTTGTCCATAGCGACCGCGCACTATCCGAAATAGAAAAGCTGCATTATCTAAAATCTAGCATATCAGGAGAAGCTGAGCGGCTTTTACAGCATCTGAGCTTGGATAATGGGAACTATGAAAAGGCATGGGAAATACTCACCAGTAGGTATGACCACAAACGTGTTTTGGTTAACACACAACTGAAGCTGTTCTTTGGACAACCTGTCGTCAGTGTTGAAAAGTCCGCCAATCTGAAACACCTGTTGGACGTCTCTACTGAGTGCCTACATGCACTGACAAATCTAGGAGTAAACATCAAACATTGGGATATAGTTGTGATATATGTCATGCTGAAAAAACTGCCAGCTATTACTCAGCAATTATGGGAGGAAAAATTGGGATCGCAAAAAGAGCTTCCCACGTTTGATGAGTTCGCTGCCTTCTTGGAAGCTAGGTTTAGAACCCTGGAGGCTGTTGATCAGCAGAAGCAGATGCCCGTTCCGAAGGTGGAACAAACTCGACAGGTAAAAAACGCGTTCACTACTCGCCAAAAACAAAAACAGCAGTACAGTTGTGGTGTATGCAATAAGGGGCAACACTCACTGCGAAACTGTAACCGTTTTTTGACCTTCGAAGTGAGGGACCGTGCAAATGCTGTTAGGAGGTTAGGTATATGCGAAAACTGTTTGGCATATAGCCATCAGACCCAACAATGCCCCAGTCGTGTTTGCTGCTACTTCTGCAATCAAAGACACCACTCTTTGCTACACAAAGGTCACCCTCAGAACTCACCATCCACCAATATGTCTGCACATTCAACACAACACAATCACATACAGTCCACTTACATACCCCATAACAGCACCTCACACAACCCACATACACACTCTCAACCACCCCACACATACACACAAACCCATCAGTCTTCCACGCAACCCAACACATACAACTCTTATCAAAACTCAACAATCAACCCTAACGCACCACCGTATCACCCTGTTATTGAACAGCAACCTTCAACAAGCTCAACACTCAACAATTTTTACACACAACACAACACCAATACACAAGTTCTTCTGGCAACCGCAATAGTGAAGGTAAAAGCAGTTTCGGGAAGCTTCATCAATCTACGAGCACTAATTGACCCAGGTTCGGAAGCAACTTTCATTACAGGAGCAGCAGTTCAGCTGCTTAACCTTCGAAAGAAAAGGACATTTATTGAAGTATCGGGGCTGGGGAAGGTCAGCAGTGGAGCATGCCACAACTATGTTGACTTATTTTTTGGATCGTTGCATTCAGGGTATGAAGGACACACCCGAGCCTTTGTTTTTAAATCCCTGACTGGGCTTCTTCCGGCCCATAAGATAGATTTCAATAAATGGAAGCATATAAATGGGCTCACCTTAGCAGATCCGAGCTACCACTCTCCTGCAGCTGTAGACATTCTTTTGGGTAGTGATGTCTATGCAGAAATACTTTTACCCGAGATCGTAAGAGTGCAAAATTGTATAGCACCGATCGCCCAGAAGACTCAATTGGGATGGATCTTGTTCGGCAAGGCGGCAGTCGAACCCCCAGCGAAGGTACGAAGCTTCGTTCAGTTTCGTGATCTTGATACGCAACTTCGGAAATTCTGGGAGATCGAAGATCAGCCGTTCGAAAAGTACGAGTCAGAAGAAGATAGAGCTTGTGAACAACACTTCACTATGAACACAAAGCGCCTACCTGATGGCAGATATCAGGTTAGACTCCCGTTCAAAGGCATTGAATATCCAGCCTTAGGTTCAACGTTTCAAGGAGCACTACGAAGATTCCATCAATTGGAAAGGAGGTTCTATCTAAACCCGACACTACACGAAGGGTACAAAAAATGTATGATGGAATACATCAAGCTAGGTCATGCAACGGAGGTCAACAATACCTGTGAGGTTACAGCAACACCATATCATTATGTCATCCCCCATCATGCGGTCTTCAAAGAATCCAGTACCACCACAAAGTTGAGAGTCGTCTTTGATGCGGCTTTCAAAACATCTTTTGGCTCTTCGTTGAATGATCACCTGATGGTGGGACCGAAAATACAAGAAAATATTATAGACATAATTCTGCGTTGGAGAAAACACCGTTTCACGTTTACTGCGGATATGGAAAAGATGTACCGCCAAGTAAGGGTCAATCCCAAGGATGCTGACTATCAACTCATCTTCTGGAGAAACGATGCCAAGGAGCAAGTGAGGACATATCGCTTGCAAACCGTCACGTTTGGGACAGCGTCAGCTCCATACCTCGCAATTCGAGTCCTTCAAAAACTGGCTGACGATGAAGAAGATGATTACCCTCTGGCTGCATCTATCCTGCGCAACGACACATACGTGGACGATGTAATTACTGGAGCAGACTCGGTTGAACAAGCCTTAAGGAAGAGAGATGAGATCAAGAAGGTTCTCGCATCGGCAGGTTTCTGCCTACGAAAGTGGACCAGCAACAGCCAGGAACTCTTGCACGGTATTCCAGCTGCAGATCGTGAAGTAGACTTCTCTATGCCTTTCGATGAAGCTAACTACGTGAAAACACTCGGGATGAAATGGCTCCCACTAGGCGACTCGTTCACATATCAAGTAGCTCAATCTGAGGAGAAGGACGTCACGAAAAGAACGGTGTTGTCATCAATTGCGAGGTTGTTCGATCCATTAGGTTGGCTCTCTCCATGTATCATCAAGGTCAAGATGTTAATGCAGGATCTATGGGCAGAAAAGCTGGAATGGGACACACCCATCCCTGAGGAGTTGCGACGCGAATGGTTTCTGTTTCGGCAAGAGCTTCCTGTGATCGAAAAACTGCGCATTCCGAGATGGATTGGCACTAGTATGGATGACAGCAGCCTAGAAGTACATGGTTTTAGTGACGCGTCGGAAAAGGCCTACGCAGCGACGACCTACCTACGTGTACTTGACGAAAACAACAAGGTTCAGATGCACCTGGTCATGTCAAAGACTAAGGTAGCTCCAGTAAATCCTGTCACTCTTCCACGGTTGGAACTATGTGGAGCACTTTTGTTGGCAAAACTTCTGTATGAAACAGTTAGAGCTATGAGGTTGGGAAACTGTGCAACGTACGCATGGACAGACTCTGAGATCACGCTATGTTGGATAAAGGCTCCGCCATCAAAATGGGAAACCTTCGTGCGCAATCGAGTCGCTGAAATCCAGAGACAAACTAGCAGCGACACTTGGAGGCACATACCATCGGAACACAATCCAGCAGACATGGCATCACGTGGAATTCTCCCATCACGTCTGCTACAAAATGACCTTTGGTGGAATGGACCGTCATTCTTACGCGATTCTTGGGAATTTATCTCTCCAAAACAACCCGACACGCTGGAAACTGAAGAAGGCAAACGGTCAGTAAAGGTACACTGTGCGATGAGCGAGAAGGACTCTGTGGAAAACCTTATTGAACGATGCTCAAACCTAGGCAAATTGCTGAGAATAATTGCGTACTGCAGAAGGTTCGTCAATAAAGAGAGAGAGAAGGGCCCACTTTCACCGATGGAACTACAAACAGCTGTACAAACAGCAGTTCGTACTGTACAGCAGAAGATGTTTCCCACTGAGATAAAGAACAACTTTTACAAAATTAAGGGTTTTAAGTCGCTCAACCCAACCATCGATGAGCAGGGGATTATAAGAGTGGGGGGCAGACTACAGAACTCAGACCTCGACTTCGATCAACAGCATCCTATGCTATTACACCCAACACATCATTTAACGAAATTAATTATAAAAGACGCGCACGAAAAAACACTGCATGGAGGAGTTCAGAAGATGGTTTCGTATCTGCGTCAAAGATTTTGGATCTTCAGCATCAAAACCGCCGTCAAAAGGCATATACATTGTTGCAATATATGCTTCAGGTTCAAACCAAAACCAATGGCGCAACTGATGGGGAATCTACCTGCTCCTCGTGTTAGGATTTCGAGACCGTTCAGTCATTCAGGGGTCGATTATGCTGGCCCGATTGATGTTAGGTCTTGGAGAGGACGTAACGCGAAAACACTCAAAGGATACTTCGCAATTTTCGTGTGTATGGCAACCAAGGCGGTACATATCGAAGTCGTAAGCGACTTAACGACCCAGGCGTTTCTCGCAGCATTCCGGAGATTTACAGCGCGAAGAGGTTTATGTGTGGCTATGTATAGCGATTGCGGCACGAATTTTGTAGGTGCGAATACGGAGCTGCAGAAGCTCTTGAAATCGGCGCAGTTCGATTGGAAGACTTGTGCAGAAGCGTTGGCAAGTGAAGGTACGAAATGGAACTTTAATCCACCCGCTTCCCCTCATTTTGGAGGTCTATGGGAAGCTGGTGTCAAGTCGATTAAGTTCCACTTAAAAAGAGTCGCTGGTAACCAGGTACTTACTTATGAGGAGCTCAGCACGCTTCTGACACAAATTGAAGCGTGTCTCAACTCGAGACCCTTGTGTCCTGTATCGGAAGACATCAACGATCTGCAAGCGTTAACTCCAAGTCACTTCCTAATCGGAGCACCGCTAATAACACCGCCACAACCGGAATACGAAATCGAGAAACTCTCTTACCTTGACAGATGGAAACGAGTGCAAGGTTTAAGCCAATCTTTCTGGAAGCGATGGAGCACCGAATACCTCACAAGACTTCAACAGCGTCCGAAATGGACCAAACGAGAAGCACAAGGCGTCAAAGAAGGGGATTTGGTGCTGCTACGCGACGAAAGACTTCCGCCGGGTAAGTGGAGTCTTGCACGAATCACTCAACTACACTACGGAACCGACAACTTAGTGCGAGTAGTCACAGTCAAAATATCAACAGGATTAAAAACGCGAGAAATAAAAACACCGATTACGAAAATCTGTCCGCTTCCTAGCAACGAAACACATGCACACGAAACAATAATTTAAACAGAACAACAGCCTAAAACATCGATGGACACCGAACGCAACAAAAACATCTGGGAATATTCATGGAACTGAAAAGATAATCTACACTTCACATAACATCAAATGGTATACAAAACAAACAAATTTATACTGAATACACAACACATAACAAAGTTGAATTAACCACTCAAAATTTAAATCAATTATTAAATTCAACTTCGATGATCAATCACTATTATTTACATTTCCAAATATCATTTAATATAGATTACGTACAAAATACCTACTCAAATCTTCTACAAATAGTTTGCACGTTACATTACACATTCAACATGATAAAATTATCGCACGAGACACATGCGAAAAAGGGGCAAACATTTACTACACACAAGAAAATAATCTTCCACTCATGCGTACTCATTCTCGCAAAAAAAAAAAAAAAAAAAAAAAAAAACATATATATATACATATCTAATGAATATCAACTAAGAAAAATAACAATGCATAGCCATAATTGAATAAACAACAAAAACTTAGTAACTCACCCAAATCCAACGTCGCGCCAACTCGATTTCTTAGCTATATTCTAGGCTATAATTTATAGCACACACACTCTCTTAGCACTTACCATTTCCATTTATCAATGGAATGGAGTTTACCACACAAATGACAAACGCTCCCAAGCCCATAGGCATGCACGTAAATATGTATGCTACACACTAATTTTTCTTTTCCTTTCAATGACCCATCGCACTGGTCATATGGAAAACATGAAATCAAAAGAACACCAAACAAAACGACACAATACAAAATAAAACCGAAAATAACTTAAAAGTAAAGTTATACACTACAAAACAAAAACAAAGGAAGGAAAACAACACTTAATGCGCCACGAGTCACGACTACGACCAAAATTCATTATGATGCCGAATTGTAAACAACCCATGCAACGATCGTGGTGAATTCGCTCGGGCATGCAAACGAAGGAGAAAGCAACAAACTGATAAATTAGCCACTACCATCTATTCACTCTATATGTTGTCTTGTTTTCTCTCATTGTCTTGTTTTGTCTCATTAATAAAAATAAGTTGCTCCATAGGAAACAAACAGTGAGATGATCTGGATGATATACAAAATCGAAGCAGATAATGTAGTGCAAACCCCACATGCAGAGATGGCAAAAGGCATGTAGCAGAGAGAAATGCTGAACTTCGTTCATGGCCGGGGAGAATGTTGAGGGTTAAAATTTTATCCAATTTAAATGTAAATTTAAAATGTAAACAGAATATTGGAATACTATTCCTAACAATGTTTTAACACTCAATGTAAGATAATTTGTTTTGTTTTTGTAAGTTAATGTCACTTGACATAAGGGTTTTTTTTTGGCGCAAAAAACTGAATATACAAATTTTTATAACGAAAGTAAAAATACGTTTTTTCCTTGCTTTTACCCATTTTTATTTTCAATAGAGTGTGTATAAGATTACAAAAGAAACAGTCCCAGTCGGTCACTTTTCTTGTGCTTTTTGCTGCGTTGAAAAGTTTTCTGCAGGTGTTTCTGAGCAGTCCATAGCCATAGCCTTATTGAGAGTCAGAGTAAACTCCCTGACTTTCATGTCGAGCTCATTGGTGTCACGCGGGGGACTTGATAGTTTAGAGGATTTCGTTTCCGACAGTATTCCTCTATATTTTGTCCAATCAGTTTTCCGGTAGTTCCGGAAAGCTGGTTGGCTGGGGTGAGCATCACTCAGACTGAATTGGATGTATCTATGGTCTGAAAAGGAGTGTTCAGACGATACCATCCAGTTTCTTAGCCTTTGGGTGATGCTGTCGGAGACGAGAGTAATATCTAATACTTCTTGTCGGTTTTTTGTTATGAAAGTGGGCTCATTGCCAATATTGCAAATTAAGAGGTTAGTACTTAAAATATAGTCTAAAAGTGACTCACCTCTATCATTGATGTCGGTACTGCCCCATACCGTATGATGTGCGTTAGCGTCGCATCCGATTATGAGGCCAGTTTTTTGCCTTCCCGCTTCCAGTACCACCCTTTCTAGGTTATCACCAGGGAGAGGGCCAACTTGGTCGTGACCAAGGTAAGCCGATGCCAGCCAGTAAGAGCCTTTGGCAGTCTCTAATCTGGCAACGGTTAGGTCGGGGTCACTGAGGTTGGGAAGTAGAAATACATTAAGGCTACGTTTCACTAATATACAAGTTCTAATCTTACCTTTGTCTCTTGTATAGAGCGGAACGTATGAGGGTGTCCTAAGTCCACGAACCACGCCTTCTGCAATCCATGGTTCCTGGATTAGAATTATGTCTTCTGCGCTTTTGGAAAGACGCAGAATGAGTGCGGCCGAAGCCTTTTTTGAGTGGTGGAGAAACCGTATCATTGCTACAGTCTTCCAGAGTCGCCTCCACCACGGTGTTGTTGAGGTCCTCCGATTCTGAAGATGTGCCCAAGAGCTCATCTTCTATCTCTGATCGTGTAGAACCTCTAATTGTTTCGTCATCGGTTTCCATTTCCGACAATGTGTCAGAAGAGGAGACCGACGGCTTGGTAGTCACCTCGGACAGATTGGAGTCGTCGCTATCCAATTCTGGAAAGGATATCGACGCTCCAAGATCCAAGGTTGTGATATCGGGTGTTAAAGGAGGAGGAGGTTGCTTATCAGCATCCAGCTCATCCTTTTTGTACACCCTTAAGTGAATTGACTCGAATCCGAACCGAATCATGACTTTCGTCTGCGCCAGAGGATTAAGGGATTCCTTATTGATCACAATTAACGCGCATCTATAAGAACCCCTTAGTTCCTCCAGTTTCGCGACTTTCCAGTCATGAGTCGGAAGAGTTGGGTTGCTGAGCCGGATGATTTCCAGGATACTTTCTGGAGAGGAGGGTTCGGCTGGAATCCAGGTACGAGTTCGAGGTCTACTAGGAATGTCTTCCTTAGATACGACCTCGAGTTTTGCACCTGGCCAAACCTCTCCTAAACCATCGATGGCCTTGGTGAAGAGATCGAGAGATCTCTGGTTGGAGCAAGCGATGAGCCTTGGTGCCAGCCAGCGTCGCTTGTGATACTAGGTGGTACGGGGTTTCCCCGCATGATGGCCAAAAAGTTGCTCGAAAGCTTCAGCTTGACCAGCTGCCACCGTTCCGGTGTAATGGAACCGTCGGTATCGTTCCTATCGATCACCGCGATCACCAATGCGTCCTTTAGGACTTCATTGAAAGACCTCAGAGATGTGCTGTTGGATGGCCCAGGGGTTGTGGAACTGTGTGTTTTGGGCCTCTTGGAAACCGGTACGGTTTCCTCCAACGATCTCTGACGCTTAGAGGAGTCTTTTGACGTTTTGTGAGCAGTGGAAGCAGTGGGAAATCCGTCTTTTAGGATGTTTTTAGCCCACTCAACCTTGCTCTTTATTTCCGCACTTCTCTCCACCTCCGGAATGGATCCGAAGGTTTTGATGATGCGTGAAGCATTTCGGCGTCTTATGTACAATAGAGCGCCTTAGATGGAGCTTGCCGATGCGGCTGAGCTCCAGATTCCTCTTTGGAGGGAGGAGTTTTGGTAGCAGCAACAAGTCCGTGGCCTGCCGCAAACTTGCTGCTGCTGGGGGCGGGGGAAGTGATAGGACCATGGCTTGCCACAGTCTTTACACTCCCCGAAGGAGTTTTGGTAGCAGCGACAAGTCCGTGGCGTGATTTGGTGTAAAAGCACACGCATTATTTTCAAAGTGCATCTGTTGCCGAGTAATTTTTTGATGTGAATTTATTTTATGCATGATTTTTATTTTTTTTTTGCGTTGATGACGATTCCATTGCCATGACACCACTTAACGGCATTCCTGTTGCATTATTTCTGTTTAAATGGTTTTAAATGGTTCAATGTTTCAAACGCTTTACTGAAGTTCATGTATAGTACTAATATGTGGTGACTTTTGTTTAGGCTTCGTTGACAAAGTTTGTAAACTCTCTAGGTAGAGATGCGGTGCTCCTGGAAACCATACTGTTGTTGGTAGATAGGTGAGTACTTATTAATAAAGCTATTAAGCCGGTTCAAGATTACATCTTACACGCATTTTTCTATTACTGGTAATATAGATATAGGTCGATAGTTGCTTACATAATTTTTTTCCTCCCTTACAGATTGGTTTCACCACGGCAGTTTTAATTTTTTTTTTAAGTTTTCAGTCTATTCCTATTAAACACAGATTAATAAATTTGCACAGAATAGGAGCAAGAATAGCAGCGTGCCGTTTTATATCTCCTACTTGAATACCATCGACTCCTGCTGATTTATTTTGTTCCATACACCTGATAATACTATTAACCGCAGTGATGCTGATTTCATGTGGGAAATGGTTACATTCTGGTGTTCCGAGGTGGTTTACTGACATTGATATATTATGTTACATGTTTGTTGGGAAAAATGTTCAGCAAACTCTTATTCATTTTTCATTCGGAGAGTTTTTCATGATAACTTCATCAGTGTTAAGTTTTCGTCTTCCTTTTGTCTCGTTGATTAGACTCTTTTACGTCAGTCAGTTTAGTTTATATGCATTTTTATTTATACACCTTAAATTACTCTTACATGCTAGACAAAAAAATGCTTAAAAATTAGCTTAAATAACTTAAAATCATCTTGTATTAACTTACTGGCCCCATACGGGTACTTTATTAATACTAAAACTAAGAAAATACATTTTAAGCAAAAACTTAGTAAATGGTCATTTTTTAATTTTTTATAAAACTTAAAACTAAAAGCCTACAAATTACCTAAAAATAAATCTTAATCTACTTAACCTACTTACATCTAACACAAATATAGACAGACAATAAATATATATACATAATATATATATATACGAAATATATAAATATATGTATATATATATATATATATTTTTTTTTTAATTTTTTTTTATTTATTTTTTTTTGTGTTTTTATATATTTTTTTCTTAAAACTAACTTAATCTTACCTAAAATTATGTAAGCCGGCCATGGCTAAAACAAACAAAATTAGGCTGGCCCACTTTGCTTCACATGAAGCTACCTATCACTGGAGGAGTTCGACGACGAAGCATCCTCCCCTTCAACAAGCCAGCAAAATTGTTGGTGCTGCCGAGCAACATCCCTCATGTCGCTGCTCCCTACCACCCTACTGAACAGGAGACGCTCCGCACTGCTATGTGCGACGTCTCTGTCGTAGTTGAGTCGCCTGTCCGCAGCTGTTCGAGCGACGTGGAAGATTAGCGGTACCGCCAATATGTCCTGGATCAGACCTTTGCTATCTAAATAGAGGAACGCCTCTGGAGGAGTAAAGCCATCAAAGCGAACTCTCTCGTGATACATACGGGCTTTTACGTAGTTAATTCCTTATTCAATTTATTTCCAAAATGTTCGATTCAGCTTCATTGGTTGTATTCAGTTATTTTTCTATTTTCTGTAAAGTCTATCCCGTCTCTAACATTTTGCATTGAGTTCAGAACACATGCACGGGTTCTGTTTGCTTCGTTCTCATACATGTGGATTTGGAATGTATCTCTTGAAGTTTAGGGGTTAACTTTTCACAAAGAGAAGCAGGATCAGATTCATTTGTTTGTTTCAATATGAGTTTTTTCACCTTGGTTGTACTTATATATGACGTACGAGTAGTTACTGATTTATCTACAATTAACTTCGTTGCTTCTTTGCAGTACAACGTTTGGTAGTGAATAATGGATGTAACTACTTTCAATAAAAAAACAACTTAATTTGACTGTCGACTGAACGTACCAAATATAATCAATTATAGATTTTGTCCCTCTTTTTGGATCTATCCTTGTATATTAATTTCTTGCGTTTACTGGGCCGATTGATGCCGACGTTTTTAAATAATTTTTTACATAGTTAAGCATGAATGGGAGAGCTTTTGATTGTAACTTCACGTGATTATAGACATTATGATTCCGCGGTGTATAAGGACACATAAAAACTGCAAAAGCCTCTATTTGCATGGCTGCAGCAGTATGCCTACGCGTATTACACGATACAGATAAAACAAAAATCTATCTAATGGCGAACACAAAAGAAGACAAAACAGAAGTTCGACAATGAAAAAGTGGACGTCACCCAATTTTTTTTTGAGAAAATTGGAAAATAAGATCAAAATAAACACCGGTTATATGCTTTTCCGTGATGGGGAGTTAAGAGTGTATACTCGTATATATATATTTTTTTTAATGATCGTGATGGGACCAGAGGGGTTGCTCACACAAGATAATTATTAAGGACAACTAGGGCAGCGGTTAACGGTAGGCCCACGATTCCGTACTTTCAAAGAGTCTTAGAATTGAGTCAACGGGACCCGGAAATGTTCTCACAGTAACCGCTAAAGGTTAACAAGGTTAAGAAAAAAAGCCAACGATAAGGAACCATACGGGTGTGTGTGTGTATGTCACCACTAGGCGGAGATTACAAAACTATATAAGAAAATGTAAATGGGTACTTATCTGGGTTCCCTTCTTACTTGTAGTCGCTCCTGGTTGAATGTCGTGATTGGTTAGTAGGTTATATTTCCCGCCACAGTCACTAGCGTTGTTGCAGCTTCATTTGTCGTCTTTGCCTGGGTTACTTCGCTACCTTTTCCACCTCCCTGTGGAACCATCCAATCACATTAGTCGATGTTTTGTCGTGCTGGTCATGTTTTTTCTGTCTGTCGAGTGACTCTACGGGTCCATATTACACCGTCGGACCTGGGACACTTTAAGGGAGCTCAAATATTGAATGTCAAGTGGAGATCATTACATTAAGAATTAATTCAAGGTCCGTAAGGCTCCTTGGAGACCAGCGTAAGGGATGAAGCTCGTGGGGAATCATGGGCTTTCTTTCACAATTATTCTGACTTTAGGGGTATTGGGGTTTTACAAGTCTTTATCCATTGATCCAAACGTCCTGGGGAATGAGCTCTCACAATTCTGCTTACGGGCGAGCTACTAAATTCCAAACTTTCCCTCTTCTCTCTTTATCCCATTTTAAAAAAAACTTAACACATGCTGAGTCATTATAAGTGCATTCATTCCCACTTGAGTGAGAACATAGCGACCTCGTTCTGCTACGTGACTTAAGTCCTCTTGGGGTACCTCAGCCTCGTCCCGGTACGACTTGAAGTTTTTCACGTGCCACATCCCTCGGTCCTTCCCTGTGGTGTCCTCCAAATCGAAAGTCCACTGAGAGACCTTCTCCAGATGCTGAAACGTCGGACTTATTTCGGGGCTAGTTTCGCGGCGTAGTAGTTCGCCGCGTCCGAGATCATAAAGTTTTTATGCCATGCAACTTCATTTCGTAAGTATTGATACAACAGGCAACCTTCGCCAACTGAGAGTCCCAAGCCCTATGAATCTCCGACACGTAGGCTCTGAGGATCGACTTGATAATTTGATTTACCCGCTCAGCTGGATTAGCTTGCAGATGGTAATGCGCAAGACAAGATCCATACGAATTACAGAGGCTTTTCGATTTCTTAGTCCGGAATCGAGGACCGTTGACACAGACAACTCTACGGGGTACGCCGAAGAAAAGAAAAACATTTTCCTTGAGTTCCCCACAAACTGTGGAGCAGTTGCCCACCTAGAGGGAAACAACAGGGGAATTTGGTAAACTAGTCAACTACAACGAGGTTATAAACGAAGCCCCTAATCGATTTTGGAAGCAGGCCAACCAAATCAACGCAGATCATATCCCATGGATTCGAAATCCCTCTCCTCTCCACCATCAAATCAGCCGGTTTACCATTCACCGGGTTCACACCTTGGCAAGTCTTACAATTCCTAACATACCTAGTTATATCTGACCTCATCTTCGACCAGTAAGTATCTAGACCCTACTCTGGCATGTCTTCCTAACACCCATATACACTGGATTGTCATCACCCTTTTTTAATACTCTAACTCTCTTTGCCTTCGCTACTACCTCCTTTAATTCCGAACTATTAGCATGCACAATCACTTGTTTTTCGGTTTTACCAAAACTGCGAAGTTAGGTAAAAATCCCCTAAACTAGGATACCATGCCAACAAACCTCCTAACATCCTTTACATTAGTGCAGGTAATATAAGGTAACCATACTCTCGACAGGGTCAACAGGAAGACCATTCCTATCAACTACATATCCTAAAAAATTTTAACGGCGATCTACAGAAGTTGCAATTCTCTTCGCTAACCCTGAGGCCTGCCGCAGTTAATGTTTTGCAGACTTCTTCCGATATTTCCAGGTGTTGACGGAAATTGATGGTGACGATTATTTCTACAAAAAACAGTTGACAAAAAAAAAAAAAAAAACTAATTAAATATGGAAGATTGTCAAAAAAATACTAGGAGAGAAGTCCACAAACTTGGATGATATTCTGGTTAAAAACTTTGCTACAGCGCAACTTGGTCATCTGGCGAATCAGTTTGCACAACAATTCTCTCTTGATATTTTAAACTTGGTGCACATATGCGAACATAAATCTATAGTTTTAAGAAAATGTAAATGAAGTCGAAAGACATAGTTATAAGAATTTAGAGTAGCTTAGAGTGCCTGTGTGGGGCCAGTAAGTTAGTGTAAGATTATTAAGTAATTGTAAGCTAGTATTTAAGCATTTTTTGTTAGAATGTAAGAGTTAGTGTTAAGAAAATAAAATGCATATAAAACTAAAATCTTATTCAGGTCCATCGAACAGTGTAAGCCGATCAATGTTCTTGGATGATATAAGTGTTGGGGTGGCCGTGGTGTAGTGGTACTAGCAATCATTTCTCACTCGGAGGGTCAAACTTCGAATCCTACTCATGATAACACTGACATGTAGATTTGGCTGTTACTCTACAACACAAGCACAAAACAAGCATGAAAATTGATAACCTTCGATTCATTGTGAGAGAAGAAAAAACTCTCCGTCCTATTCGGACTCCCACCCCCGGAGAGCTAATATCGAAACCAAATATACCTGAGTTTCAAACCACTGTATCACAACAATGTTTTCCTTTCTCCTCCTTCTATCTTTCCCCCCGCGCCCTGGCAACAGTAAAAGGGTATCATAACCCCTTAGGCGCGCGTAAATTATATAAAAAAAAATATTCTCCAATCACTAAATGTCAATAAATCAGCAGGGGAAGATGAAATACGACCAAAAGACTTAGAGGATAACGCTGAAGTTCTGGCTCCGGTTTTAGCCAAGTTCATATATAAGAGTTTAAAACAATCAACGATTCCAGAAAGGCTAAAGATATCCATTATCCGACCTATACACAAAGGAGGCACAAAAAATATTATTGGGAACTACCTACCGAGCCTACCGAAGAGGCTGTCGGCAAAAGGCTTACTGTACATTTAGAAAAGTATGGTATTCTAGCTAAAAACCAGTTCGGTTTTAAAAAAAAAACAAAAGCATTAATCGGTTACTCGGAGATTTTTCAAACCAAATCAAGAAAAAAATCATAATACCAACATACTTGTTATCGACTTTAAATAAGCTTTTGATACATTATGTCATAAAAACATATTGAGACAAATGAAAAAGGTTGGTGTAAGTGGACAACTTCTCAGTTCAGTTTCAGTTTTTATGCATTTTTATTTTTTACCTTAAATTACTCTTATATGCTAAACAAAAAACGCTTAAAAATTAGCTTAAATTACTTACAAATAATCTTATTCTAACTTAATGGCCCCATGCGGGCACTCTAAGTTAAACCTAACACTTAAACTATGTCTTTCGACGAATCTTACAGTCTACTTTTATTTCTATTTTAACATTAATTAATACTAAAACTAAGAAAATAAATTTTAATCAAAAACTTAGTATATGGACCTTTTTTAATTTTTTATAAAACTTAAAACTAAAAGCCTACAAACTACCTAAAAATAAATCTTAATCTACTTAACCTACTTACATCTAACACAAACATAGACATACATAAATATATATATACATTATATGTATATACATAATATATAAATACATGCATATATATATTTGTTTTTTTTTGGTTTTTATATATTTTTTTTTTCTTAAAATCTAACTTAAACCTACCTAAAACTATGTAAGCCGGCCATGGCTAAAACAAAAAAAAAAATTAGGCTGGCCCACTTTGCTTCACATGAAGCTACATATCACTGAAGGAGTTCGACGACGAAGCATCTTCCCCTTCAACAAGCCACCAAAAGTTTTGTACTGCTGAGCAACATCCCTCATGTCGCGACTCCCTACCGCCCTACTGAACTGGAGACGCTCCGCACTGCCATGTGCGACGTCTCTGTCGCAGTTGAGTCGCCTGTCCGCAGCTGTTCGAGCAACGTGGAAGATTAGCGGCACCGCCAATCTGTCCTGGATCAGACCCTTGCTATCTAGATAGAGAAACGCTTCTGGAGGAATAAAGCCGTCAAAGCGAACTCTCTCGTGATACATATAATTGGGGTAGAAAGCCCCGGAGATCAGGTTGTTCGATGAGGTCATTGCTCTTGCAATGTGCCGTCGAGTCAACTTAATGACGAAATTGTCCACTCTTATTAGGTTCGCCCTATTGTATAAGACCTCATTATGATAGAATTTTATGTACTCAGACTCTGGTGTTCTGTATAAGCGAAGACAAGTCCTAAGACAAGCCCTCTCAAACACCCGAATCTTTTCCAATAAACTTGCTCTCACGTTGAACCACACGGGACATCCAAATACAAGCATAGGCCTGATAAGGGCCATGTAGCAATAACCTTCACCCCCGCATCGAGTTGGCTGTTATAAAACAGTCTCTTTGTAACGGCAAAGGCACCTCTGGCTCTGGCCAGAGCAACATCTATATGTTTGTTAAAATACAGATATTGATCTAGCCAGATCCCAAGGTATCTGACTACATTTCGACAAGCGAGTGGCTGTCCGTGTTGTCCGAGGATAGAAAACTTTCGCCAATTCTTTCTGGTATCCCTAGAGGCCCCAGACAAAGGCGTTCTAAATAGAATGGTTTCCGACTTCTGGAAGTTGATCTTCAACTTCCAGTCATCGCAATATCGCTTCATTTTGTCGAAGTCACGCTGCAAAAGTGTATTAATGACCTCAATCTTTGGACCCGATCTGTACGCGATTATGTCGTCTGCGTACGCTATGGCATGGTGAAGTGAACCTATCAGATCACTCGTGTAAATGTTGAATAGGATCGGCGAATTTACCGCACCTTGTTGCAGACCGTTTTTAATGTTAAATGTTCCAGCAGAAGTCACATCGCCATTCTTCACGATGAACTGTCTACTGGAGAGCATATCAAAAAGAATATACAGCAGTGGTTTACTAATGCCCAACCTGTCCAGCTTGAAAAAGAGCCCTTCTAACCATACGGTATCGAAGGCCTTCTCCAAGTCAATCAGGCAGGCACCAGTGCACTGTTTCTTGCCTTTGTTCCATTGGATATCAGAAACCAGTTTCGACGCAGGATGAATGATATCATGTCCCGCCTTGAAACCGAACTGATTATCCGGAACTATATGTTTGTCCTCAACCCACTTAGTCAGGACTCTATTGATCACCTTCTCGAAAACCTTACTGATGCTTGGAAGAAGACTGATAGATCGGAGATTCGCCGGATTGGAAGTGTCTTTATCCCTTTTGGGGATGGGATGTACCACCGCAGTTTTCCAATGCGCTGGATAATGTGCATTATTCATTGCATTATTAAACAGGGTGGTATAAATGTTCACCGCTTCTAGAGGAAGATGTCGAAGCACAATGCTCGGTATTTCATCGGTTCCCACTGATTTCTTATTTCTAAGTGATTCGAAGATCGTTTGGAGCTCTTCCTTCGAAATGAACGGGGGTAAGTGGACAACTTCTGGCATGGTTTGAGTGTTATGTCGGATAACAATCGAAAATCGTAAATATATAAATAGTTAAAATCGGACAGCATCTGAGCGAAGAAGAAGCCGTATCATTTGGAGTTCTACAGGAACCAAAGTTATGCTTATACGCCCACCCCATATCTTAAAACATAAACTAACAATTAAAATGCATAACTATGACTGTCTGCATAAAGTTAATAGCCATCAACAACTTAAAACTGAGAACGTCTGCATTTGCTCTTTTCTTTCTGAGATATCGATGTCCACCAGATGTCCTACAACAATGATTTTTTTAGTCTTGTGGAGTCTCACTTAAGGTGTGGCATTCTGGCATGGGGAAGCACGCTATAGCTCCAAAGGTAAACTCTCTTCACGTAAGCATCCAAAAAATAATACTCAAATCAAGTCGAATAAACGGAGATGGGAACGGGCCGTTTCTAACAATAGAGCAACTGTACAAAATGGAGATACTGTCAATTTTCAAAAATGACAGTACTTATAAGATGCCAACATAACAAGCAGTAAACACGCGCAGACGACAGCAAAATAAATTACAAGTCTCTAGATATTGGAATGAATATGGTCGGAGAAAAATATGCAGTAGCTGTTCCGGCAACATACAATAAGGTTCCAGCGAATTTAAATATCTTTCCGAAAAGAAATGTTTTTAAAAAATGTTAAAAAAATGTTTTTTAAACCTATCTCTTTAATCAATTATTGTTAAATTTCAAAATGAAATAATATTAAATTCTTGTTTATGTTAAACTTATTTACTCATGAAAAAAATGAATTGTATTTTGAACTAAAATAATGCAGCTAATGTAAATGATCAGTCTTCTGCAAACAAGCCACTTGGCTTTGCAGATAATATATGTAAAAGTAATTAGTTGTGAAAATAAAAATTAAAAACAAAAAAAAATCTCATCGAGGTACACGAACACGTGCGGTTTCCAGATCGGCCCACAGCACGGTGTCGATAAAACGCTGCCGGAGCGTTATGTAACCCAAATGGCTTCCTTTTAAATTGGAAGAGGCCCCGATTCGGAACGGTGAAAGCCGTATAAAACCGAAACTTCTCCTCAACGGGAATCTGCCAATACACCGACTTGATGTCCAACGAGGACAAGAATTTGATATCCCGGAGTTTGTCCAAGGTAGCTGATATGTAGGGGAGAGGATAAGCATAACGTTCCATGACCTTATCCAGCTTTCTGTAGCCGAAGCAGAACCTAAAAGAATAATCTTTCTTTTTAATCATCACAAGGAGAAGCCCAAGGACTGCTCGATTTCTCTATAATATCTTTTTTTAACATCTGTTCTAATTCCTTATCTATGTCACGCTGAACCGCCGAGACTAGATAGTAACGCTGTTTGATCTGTGCTGTATGCATCCTAATCTTACTGGCATTTTTTTGAAAACCCTAGTTGTAACTCTACTCTTTCCCTAATTGCTGAAATCGATGACACCTCTGCCTGGTCCGAAAGATTCCACACGTCTGATCTCAGATCCGGGACAATTCCAGTCAGAGCTCAAAAGCTGGCACCCAGTATCAGGACATCTAAAAGATTTGGAATAACAAGGCATTCCAGTAGGATCGATTTCCCCTTCACTAGCATTGGCAAAGACAAACAACCTGCAATCTCTATACCTGCACCTGCAGGTCTGCTAAAGAACCCCTGTTAATGTTTGTCTTTCCTAACTCTAACTCTAAACACTTTAATGCATGACATCCATCCCATCCAGATGATCGTACGCGAAGTTCCCGAATCAATAATCCTAACATCCTAATTCCATAAATCCTAACTCCGCGCTGTGTGCAAACATTTAATCATTTGCTCAAGTACTTATCACTTGATCGAGCGCAAATTATAAAAAAGGGCGTATGCCTTCCTTCTGTGCCTCGAGTGTAAAACCTAAATGAACCAGCCTAATCTCTTCCAAGAGCAGATTATCATAATTTGGAGAGAGGAACTCCAACTTCAACTCCGAAACCAATTCTCCCCTACAAGCCTACAAGTCTCCTATTCGCTCTGAACCAAATGAGTGCTTTCCTTAATTCCACCACTCGTTCCAAGAAGGAATTAAGAGTTCCAAGAATCCCCACTTTTCAATGTGCTGTGTTGGCTCTTCCCGCCGCTTAGGTTCCCGTTTGTCTTGTCGGTGGTATCGTGGGTAATCGGCCTATTATCCTTATGCCTTAAACACTAGGGCGTATCCCTAGTTCCCTTTTCAGCTCATTCCTCTCAGCCGTCTTTCCCCTCGAGTCAATTGACTCCTTTTTTCAACACCCTTTTACTGTTGCCAGGGCGCGGGCGGAAAGATAGAAGGAGGAGAAAGGAATATAAAATATCAAACCAATATTCTGTAATAGTTTTAATGAAAATGTAATAGATTCTTTGAATGAGTGAAGTTTAAGTAAAAACTGTCTATTATACTCGTAACATTATTGACACACCTTAGACTTAAGTGGGGGCTCGTGGCTTAAGTGGTAGTGGACTGGCTTCCAAATCGGAAGGTTCGGTGTTCGAATCCTAAAGACATTAATTTTTTCAGTTAAAGAAAATCAAGTACGATTAGTAGTTGACTAGAAATCAACAGCAAGCCAACTTCCACTAAGAATTTATTCTCCGCATTAAATGTTGGAGCGAAATAACCGCTGAGCCCAAACATCTTTCTTTCTCTCTCTATCCCATTTTCCAAAAAACTTAACAACTGCTGAGGCATTATGAGTGTGTTCTTATATATACATATATATGCATCGCGTGGCCCGTCGTCTAGTTGATGTTTCTTCGCTCTCAGCGACACCGGCAGCCACAGACTCGATATTCTCGGTCGAACGACCCGTCCGCTGGCGGCCATGCCCTGCATGGTCTCCTGTGCTTCCACTTTGTTCGAGTCGAGCAGCTAAGCGCCGGAATGTTGACCCAGTTGGCGCGATACGATCAGGAAATCGACGTCGAAAATCACGCTGCGCTAACACACCGACCGATTATTGGTCAAGAACACCGACACAATTATTCCACGCTCTTGCGGAGTATAGCGCTCCATTGCTTGTATATTTGCCTACTGCAGCTGTCTAGTTCACAAATGTCAAATATGATTGACGTACGACGGCATTTGCAAAAAATTATACCATCTTCCGATAGGGTGATTAATTTTGCGCCACCTTGCATTTTACGGAAAACTTCTAACTTCAGGTTATACTGGATCACTAAAACACAAAAATGGGAGCTGAAAGTAAAAAAACCAAACACATATTGTAGTATGTATATATGTGTATATAAATACAAAAATAGTGAAAAAAACCTACTTGTTGGCCAGGGTCATACGACCTGGGACTTCAACCTTCAACGAAGATTATTCACTACCCTCGATGGTATTGTTGATTTCTGGAGCTCAATCTTCAACCGATGATTACTTACTTACTTACAAAAATCTATTGAGCCCCACTCCTGGGAGTCAATTGTTACAAAATTCCGCGTAAGTCAGTACGCCACCCAATTTTTTTTTACAAAATTGGGAAAACAATATCAAAATAAACACCGATTATATGCTTTTCCCTGATGGGGAAGTTAAGAGTGTAGGCCAACGATTCCGTACGGTCGAAGAATGTTAGACTCACGTGGATTCAACGGAATCGCGAAAAGTTCCAACAGTAACCGCTAAAGGGTTACGAGGTTAAGAAAAAAAAAACCAACGAGAAAGAAGCTTACGGGCGTGTGTATGTATGTTACCACTAGCGGAGATTACAAACCTATATAAGAAAATGTAAATAGATACTTACTTATCTGTACTTACTTACTTATTCGTTGGTCGGCTTCAGCTGGGCTATTTCGTTTCCTTTTCACGTTCCTCTTCCTTTTTTTTGCCTCTACTGGTGCGCACTACGTTGTCCTCCGGGTGTCTCTCTTATTTTCCTTTTTTTCTTTTTTTTGTGTATAATTTTTTGTACGTTTTCTTTTTTTCCGAATCGGCTCTAACCGCTAGTTAGTTAATTAATTGAACTAGCCGTGCATTTCGGATAGTTGCCTTTCACACCCACACACATATATACGCGGTTCCACTAATTCAGCGGCCAGAGCAAAGGGACTCACTTCCAGACCTCTGAACACCTTCCTGTAGAACCACATAATCACATTAGTCGATGTTTTGTCGTGTTTGTCATGTTTGGTCTGTTTGTCGACCTGGGACACTTTTGGGGGACAATTTAACGGAGGTCAGATATTGACGCCAAGTAGAGAAGAAACATTTCCGAAGAATTACTTTACGGGCACCGTAGGTCTCCTTACAGACCAGCGTAAGGGTGAAGATCGTGGGCGATCACGGGCTTTTTTCACAATTATTCTGATTATACCAAACCAAACAACATAAAATTTAGGGCAGGCTTTCGGCCATTTCTGGGAGTGTCGACATCTTAGGGCATCAACGGCGAAGACACTCCGTCTGTTAGTCTCCAGGCCATCCGCCTGGCTCTATCCGGGGTACCTATATAGTCATCTCTGGAGCGGTAGGCAAAGAGGGGGAACTGAATTCAAAGAATCCAGTAAATCCCACCTGTACCGTGGCATCCAGAGCTTGACGGGAAGAAAAGTACGGAAACGAAACAAGAAGAAGGCGAGAAGGCACAGGGATGAAACAGATAAAAAAGCTCATAGGAGGAATTTGGGGCGAGATTTGTACGCAACACAGGTTCTTACATTCTAATCGAGGTATAGGATATTTTATTAAAAAGTGTATGTAACAAAACTTTAATTACTAATACTTCTATCAAGTCTGTTACAGTAATATTAGTAGAGTGCATTTTAATTAATTGATTTACCTCATCTGAATCTAATATCGTTAGATTGACTATTTTAATCTTTGCAAGTGTTACTGTTAACATATTAATCTGGTCCCGATTTTTTGTATTATTGGAGATTTATTGATTTTCGCTGAGTATTAATTGAGATTTCGGCAACGATTTTTAGAGCAACTCCCAAACAAATTAATACTCTGCGCATGTCTATGGTGAATGTTAAGAGCTTCCAGTAAAGTCTTTATATGTCAGTCATTCATTGATTTTCGTAGAGTATAGACGTGTTTCGGCTTGAGAGTGAATAGCAAAATAAAAAAAAATAGTAAAATCATTAAGAAAGAGACATTTCAGTAGTTTCCTATAGGCTCCAATTAGCACATTGGCAGTGTGTTCGGCCGACGAGTCATAAGTTGTGGGTTCGACACTCGTCACATGATAGTCCGTCGTTTCCTAGACACGGGTCCTATTTGGATCTCCTGCTGTTCGACACACGAATACACCTGACATGCACAAACCGGCAAACAATAAACTGTCTACGCACTTTTGTGTATGACAGTGACCATTGCGGTCTCAATACCGAAATAACCGTTCCGAAGGAAGCTGCGGAATTAGACGAGTTTGTTCAAAGGCATGCCTACAACTATAGTAGAGTGCGTTGGACACACTTCACCAGAACACTGACTAGAGCACTCGCCTCGAATTCGCTCTACCCACCGTCCAACAGAAATCTGTCAAACGAAGAGATTGACAGGTATCTAAGACTAATGGACGAGACAAGCAAACGAACAATGGACAAAACGATACTTATTAAGGAGACTTATTCCGCAACGCAAATATTGACGCACTGCACCGACAGAAAAGTAGACTGCTGTCAAGACTAAAAACCCTGTACAGACAATTTACTGACAGACATAACCCGGAGATCTTGACACTGAAGTCGTCGATTAAAAACGTCCAAACATTAATAAAGGAAAATTACAGAGCATCTGTAAATTTGTATTGGAACAATAAAATTCGGGCTGTAAACACCAGCAACCCGAATATGTTCCCGCAAATAAATAAAATATTTCGGAGGAAAGATCACAACGACCTTTCGTGTCTTAAAATCGCCCGAACGATGAACAACGAAGCAGCAGGCATCGATCCGCTCTTCCCATAACGGGAGTTACAAAAGGCAACAATACGGTTGCTGGTGCCGTGGCAAAAGGAATCAAACGAAGGAAGAGTTTGAAAACTCCCCCTAATTTAACCAGAAAAAAAACAAGTGCCATTTTAAGAGCTGATGAAGAGAAAGATGAATTCCAGCATGAGGGGGTAACAACTTTGCCTCCTTAGCTGCATCTGAGTCGGAAGACGAAGATTAAGAAATAAGTAATATTACCAGCAGCATATTAAAGCTGGAAGAAGAAGTGCTTGCTATTAAGCAGAGGCAAACTGCACGAAGGCAGAGGGAGCAAGTACAAGCAGATAGCTCCCAACAACAAGAGCAGAAACAAAACTGCAGCAACAACAAAACCAGCAGCAGCAGAAGCAACAGCAGCAGCAGAAACAGCAACAGTTGAAAAAACAGCAGCTGAAAAAACAGCAGCAGCAGCAGAAACAACAACAACAACAACAAGAACAACAGCAGCAGCAGCAGCAGCAGACGAAGAAGAAGGAAAAGGTGCCTCCCATCAACACCTATAAATTAGAGGTGAATGCAACCAAGGACCTGTGTAAGTAGGTCATTGGAAGTAACTTTAATATTAAGCGATTGGGGAACGATCGCCATGCCATCCACTGTAACACAGTGGAGGGCTACGCGAAAGTGAAAGAGCTCCTAAAGGAAACGACGACGGAGCACTACTCATTCACACCGAAGTGCGAAAAGCGGCAATCGATGCTGATGAAGGGGTTGGAACCGTCTTCTGATCCTGAGGAGATCCTTGCACTGCTCAAAGAGCAGGAGAGCGAAGGACTCAAGTTTGTGGGGGTAAAGCCATTTACCACAGCTAGAGCCAGGCGGGAGAAACGGAGTCTACCGTTCTTCCTGGTGCAGCTCAGTCCCGAAAGTCGTCTGCATAGTCTAAGGAGAATCAATGTCCTAGACTACCAGGTGATTCACAGGTAAAAATTAAAAAGGAGCGAAGGCGTTATACAATGCGTTCGCTGCCAGAGGTTCGGGCACGCCGCGTCGAACTGCCAAATGCAGCCTCGATGCGTGAAGTGCGCAAAGAACCACAGCTCCGAGGAGTGTGCTCTGGGGAGGGACGGAGAATCCGATAGGTCGCAGCTCTCGTGCGTATTATGTGGAAACGTGGGACACACCGCAAACTATCGGGGTTGTCCTAAGTTCGCTGACATTAAAACAGCAAAACTGGCTCGGCAGCAAACATTCACCTGTCAGGTTTCAAACACCAGCCGTCACGTCCCAAATTTCCTACGCCCAAATGGCGTCAGGTAGGGGGGCTACGGTACAGCACTGTTGCTTCTCTGGCGCCAACGCCGAGAACAACGGAAGCTGCACCTAACATGCTAGCCATCTTGCTCGCAATCCGAGGGCAGATGGCTCAGCTGCAAAAGCAGGTTCAAGAACAGGCCAAGCGGTTGGACCCGATCTACTCGCTGCTGCCGGGCCTAACGCAATACATGCCGTAATGGGTACGCACATGGTGGAGCAAACTTTGAAGGTCCTTGCGGTGAATGTTAATTCACTGATTAGGATTGAACGAAGAGCCGCGATGTTTAAATTGCTACAAGACCAAACTCCTGATGTGCTTTTCGCTAGCGAAACCAAGCTAACCGACAAGCACAAACTGGAGTACAATAATTATATTGTTAGAAGAAGAAACCGGCCCAGATCCAAACGTGGAGGCGGTGTCGCGATCTTCATTAAAGAAGGTATAAAATTTCACAGAGTGTTCAAGGGCGTGTTGCGCAGGTTCCGGGTGTTAGAGGCAGTCGTCATTTACATCCCGCTCCGCAGTGGAAAGCGGCTGTACTTGGCCTCTGTTTATGCACCTGATACTTCACAATCCACCCTATTCACTACAGAGCTCGACACGTTTTTTCGACTTCTGAGGCTGGAATCGGGGAAGAATTATTTTATAATCGGCGGGGATTTCAACGCTAGACACAGAAATTGGGGAAATAATTTGCCAAATACTAGAGGGAACCTACTACTCGATTGGTGGGGTCAGCACGATGTCATGTACAGACTCGGTCTTAAAGCGACGGATAACCCATCGTTTCCCAGAGGCGGGTCTTATTTGGATCTACTGCTGTACGACGAACGCATACGACTGACTGGTACGAATTTACAAACGCTAAACTGTCTGCGCACATTCATGTATGACAGTGACCATTTCGGTTTTAGCACCGAAATTACAGTTCCCAACGAAATTGCGGAATTGGAGGAGTTTGTCCAAAGATATTCTTACAACTACAGTAAGACTCGATGGACACGCTTCTCCGCAACCTTGACAAGAGCGCTCTCCTCGAACACGCTCCACCCACCGTCCAATAGGAATTTGTCAAACGAGGAGATCGACAATTACCTAAAACAAATGGACGAGACAATTAAACAAACTATGGACACTACAATACCGCGGTATCGACGTACGACTAACGAAGACCTGTTCCGCAATCCTACTATTGACGCACTGCACCGACAGAAAAGTAGACTTCTGACAAGACACAAAAACTTGTACAGACAGTTAACTGACCGACAAGACCCGGAGATTAGGACACTGAAGTCGTCGATTAAAAATATTCAAACGCTAATAAAAGAGAATTACAGAATTTCTGTAAGTTTGTATTGGAACAACAAGGTTCGGGCTGTAAACACCAGCAACCCGAATATGTTTCGGCAAATAAATAAACTATTTCGCAGAAAAAATTAAAACGACCTTCAGTGTCTTAAAATAGCCCGGACAACAGACAACGAACGGTTACTGACAATAGCAGGTATTGATCCAAATGAGGCCGCTGATGATGACGACTTCTTTGTGATCGAGAATCCGCAGGAGAAGGTTGAGACAATAGGGGCGACTTTCCAGGAAGTATACAAGGCCATTGATATCATTGGCCCTAATTATGACCTGGACAGTCGCGTCTTGGTGCACGACTTCTGCATTCGAAATGAAATAGGGAACTGGCGATCCGAGGGCTCTGGTTTCACCCGGTTCACCGACGAAAATATGGCAAATAATGTCATGACCAGAGAGGGTGACCTACCCCCGTTCATTTCGAGGGAAGAACTCCGTGAGATCTTCGACACAATCAGGGCTAAGAAATCAGTGGGGACCGATGGTATTCCGAACATCGTGCTTCGACATCTTCCTCTAGAAGCGGTGGACATTTACACCACCCTGTTTAATAATGCAATGAATAATGCACATTATCCAGCGCATTGGAAAACGGCGGTGGTTCAACCTATCCCCAAAAAAGGGAAGGATATATCCAATCCGGCGAATCTCCGATCGATAAGTCTCCTTCCGAATATCAGTAAGGTTTTTGAAATGGTAATCAATAGAGCTCTGTCTAGGTGGGTTGAGGACAAATATATAATTCCGGATAATCAATTCGGTTTTAAGGCAGGCCATGATATCTCACATGCCGCGTCTAAACTGGTTTCCGATATCCAATGGAATAAAGGCAAAAAACAATGCACTGGTGCTTGCCTTGTTGACTTGGAGAAGGCCTTCGACACCGTATGGTTAGAGGGTCTTTTCTATAAGCTGACTCGGTTGGGGATCAGTAAACCACTCTTGTACATTCTTTATAATATGCTAACCAACAGACAGTTCATCGTGAAAAATGGTGATGTGACTTCTGTTGGATAATTTCAAATTAAAAATGGTCTTCAGCAAGGCGCGGTCAATTCGCCGATCCTTTTCAACATTTTTACAAGCGTACGCAGACGATTTGGTAGCGTACAGAACAGGTCCAAAAATCGAGGTCATTAATACTCTCTTGCAGCGTGACTTCGATAAGATAAGACGATTTTGCGATGACTGGAAGTTGAAAATCAACTTTCAGAAGTCGGAAACCATTCTCTTTAGGACGCCGTTGTCTGGAGCCTCTAGGGATACCAGAAAAAATTGGCGAAAGTTCTCTATCGTTGGACAACACGGACAACCTCTTGCCTGTCGAAATGTAGTCAGATACCTTGGAATCTGGCTAGATCAGTTTCTGTATTTTGGAAAAAATGTAGATGCTGCTCTGGCCAGAGCTAAAGGTGCTTTTGCCCTTACAAAGAGACTGTTTTGTAGCAGCCAACTCGATGCGAGGGTAAAGGTAATCTGCTACCTGGCTCTTATCAGGCCCATGCTGGTATTTGGTTATCCCGTGTGGTTCAATGTACAAGCAAGCTTAATGGGAAAGATTCGGGTGTTTGAGAGGGCTTGTCTTAGGGCTTGTCTTCGCTTGTATAGAACACCAGAGTCGGAGTACAAGAAATTTTATCCTAACGAGGTCCTTTACAATAGGGCGAACCTAATACCAGTGGACAACTTCGTAATTAAACTGACTCGAAGGCACATTGCAAGAGCAATGACCTCGACGAATAACCTGATATCTGGGGCTTACTTTTTTTTTTTTTTTTTTTTAAATGCATTTTATTTTCTTAACACTAACTCTTACATTCTAACAAAAAATGCTTAAATGCTAGCTTACAATTACTTAACAATCTTATACTAACTTACTGGCCCCACACAGGCACTCTAAGCTACTCTGAATACTTATATCTATGTCTTTCGACTGCAGTTACATTTTATTTATAAATACTTATTTTCTATACTTAAAGCTAAGAAAAAATTTGTTTACAAACACTTAGCATATGGACATTTATTTTTTATAAAAACTTAGTATCTAACTTAAAATAAATCTTAGCCTACCTAACCTAAATGCACAATACACACATAAACACACATAGACATTATACACAATCATATACATACATCAGTATACATCTTTGTATACACTGATATATGTATATGTTTCTTAAATGCTAACCTAAACCTATGTAAGCTGGCCATCGCTATTTACTGAGCAAATAGATTGGTCAGCTCTGCCTCGTTAGTGAGGCTGGTCCGTAATTGACGGAAACGACGACAAAACATCTTCTCCATCATTCAACCACCAGAAATGCTGGTGCTGCCGAACGACATCCCCCTTATCGCGATTCGCCACCGTCCTACTGAACCTGAGGCGATCCAAACTGCCGTGTGCGACGTCTCTGCCGTAGTTGAGTCGCCTGTCCCCAGCTGTCCGAGCGACATGGAAGATTAACGGCACCGCTGATCTATCCTGGATCAACCCTGTCTGATCTAGGTAGAGGAATGCTTCTGGTGGAACGAAACCGTCAGAGCGCACACTCTCGTGGTAAAGGTAATTGGGGTAGTAAGCCCCAGATATCAGGTTATTCGTCGAGGTCATTGCTCTTGCAATGTGCCTTCGAGTCAGCTTAATTACGAAGTTAGAAGTTTTAGTTAGGTTCGCCCTGTTGTATAGGACTTCATTAGGATAAAATTTCTTGTACTCCGACTCTGGTGTTCTGTACAAGCGAAGACAAGCCCTAAGGCAAGCCCTCTCAAACACCCGAATCTTTTCCATTAAGCTTGCTCGTACATTGAACCACACGGGACAACCAAATACCAGCATGGGCCTAATAAGGGCCATGTAGCGGATTACCTTTACCCTCGCATCGAGTTGGCTGCTATAAAACAGTCTCTTTGTAAGGGCAAAAGCGCCTTTAGATCTGGCCAGAGCAGCATCTACATTTTTGCCAAAATACAGAAACTGATCTAGCCAGATTCCAAGGTATCTGACTACATTTCGACAGGCAAGAGGCTGTCCGTGCTGTCCAATGATTGAGAACTTTCGCCAATTTTTTCTGGTATCCCTAGAGGCTCCAGACAACGGCGTCCTAAAGAAAATGGTTTCCGACTTCTGAAAGTTGATTTTCAACTTCCAGTCATCGCAAAATCGTCTTATCTTATCGAAGTCATGCTGTAAGAGAGTATTAATAACCTCGATTTTTGGACCTGTTCTGTACGCTACCAAATCGTCTGCGTACGCAATAGTATGGGGAAGTGAACCTATCAAGTCGCTTGTATAAATGTTAAATAAAATCGGCGAATTGACCGCGCCTTGCTGAAGACCATTTTTAATTTGAAATTATCCAACAGAAGTCACATCGCCATTCTTCACTATGAACTGTCTGTTAGTTAGCATATTATAAAGAATGTACAAGAGTGGTTTACTGATCCCCAGCCTAGTCAGCTTATAGAAAAGACCCTCTAACCATACGGTGTCGAAGGCCTTCTCCAAGTCAACAAGGCAGGCACCAGTTCACTGTTTCTTGCCTTTGTTCCATTGGATATCAGAAACCAGTTTAGACGCGGCATGTGAGATATCATGTCCCGCCTTAAAACTGAATTGATTATCCGGAACTATATGTTTGTCCTCAACCCACCTAGACAGAGCTCTATTGATTACCTTTTCAAAAACCTTACTGATATTCGGAAGGAGACTTATCGACCGGAGATTCGCCGGATTGGATATATCCTTTCCCTTTTTGGGGATAGGTTGAACCACTGCCGTTTTCCAATGCGCTGGATAATGTGCATTATTCATTGCATTATTAAACAGGGTGGTGTAAATGTCCACCGCTTCTAGAGGAAGATGTCGAAGCACGATGTTCGGAATACCATCGGTCCCCACTGATTTCTTAGCCCTGATTGTGTCGAAGATCTCATGGAGTTCTTCCTTCGAAATGAACGGTGGTAGGTCACCCTCTCTGGCAATGACATTATTGGCCATATTTTCGTCGGTGAACCGGGTGAAACCAGAGCCCTCGGATCGCCAGTTCCCTATTTCATTTCGAATGCAGAAGTCGTGCCCCAAGACGCGACTGTCCAGATCATAATTAGGGCCAATGATATCAATGGCCTTGTATACTTCCTGGAAAGTCGCCCCTATGGTCTCAACCTTCTCCTGCGGATCCTCGATCACAAAGAAGGCGTCATCATCAGCGGCCTCATTTGGATCAATGCCTGCTATTGTCAGTAACCGTTCGTTGTCTCTTGTCCGGGCTATTTTAAGACACTGAAGGTCGTTTTGATTTTTTCTCCGAAATAGTTTATTTATTTGCGGAAACATATTCGGGTTGCTGGTGTTTACAGCCCGAACCTTGTTGTTCCAATACGAAATTCTGTAATTCTCTTTTATTAGCGTTTGAATATTTTTAATCGACGACTTCAGTGTCCTAATCTCCGGGTCTTGTCTGTCAGTTAACTGCCTGTACAAGTTTTTGAGTCTTGACAGAAATCTACTTTTCTGTCGGTGCAGTGCGTCAATAATAGAATTGCGGAACAGGTCTTCGTTAGTCGTACGTCGATACCGCGGTATTGTAGTGTCCATAGTTTGTTTAATTGTCTCGTCCATTTTTATTAGGTAATTGTCGATCTCCTCGTTTGACAAATTCCTATTGGACGGTGGGTGGAGCGTGTTCGAGGAGAGTGCCCTTGTCAAGGTTGCGGAGAAGCGTGTCCATCGAGTCTTACTGTAGTTGTAAGAATATCTTTGGACAAACTCCTCCAATTCCGCAATTTCGTTGGGAACTGTAATTTCGGTGCTAAAACCGCAATGGTCGCTGTCATACACGAATGTGCGCAGACAGTTTAACGTTTGTAAATTCGTACCTGTCAGTCGTACGCGTTCATCGTACAGCAGTAGATCCAAATATGACCCGCCTCTGGGAAACGACGGGTTATCCGTCGCTTTAAGACCGAGTCTGTACATGACATCGTGCTGACCCCACCAATCGAGTAGTAGGTTCCCTCTAGTATTTGGCAAATTATTTCCCCAATTTCTGTGTCTAGCGTTGAAATCCCCGCCGATTATAAAATAATTCTTCCCCGAACCGGAACCTGCGCAACACGCCCTTGTACACTCTGTGAAATTTTATACCTTCTTTAATGAAGATCGCGACACCGCCTCCACGTTTGGATCTGGGCCGGTTTCTTCTTCTAACGATATAATTATTGTACTCCAGTTTGTGCTTATCGGTTAGCTTAGTTTCGCTAGCGAAAAGCACATCAGGAGTTTGGTCTTGTAGCAATTTAAACATCGCGGCTCTTCGTTCAATCCTAATCAGTGAATTAACATTCACCGCAAGGACCTTCAAAGTTTGCTCCACCATGTGCGTACCCATTACGACATGTGTTGCGTTAGGCCCGGCAGCAGCGCGTAGATCTGGTCCACCCGCTTGGCCTGTTCTTGAACCTGTTTTTGCAGCTGAGCCATCTGCCCTTGGATTGCGAGCAAGATGGCTAGCATGTTAGGTGCAGCTTCCGTTGTTCTCGGCGTTGGCGCCGAAGAAGCAGCAGTCGCTTGCTGTACCGTAGCCCCCCTACCAGACGCCATTTGGGCGTAGGAAATTTGGGACGTGACGGCTGGTGTTTGAAACCTGATAGGTGAACGTTTGACCTCCACCTTCTGCTGCCGAGCCAGTTTTGCTTTCTTAATGTCAGCGAACTTAGGACAACCCCGATAGTTTGCGGTGTGTCCCACGTTTCCACATAACACGCACGAGAGCTGCGACCTATCGGATGCTCCGTCAACACCCAGAGGACATTCTTCGGAACTGTGGTTCTTAGCGCACTTCACGCACCGAGGCTGCATTTGGCAGTTCGACGCGGCGTGCCCGAACCTCTGGCAGCGAACGCATTGTATAACGCCTTCGCTCCTTTTTAGTTTTTCCCAGTGAACCACCTGGTAGTCTAGGACATTGATACTCCTTAGACTATCCAGACGGCTTTCGGGACTGAGTTGCACCAGGAAGAACGGCAGACTCCGTTTCTCCCGCCAAACTCTAGCTGTGGTAAATGGCTTTACCCCTACCAACTTGAGTCCTTCGCACTCCTTCTCTTTGAGCAGTGCCAGGATCTCCTCAGGATCAGAAGACGGTTCCAACCCCTTCAGCAGCATAGATTGCCGCTTTTCACTCTTCGGTGTGAATGAGAAGTGCTCCGTCGTCGTTTCCCTTATAAGCTCTTTCACTTTCGCGTAGCCCTCCACTGTATTACAGTGGATGGCATGGCGATCATTTCCCAATCTCTTTATATTAAAATTATTCCCAATAACCAACTTACACAGGTCCTTGGTTTCATTTACCTCTAATTTAGAGGTGTTGATAGGAGGCACCTTACCCTTCTTCTTCTGTTGCTGCTGCTGCTGCTTCTGTTGTTGTTGTTGTAGTTGTTGTTGCTGCTGCTGCTGCTGCTGCTGCTGCTGCTGTTTTTTCAGCTGCTGTGGTTTCAGCTTTTGTTGTTTTTGCAGCTGTTGATGTTTCTGCTGCTGCTGTATTGTTTGCTGCAGTTGTTGCCTCTGTTGCTGCTGGTTTTGTTGTTGCTGCTGTTGTTGTTGTAGCTCTTGCTGTTGGGAGCTCTCTGCTTCTTGTTGCTCCCTCTGCCTGCGTGCAGTTTGCCGTTGCTTCATAGCAAGCATTTTTTGTTCCAGCTCTTGGATGCTGGTTTTTATATTATTGATTGCTTCATCTTCGTCTTCCGACTCAGATGTAGCTAGAGAGGCAAAGTTGTTATTGCCCCCCTCATACTGGACCACAACTTTATCGCCATCCAACTCATTTATTTATTTTTTTTCTTAAATTAGGAGGGGTTCTCAACCCACTCCTTCTTTTTACGGCTTTCGCCATGGCACCAGCAACCGTAATGTTGCCTTTTATAAGTCCCGTTATGGGAAGAGCGGAACGCTCTCCACCATCCATCACGTGATATCTTTCTTTTCACCTTTCGTTTTTGTTTTTAATTCACACAATTTGCGAAATGAAAAAAAAAAAAAACAAATAAAAAAAAATAAAAAAGAGTTCACTTTGCCCGGGATTCGAACCCGTGTCCACGACCACGAGACGATGGCAGACGCCGCTAACTACCGAGCTAACGAGTAAGTTAACGAAAATTGAACTACTTTCATATAGCAACTGTATCACAATTTTTATTTTATTTTAGAAAAAGCCGAAACACGTCTTTTCTCTACCGAGATCTGCGAACGACTCATCTGGGGCTTACTACCCCAATTACCTTTACCACGAGAGTGTGCGCTCTGACGGCTTCGTTCCACCGGAAGCATTCCTCTACCTAGATCAGATAGGCTTGTTCCAGGATAGTTCAGCGGTGCCGTTAATCTTCCATGTCGCTCGGACAGCTGGGGACAGGCGACTCAACTACAACAGAGACGTCGCACACGGCAGTTTGGATCGCCTCAGGTTCAGTAGGGCGGTGGGGAATCGCGATGAGAGGGATGTCGTTCGGCAGCACCAGCATTTCTGGTGGTTGAATGATGGGGAAGATGTTTCGTCGTCGTTTCCGTCAATTACGGACCAGCCTCACTAATGAGGCAGAGCTGACCAATCTATTTGCTCAGTAAATAGCGATGGCCAGCTTACATAGGTTTAGGTTAGCATTTAAGAAACATATACATATATCAGTGTATACAAAGGTGTATACTGATATATGTATATGATTGTGTAGGCTAAGGTTTATTTTAAGTTAGATACTAAGTTTTTATAAAAACGAGAAAAATGTCCATATGCTAAGTTTTTGAAAACAAATTTTTTCTTAGCCTTAAGTATAGAAAATAAGTATTTATAAACAAAATGTAAATGCAGTCGAAAGACATAGATATAAGTATTCAGAGTAGCTTAGGGTGCCTGTGTGGGGCCAGTAAGTTAGTATAAGATTGTTAAGTAATTGTAAACTAGCATTTAAGCATTTTTTGTTAGAATGTAAGAGTTAGTGTTAAGAAAATAAAATGCATTAAAACTGAAAAACTGGGAAATGCCCAGCTTATGACAAGATTTGTTCGTGCTGTGGAAAAATAAATCATTTTGCTGCAGCATGCAGAAAAAAAGGCATAAGAGGAATTACAACACAGAACCAAACAGGTGACGTAGTGACAGTAGTTTTTGTATAGATTCGATCACAAAATGCGTAAAAGTATTAAAAAATTGCATGCAAATAATATGAATGACAATTGTTTTGGGTGGTTTGAAAGTATACAAGTTCAGTCAAAAAACATAAGATTTAAACTGGATACGGGCGCGGATGTAAACGTTTTACCAGTAAAGTTTTTAGAAGATTTTGAAAAGGTTAAAATAGAGCAAAATAACAAGAAACTTGAGGCTTATGGAGGGTCTGAAATAAAAAATATTGGGTGCGTGAAGATGAATTGTAGTGCTAAAAATAAGAAAGCGAATCTGAAATTTTATATTGTTGATGTAGGAACGATACCGATATTGGGTTTGAAGAGCTGTGTTGAGTTAGGTCTTGTAAAGCGGGTAAATAAAATAGGAACATGCAAGAAAGAGGATCTTTTAGACAGATATACAGAATTATTTGAGGGATTAGGATGTTTCTGTACAAATTTCAATATCGAGCTTAAAAGTAATGCGGTCCCAATAGCGAGACCTGCAAGAAGAATCCCATTGTCGTTGCGAGAACCGTTAAAAGAAAGGTTAAAAACATTATGTGAAAATCATATAATAGAAAAAGTGGTGGAGTCTACAGAATGGGTTTCAAATATCGTTTTAGTAGAAAAACCTGATAAACAACTAAGAATATGCTTGGACCCGAAAGCATTAAATTATTCAATTCAAGATAATTTGTATGAAATTCCGTCGTTTGAAGATATTAAGTCAAAATTTGTTAAGAAAAAAGTTTTTTCGGTTTTTGACCTCAAAGAGGGGTACTGGCTTAATTAATTAAGCTTAATGCCAAATCAAAGAAGCTATGCACATTTAGTACGCCATTTGGGTGTTACCGTTTTAAAAGACTACCTTTTGGTATAAGGATAGCTCCTGAAGCTTATCAAATGCTAATGGAAAAAGTTTTTAGGGGCATTAATGGATTGGTAATTTATATAGATGACTTGTTAGTAGTAGCAGAGAATGAAAAAGAGCATGATGAAATTGTAGAGCAAGTGATGAAAAGGGCTTTAGAAAAGGGAATCAGGTTCAACAAAGACAAAATTCAATATAAACAAAAAGTGTTTTATTTTTAGGTCATGTTATAGATGAAGAGGGGATACACTACGACAAATCGAGAATGGAAGCTATAAATAAGTTAGGAACTCCAAAAACTAAAAAGGAATTACAGAAGCTGCTTGGACTTGCCAATTATATGAGGGATTACATACCAAATCTAGGGGAGATATCCAGTCCGTTGAGAAAGTTACTCTCGAAAGATTTCATTTTTCAATGGTTAGATACCCATACTAAATATTTAGAACGAATAAAAGAATACATTATAAATGCACCCACATTGCGACCATTTGATTGTAAGGAAAATATTTAAATCCAAACTGATGCATCTCAATATGCATCTCAAAATAGTATACGCCTGTCAAAAATTTCATTCGTATATATATGGCAGAGAATGTGAAATAATTACTGACCATAAGCCTCTACTGGGAATTATGCATAAGGACTACCATAAAATACCTTCTGCTAGGCTTCAGAGAATGAAGTTAAGACTCCAAAAATATCGTTTAAATTTCAAGTATTTGCCTGGTAAGTTTTTATACATTGCAGACATACTTTCACGAAACTGTGGGTATGAAAAAAATAATGAGGAAATAAAAGAATTAAACGAAATGGTACACTCAATATTAGTGATGAGAAAAAAGAAATATATAAAGCAGAAACTGAAAATGATAATGTTCTGAAATTTTTGAAGATGTACGAGGGGCGTTCAACATATTCTCGGTATCGGGGTGAAGCTGTGGTTGTATATATAAATTGACTTTTTTATCAAGTAATACTATTATTTTACTGCATTCATGTAAAATTTCATATAAATGTGATTATTAATTCGCGTTTTATCTCCAGTTAAACAGAATCATAATAGCAACTGAGACGATGATGGTGAAAATTGAGCATCGCGCTGTAATTAAATTTCTCACTAAGCAAGGAAAAAGTCAAAAACCTATTCATGAAGAGATGGTGGCTGTTTACCAGGGTTCCGCACCTTCATTATCAGCTGTGCAAAAGTGTTCAAGTGAGTTCAAGAGAGGCAGAGAGAGCATTGAAGACGACCCCCGCTCCGGCGCCCCGGCTACTGCTTGTACGGGAGAAAGCATCAAAGAAGTCGAAAAACTTGTTCTTGAGGATGCCCGAATAAAGATGAAGATGATGGCAGAGATCACCAAGCTTTCAATTGGTACCATTCACACCATTCTTCATGACCATCTTAACCTTTCAAAGGTCAGTGCAATGTGGGCGCCACGAATGCTCACAGCGCCTCAGAAAAAAGTGAGAATCGCATGCTGTAGAGAGCTTTTGGAGATGTGTAGTGAGAACGCGGACGGTGTTATGGATCGAATTGTTACTGGGGACGAAACATGGGTCCACCACTATGACCCTGAAAGCAAACAAGAGTCCATGCAATGGGTATTTTGCAGAGAAAGAGGAAATTTATTTTTTTGAGGGTTTAAAAAAGCTTATCTCAAGATGTAACAAATGCATTGATGTTAGGGGAGATTATATTGAAAAATAAAAACAATTTAAATTGAATTCGAATTTTCCTTCATATCGATACCGAGAATATATTGAACGCCCCTCGTATATTAAAGAAGGGTGGCCAGGTGACAAATCAAAAGTAGCTGAGCATGTAAGATATTTTTTGAAGACTAGGCATGATCTATTCGTCACGGATAATTTAGTATTTCTAGAAGACAGAATTTGTATCCCTAAAGCTTTGAGGGGTGAGGTGTTAAATAAACTTCACAGTGCTCATCTCGGCATTGAGAAGACAAAAGCCCGCGCTCGCACACTAGTTTATTGGCCATCTCTTAATGATGATATAGAGAGCATGGTACAAAAATGTAAAATATGTCAGAAATACAGGCCAAAAAGTAAAAAAGAACCAATGATTTCACATGAGATTACGGATATAACTTTTCTTAAGATAGGAATGGATTTTATGGAGGTAGAGGGGAAAAACTATTTAATTGTAGCTGATTACTATACGAAGTATCTAGAAATTTTGCCAGTTATAAAGAAGACCAGTCAAACTGTTATACAGAATTTATTACCATTATTTGCGACTCACGGTATACCCAGATATACACTCGTAATTGCTGACAATGTACCCTTCGGGTCATTTGAATTTAAAAAATTTTTGTAACGATTATGACATTTTAATAATAACAACAAGCCCAAGGTATCCAAGGTTTAACGGGTTTGTTGAGCGCATGGTGCAGGTAGCTAAAAATTTATTTTTGAAATTCAAAGAAGATAAAAGTAGTTTATGGATGGCATTGCTTGAATATAGGAATACTCCTATAAAAAACTCATCACTTTCTCCAACTGAATCGAAGGAAAACAAGGAGTCAAATCCCAGGAAAAACGGATATTTATAAAAATGAAATGCTTAGGCAACAAATAAAGCCAGTTTTAATTGAAAATAATAGACAAAACTTAATTATGATAAAACCACAGAAATTAAAAGTGAATTTGAAAGTGGTGATGCAGTCTGGGTTAAGGAAAATAACATTTGGGTACCATGAAAAGTCAGATACAAACATTTGAAGGCACCGCGATCGTATTGGATTGAACTTGTAGACGGACGAACATTCCGAAGAATTTCGTTTTTTCTTAGATCGTAAAAAAAGTCATAACAGATGGCAAACTATGCATTCCAATGAATTAAATGAAATGAAGAACTGAACAGAACAGAACAGAACAAATACAAGTAAAATCAGAAAACAGTATGGGTATGTGTAAATATATTTATGTCTGTATGTATGAATATATTTATAGATGTATTCATCTATAAATGTATATTTATATGTACATATATTATATAATTGACTATTTCTGTATATCCCTGTATATACATTTTTTGCATGTATTTAATTTTAAAAAATTAAAAGTATTGAAAAAAAAAAGTTAATAATGAATTTAATGAAGTTTAATGAACTAAAAAATTAATGTAAAGAAAATTATATGTAACTGACTATTAATTCGACTTCTGATTTGAAGTAATGAAAATTTATGAATTATGTAGTTTAAATATAAAAACAATTATGTGAAAAGGGGAGATGTAGAGTTTATGTTAAATTAGGCACACCCTATGCTCTCCATTATATCATTGTATGACGATTAATTGTCATTTAGCTTTAAGCATACCACCAGTTGTAATAAAGCACTGATAGCAAGCACACCACTCTTTCAATAGACAATAATACACTACCCCCGTTCATTTCGAAGGAAGCGCTCCACGATCTTCGAATCACTTAGAAGCAAGAAATCAGTGGGAACCGATGAAACACCGAACATTGTGCTTAGACAACTCCTTCCAGGAGCGGTGAACATTTATACCACCCTATTTAATAATGTAATGAATAATGCACATTGGAATGCGCGTTGGAAAACTGCGGTGGTACATCCCATCCCCAAAAGGGATAAAGGCACTTCCAATCCCGCGAATCTCCGGTAGATCTGTTTTCTTCCAAACATCAGTTAGGTGTTCGAAAAAGTGATCAATAGAGTCCTGACTAAGTGGGTTGAGGACAAACATATAGTTCTGGATAATCAGTTCGGTTTTAAGGCGGAGCATGATATCTGCGTCTAAACTGGTTTCTGATATCAAATGGAACAAAGGCAAGAACCAGTGCACTGGTGCCTGCTTGATTTACTTGGAGAAGGACTTCGATACCGTATGGTTAGAAGGACTCTTTTTCAAGCTGGACAGATTGGGCATTAGTAAATCACTGCTATATATTTGTTTTGATATGCTCTCCAGTAGACAGTGAAGAATGGCGATGTGACTTTTGCTGGAATATGTAACATTAAAAACGGTCTGCAAAAAGGTGCGGTAAATTCGCCGATCCTATTCAACATTTACACGAGCGATCTGATAGGTTCACTTCACCATGCCATAGCGTACGGAGACGACATAATCGCGTACAGATCAGGTCCAAAGATTGAGGTCATTAATATACTTTTGCAAAGTGACTTCGACAAAATTAAGCGATATTGCGGTGACTGGAAGTTGAAAATCAAATATCAGAAGTTAGAAACGCCTTTGTCTGGGGCCTCTAGGGATACCAGAAAGAATTGGCGAAAGTTCTCGATCGTGGGGCAGCACGGGCAGCCACTTACTTGTCGAAATGTAGTCAGATACCTTGGGATCTGGCTAGATCAATTTCTGTATTTTAACAAACATATAGATGTTGCTCTGGCCAGAGCGAAAGGTGCTTTTGACCTAACAAAGAGACAGTTTTATAACAGCCAACTCGATGCGAGGGTGGAGCTTATCTGCTACATGGCCCTTATAAGGGCTATGCTTGTATTTGGGTGTCCCGTGTGGTTCAACGTGGCAGCAAATTTATTGGGAAAGATTCGGGTGTTTGAGAGGGCTTGTATTAGGACTTGTCTTCGCTTACATAGAACACCAGGGTCTGGGTACATAAAATTCTATCCCAATGAGGTCTTGTGCAATAGGGCGAACCTAATAAGAGTGGACAATTTCGTCATTAATTTGACTCGAAGGCACGTTGCAAGAGCAATAACCCCATCGAACAACCTGATCTCCGGGGTTTACTACCCCAATTATATGTATCATGAGAGAGTTCGCTTTGACGGCTTTATTCTTCCAGAAGCGTTCCTCTATTTAGACATCAAAGGGATTATCCAGGACAGATTGGAGTTGCCGCTAATCTTCCACCTCACTCGAATAGCTGCGCACAGGCGACTCAACTACTACAGAGATGTCGCACATGGCAGTACTAAGCGTCACCGGTTAACTAGGGTGGTAGGGAGTCACGACATTAGGGATGTTGCTCGGCAGCACCAACAATTTAGCTGGCTTGTTGAGGGGGAGGATGCTTCGTCGTCGGACTCCTCCAGTGATAAATAGCTTTATGGAAGCAAAGTAGGCCCGCCTAATTTTTTTTAGCCATGGCCGGCTTACATAGTTTTAGGTAGGTTTAAGTTAGATTTAAATACTTATTTTTATACATATACATATATACGATGTATATGCATTAGATGTAAGTAGGTTAAGTAGATTAAGATTTACTTTTTAGGTAGGCTTACTTTTTATAGGCTTAGTTTTTTTAATTAAAATTTATTTTCTTAGTTTTAATAAATGTAAAAATAAAAATAAAATTAGACTGTAAGATTCATAGAAAGACGTAGTTTAAGTGTTAGGTTTAACTTAGAGTGCCCGCATGGGGCCAGTAAGTTAGAATAAGATTACTTGTAAGTTATTTAAGCTAATTTGTAAGCATTTTTTTGTCAAGTATGTAAGATTAAATTAAGTGTATAAATAAAAATGCATATACTCGTAAACTGAAAAAAAAAGACTGAGTTTATATGTGTCACGTCAGAGTCTAGTAACTTTCTCATGCGCGGTTGGGGAAAGTGAAATCAGTCCTGTAGTTTCGTCAGTAAGTCGTAGTATGCCGTCAAGTAAGTAAAGTGCTGTAAGTAACCATAGTCTTTCCAGATGTTAACTGTTCCGTCTATGATAGGAAAATAGTCCGAGTGAGAGTAGTCCGTTAGTTTAGTTAGAGGTTTCTAAAGAATGAAAGGACTTAATTTAAAGCGATACCGATATTTTATAATGTTTGTTGACGAAGGTTATCTTAGTGAACCACCCTTTAACAAGAACGGTAGTTCCTAAATCCGCTTCTACCTTATGTTCGTTATATAGAGGTGTTAGCTTATCTCCTAATCTTTTATTATTTTTCACTAAGACACGTTCCATTACTTCGAATACTCTGTTCTTTCTGTAGACGTTATTTCTTTCTAACTGAACTTCCTGGGCTCTTTTAATCCTGCTAAGAATCTGTTCTTTCAACTTAGCACAATGTCTATGGGTTTTCTATTACTTACGAAGTGAATGGTTTGGTTATACTCGACTATTGCTAATAGTATTAGATCGATTGTGTCCATGATGCCTTTTTCAAGCTTAAGGCACCTTTCGATTTCTGAAAGTGTACTATGAAAACATTCAACTTGCCTATTGGTGGTGCTGTGGAGGGATGGGGTGTATTCTATTTCGACTCCAAATTGGTTCTTTAAAAAGGACGTTCTTGTTTCTGATTTTAAAGACTGTTCATTATCGCAATAAATGGTTTTTGTTTTAAGCAGAAAGTTAAGAATATTCATAAGTGCAGGCTTTAGGTCAATAATTGTCCAGGAAGGTATACTTTGCGCTACTACGAACTTAGAAAATTTATTGAACTTAATATTTTTTGTCAATCCAGAAAATATCGACGTGAAGTCTTTCTCCCATATAGTGTGGTATTCGTGTTATACCGAGTTGTTGTATACAAGGAAGTCTATTGTATTTAGCCTTGGCAAATTTTACAATTTTGTACCACTTTGAACCCCATTTTTGCCATTTTGGGGAATTAGTAATCAAATAGAATTTGCTTCAGGTTTTCTTGAGCAGCCCTATGTGCGCTATGTGACTATTTCCCTTTAATCATTTTTGTCGAAAATGTCCGATACCACATTCTTACAATGCCAAACCTTTGTTGCTGGAAAGCTTTGAACAAGTTCGTGTTGGATGGCGGCCAATGTTGGCAAATCGCATTGTATGGCATCTACCACCTTTGGGTTTATTACTAACTTAATAAGATTTTTTTGGTCTGTAAAGTGAATATTACAAAATGACGTTTCAGTGGACAATTCTTCCAAATAGGAAGGTTCGGTGTTCGAATCCCAGGTTCATTCGAAAGACGTATTAATTTTTTCAGTTAACGAAAATCAAGTATGATGAGTAGTTGACTAGAAATCAACAACAAGTCAACCTCCACTAAGAATTTAGTCTCTCCATTAAATGTTGGATTCCACCCATCGAGCGAAATAACCACTGAGTCCAAACAGTGGGCTGAGAGAGAAAGAATCTATGTCCCAACTTAACACGTACTCAGGCACTTTAAGTGTATTCATACCCACTTGAGTGTTAAGTTCTTTAAAAAATAAAATTCTGCTTGTTCCAGAATTACCTGATGTTTATAGCAATTAACCGGGATCTCTGTGGACTGTATTGCAGTTGCAAGGTCTGAATGCGCTTCTTCTTCCAAGGTATGAATATTTTGTCGTGACAATGCGTCCGCAACATAATTTTCCTTACCAGGTTTATGCTAGATGTTTACATTATGCTCATCTATGAAACATCTCCACCGCTTTATTTTAGCATTAGGGTTACGATCTGACACACCACCTGCGAGTGGCTGGTGATCTGTATAAATGTTGAGATTTTTTACCCCTTAAAGGTAATTTCTTAGTTTTTTTAGTGTCCATACAATTGCTAGCAACTCACATTCGTTTGTTGCGTGGTAACCTAAAGCAGAAGCGTCCGTTGTTAAGTGGAATAATTTCTGAAAATCAGGGTACAGAAGAATAACTTGTTCAAAAGCTAGTATTCTTGTTAACTTGTCAAAGGCCCGAAATTGTTCTTCCGTAAACTTTACTGGGAACGTTTTTGATTGGCTGGCACAAATTTTGCCACTATCACCTTTAAGGATATCGGTCAAAGGTTTTGCTATCAATGCAAAATTTATTGAAACACTTACTCGTATAATAGCTTACTAGGCTCAAGAAAGATCTGACATTAAACAGTGTTGAAGGTTGTTTGAAATTTAGAATTGCATCTTGTCCGGGCTCGACTTTATAACGCCCCTTGATGCGACACATCCTTAAAATTGTGTGAATTTTCTCTGGAAATCTTCCTATAAGCCTTTTACAATTTGGACAGGACCCATGTAATGTGGGTAACGTGGTCCTCTTCGATTTCCGAAAAAATAATTACGTCGTAGACGTAACATGATTTCCCTATTTGTTCCCTAAGGACATCATGAACGGTTCCTGGAAAATACTTGATGCATTTTTTAAGACAAAAGGTAGTCTACAATAATCGTACCTTACGTTTACGACGGATGAAGCTGTTTTCTCCCTAGCTCGCTCTGCAAAAGTTATCTGATGGAAGCCTGACTTGAGGTCAAGGGTTGTAAAACACCTAGCTTTGCTGTTTTGGTTTTCAAATTTAATTTGCGAAAGTCTGTTACAAGTCGTTTTTTTATATTTTCCTGCTCGTCTATACCTTTTTTTCAACAACCCAAATGGGGTTATTGTATGATGATATGATATGGTATGAATAGACAGGGTCGTTATTCTCCGTGTGAATGGTAGCAATAACATTTGTACTGCATGGCGGTGGCTCGTTGGAATTTGCAAAAACTTCATTCAGTCTTACCATCATTTCCTTAAATTTAGTTGCCATGATATGTGGTACTTCTATGGGTTCTACTTGTGTGAAATTGACGTTTACACACTTATAAAATTTAAGTTCCTCTGAACCTGCTTTTATTAGAATCCTCTTATTCTTAAAATATAATGTTGCGCTAGGATGCGTTAGCAAATCCAGGCCAATTATCCCATCGAATGTGGAGAGTGATGGAAGGATAAATGGGGTGTTAATACCAAACAAATTAATGAGACACTTTTGTCTAATATTATTGAATCTTTGAAGCGACTTAAATAAAAACGGCCATTGCACCAGAAATATATGCACTAGCTCTATAAAGGTTGTAATATAATTTTTTGAAACCCCTGTGTCTATTAACAATTTGATCGTTTTCCCTGCGATAATCCTCCCTAAGTACAGGAGCAGGGATTTTTCGCTAAAGAATGAATCTGTTCAGACCGGTTTGGGCCCAGTGAATCTAGCTGTACCACTATGTGATCGTTTCTGGTTTTGAACATAGTATTGGCCTTGGCTGTTATATTGTTGACCATTGCATGTGCCACCATACTGGACTTGGTTCTCCTGAGGAGGCTGTAGGTTGTAAAAACCACCATTATTTTGAGCCATAGTTGGTTGTCTGAACTGAGATGAACCACCAGTATCCATTGGTTCTTGTTGGCGGCTGCGGCTGAGGAGCGCGATTTCAAAAATTCAGACGTTTTGACAAATGAGGATTCTTGTTCTGGTTTGTAGAACTTGCCTGATTGGTATTCGTTTGATTCGTTCCTATTTTGTTATTTTTACTTGTCCCTGTCTCCTAAATGAAATGTAATGTTATAGTAATGTGGAAGTGTCATGTTACCCTCTCGAAGGTTGGACAACTCCTGCTCAATTAAGTAGATTGGGCGTTTATCGGAGTACGTGAAATCAAGCCGATTAATGATAGCTTTGAAATTTAAGACGGTATTGAAAGATGATAGTATCATGTCGGCAGGACCTTTAATTTTATTCCTTATTATGGCTTCGGCCTGGTAATGTCTAAAAATTCTAAAAACTTTATAGGCAGTGTGTACCGCTTGTCTCAATCGTCTTTGCAATCTTACAGTTAGTATCAGTTTGGCAACATTGTAGTCACTTACGTGCCCCTCGGGTTAACTTAGATATTGATCTAGCCAGATCCCAAGATATCTGACTGCATTTCGACAAGCAAGTGGCTGTCCGTGTTGTCCAACGACTGAAAGCTTTCGCCAATTCTTTCTGGTGTCCCATGAGGCCCCAGATAAATGGTTTTCGATTTCTGAAAATTGATTTTCAACTTCCAGTCATAGCAATATCGTAATTTTATCATATTCCCAGTTTATCCAACAGCGCAATGTGCATTGAATCCGCATTGGTTCAATACTCGTAGAAATGTTGGTGCTTATATGAAATTATCCAAAATGAGCGGGAGAAATTGAAGAGAAGCTTAACAAACAGCTGATTGAACTGACACTAACACTGATACATTGTTCTTATTTCTTTGTCTTTCCAAATGTTTCGTTTGCAATACCACATTTTAAATACACAACTGATTACCTGCCCGATAATGGAAGAATACATTGTTCTTATTTCTTTGTCTTTCCAAATATTTCGTTTGCAATCCCACATTTTAAATACACAACTAACACCTGCTCGATGATGAAAGAATGATTAGAGCGCGAGAGAGTAAAATGTTTCAATGCGATGATTATATGCTATTTCAAAGCGGTTACAAATTTTCAATGCGTTTTATAAGCAGAAATGAACGTATGTGTGTTGAATATTTCAATGCGGTTTGAAGTGGTGTTTATTCGAGCATATTGAACGGATGTGGATTACTTCAACTCACTTTGAGCTGTCGAATAAACTGGGTAATAGTCACGTTGCAGAAGTATATTAATGACCTCAATCTTTGGACCCGATCTGTACGCGATTAAATCGTCTGCGTACGCAATGGCATGGCATCGTGAAGTTAACCTATCAGATTACTTGTGTAAATATTTAATAGGATCCGCGAATTAGCCGCACCTTGTTGCAGATTGTTTTTAATGTTAAATGTTCTAGCAGAAGTCACATCGTTATTTTTCACGATGAACTGAATATTGAAAAGAACACACAGAAGTGGTTTACTAATGCCCAGCCTGTTCAGCTTGAAGAACAGCCCCTCTAACCATACTGTATCAAAGGCCTTTTCCAAGTCAATGAGACAGTGCACTGGTTCTTGTTTTTTTTCCATTGGATATCAGAAACCAGTTTAGACGCGGCATGAACTATTTGTTTGCCTTCAACTCACTTAGTCAGGACTCTATTGATCACCCTTTCGAAAACCTTTCTGATGTTTGGAAGAAGACAGATCTACCGGAGATTCGCCGGATTGGACGTGTCTTTATCCATTTTGGGGATGGGATGTACCACGGCAGTTTTCCAGTGTACTGGATAATGGGCATTATTCAGTGCATTATTAAACAGAGTGGTATAAATGTCCACCCCTTATAGTGTGAGATGTCGAAGCACATTGTTTGGTATTTTATAGGTTCCCACTGATTTTTTACTCCTAAATGATTCAACGATCGTTTGGAGGACTTCCTTTGAAATGAACGGGGTAGTACCCCATCGTCGGCGATGACATTGTTTGACATATTTTCGTATCTGAACTGTAGTGTATTACGGAATAAGTCCTTGCTGTTAATGTGTTGAAACCGAGGTATCGTTTTGTCCATTGTTCGTTTAATTACCTTGTCCCTTAGTTTGAGATACCTGTCAATCTCCTCGTTTGACAGATTTCCGTTGGACGGTAGGTTGAGCGAATTTGAGTAGAGTGCTCTGGTCAGTGCTTTTCAGAATGGTTGTGCACTCTTCGTTGGGAACAATTATTTCGGTTTTATGTAAGAATAAGTATGTACACTAATCAATTGATTTTTTACAAAAAAATAGTGATTTCGACAAGCCACTACGATCAACTGATTTGACTCCGCCTGACTTTATATTTGGGGACATTTGAAAAGCAGGGTGAATGCCAATAAACTTAAGCCTCTTAAATAACTTAAGACCAACATGCGTAATAAAATCGCCGGAACTTCAAAAGATTCTCTTCAAAAATGGATGCGTAATGCCAAAAACACGTGGGTGGCCGTGGCTCAAGTGGTAGTGTGTTGGCTTCCAAATCGGAAGGTTCGGTGTTCGAATCCCAACCTCGTCCGAAAGACATTCTTTTTTTCAGGCAACTTAATAATTTAGTCTCCCCATTAAATGTTGGATGCCACCCATGGAGCGAAATAACCACTGAGCCCAAAAATATTTCTTTTTCTCTCTGTCCCATTTTCCTAAAAACTTAACACGTGCTCAGGCATTTTAAGTGTATTAATACCCACTTGAGTGTTAAGTTCTTAAAAAAAAAAACGTGACCGTGGTAAATTTACAGATTTACTTTACAAATTCATTTGTATCGATCCTCTGCAAAAAAAAAAAATTATTAACTGAGTTTTATTCCAAAAAATTTTTGAATTTTATTTTTTTATTTTAAACTTCCTCTTTGAAAGCCGTGTAGAGGACACCATTCAACCGAAACTTTTAAAATTATTATGATATTTCACATAAAAATCAAGTAAATAAAAATAAATCTTTTTCATTTCAGAGTCAATTTTCTTGTGCAGAAACAACAATCTTACGGTAGTTCAGAAGCTGGATTTCTTCGAAACAGTCAACGAGTCTTGCGGTTGCTGTAATTGTTTTCGATAACGATGACAATATCAATGATCTTATAATATCGTGACAACATATTAAATGTAGATATTTGTTTTGGGCACATATTTTTTAGAAGCATACATATAGCTGAACAAAAAGAAAGATATTATGGTTTAAAATATTTTTAAATGGCTTTACTTAGAACCAAGTTTATAAATACTGAAAATAACAATATAATATGTACCATATATTAAAATATTTCATTTGCCTGAAGGTATGGATGCAAAAGTACACGCCAGGAAAAATAAATGATGTAAAATTCGTTGCTTATATTGTAATGCATTTTTATTTAATACATATGTTTCAAGGTAAAACTGTTCTAAAAAAAGTCGGCTAAGTGGGCTTAATTTTGATGCCTTAAAATTGATGAAATATGTAAAAATCAAGTTGAAGTGAAAGGACGAATGCCAATGCTCTATAAATTTTTCTTCTTATAAATTTTTGTGAAGTTATTGTATTTTTAAAAAGAAGACACTCAGAATTGTATATGGTATACAGATGTCTCTAGTGTTTATACGTGTAAAATGTACGAAAAATATAAGGATAACGATAAGGATAGAACGATAGAAAAATAAAAGATTTCGTCGTTTATTTCATTTTTTTTTATTTAGTTAGTTTTATTTTCCTTGTCGTCCATCGGCAAAACTGGTTCTGCAAAGGAATAAAAAAAACCCTTTGAGTTGGATAGCAAATAAAAGGAAGATAAATGACTATCATGTTTAGATACGAGATGAAAATTTAATAAGGAAGACAGGTAAGAGATTAGATGTGCAATGAGTACGACAATGGAACCGCGTTATCTCACCACACACACCTATACCTTCTCGGTTAAGGGGAACCGGCAATACGACGCACACACGAAAGTATACTCAATCTATCTCAAACTACAGACCATAAGCGAACGAGTGGAACCGACGCCTATACTTATCTCACACACACAACATTGAGCGGAGCGGACGCACACGACAAAACTCAAGCGGGACATGAGAATAAGCAACTGCCACACGGGACCCGTTATCCTGCTTTATAGCCCGATTTCAGGATATAGTCAGGATAAAGAATCAAAACTACTACTACTGCAATAAAGAGGAAACGTAAGAGATTAGATGTGCAATGAGTATGACAATGCAACCGCGTCAGCTCACCACACACTCCTATACCTTCTCGGTTAAGGGGAACCGGCAATGCGACGCACACACGAAAATATACTCAATCTATTTCAATTACTACGGACCATAAACGAACGAGTGGAACCGACGGCTATACCTACCTCACACACACAATATTGAGCGGAGCGGACGCACACGACAACAGTCAAGCGGGACCCGAGAATAAGCAGCCGTCACACACGACCCATTATCTTGCTTTTGTAAGGAGTCAGTTGGCTACGGAGGCATCCATGATGCAGAAGTAGTTGGCAGTGGCACGCTCGCGGTTGCTCGGCTCTAGCTCGTCGGGTTGGGTTGGTTCGATTCGACAGAAAAAAAAACGAGCGGAACTCGAATATTCGCAACCTTGTTGGCGGTCAGTCCGCCCATTAACACACCACTTGCTCTAAGCCTACTCCATTATTATAATAAAAAAACTAATTCAACTCATTAGGGTTTTATTAAAAAAAAGATAAATTCACACACGAAATACTTAATAACTAATACAAGCCTTTTTTTTTTTTAATTTTATTAATAAAAAAAACAGTAAGGCCACTCTTATTCTAGCCAAAAAAAAAAGGGAAACTTGAATACTCGTATATGAAAAAACTTACCGATTATACATGGATCCCCCGTAGTTCTGGCGCCAGCACTTCGAAGAATCGCTTTAATGGTGATCAATATTTTTATTTTTTTTCTTTGCGCACTCAAAACTATATTTAAATAAAATTAAAAAAAAAATCAAAAAAACAAACCTTACTCCAAACAATTGCAAAAAAAAAAAACTAAAAGCTATAACTTAACCTATTGACTAAATTCAAATTGTTTATATACATATATATTTTGTGTTAATATACACGACATCTGCATATGTACTCTTATTATTATTATTTATTTTTTTTTCTAATATATATATTTTTCTTTTTCCAATAAAATCAATTCTTTTTTTTTTTTCTTGTCACTGTGCCTGTCACTGATTGTTAATTTTTTTTTTTTCAGTTAATTGTTGTTGTCGTTGTGGTTGTCATCGCCTCTTGCAGGCGATGTAGCTTGAAAGGATCGTACTACGCAATTCGTAGACATAGAAAAAAACACTGCACTTCTCACCCGTTGGGCTATTTGAGCCTTCCGGGGAGGATCACTTTGATGAGTGGGTGCACAAGGGGGATGGGGGAGGTTTGGTCTAATGCCCTTCTTTGTTTTTGTATTGCCTTATCCGGCGGCTGCGTTTTGCAGTTTTTTTTTTTTTTTAACAAACACAAACTCCCGACCGATTACCGTCGGCAATTTTTTTTTCTTTTCGCGGACACCAGGGGGATATCGCAAAAAGGATCGGTTACGTATATACGGAGCAGCCAACTGTACGCGCCGCAGTCCAAACTCCGTTTTTTTCTTTTTTTCGCGATACGATTCGACAGAAGAAAAACGAGCGGAACTCGAATATTCGCAACCTTGTTGCTTTAACTTCAGATCTCGACTGTCTCGACTTTTAACTCCCAAATGGGGGAAAAAAAAGTCCCACCCAACACAACCTTGTCGCTATGTCCCCAGAGACACAAAAAAAAACCCGATCTCGTCTGCTGATTCCATCAGCTGATCAAAACCCGTAAAGGCCTATATAATTGGTCTCGTTCTCTAAATAAAAAAAAATGTCCCATTTCTTTGCTTCTTTTTATTCTATTTCTATTTCTATTCCCCACTCTAATCTTTGCCACTCAACTGTGGGTTCATGCCTAAACTTATACCTATAATAAACTGCCTCCCACACGATCTATCTCCTTAGCGAAGCTTGCCACCACCTCCTCCTGGATTTACATTGGTCAACACAACTCTCTACGACAAAAGAGACATACCATATACACCATAGTAACAAGAACACAGGGAGAGAGTGAGCCTACGAAGAAAGTGAAATGAGGGAATTCGAAAATAGTGGGACGTTTGATAGATTTAGGTTTTGTTGTAAGTTCGGAAAGAGAGATTAGTACGACCAATTGATAGATTGGGAGGGGAAAAGGTCTGTTTTTAAAAAGGGGTAAATTTAATGGATTTGGTACAGTGAGGGGACACAAATAGAACACCACAATTAAACATATTTATTTATTTTTATTTTTCTTTTTGTTAAAATACTGACGCTACACTTTATAGACCGATTTCAGGATATAGTCAGGATAAAGAATCAAAACTACTACCACTACTACTATATATAAAAAAACAACTCAGTGAACAAACTCACCGTTCTAGATAAGTCTATTTATCTTTTTATTTTCTAGATATCCTTAGTTTTTCTACTGACACACTTTTTCTTTTATGCACATGCACTGTCGGTGAGATTCGCGCACCAACTAAACCCTTCAGGCATAATACGAGTGCAACCTGCAATAAAAGCAAAATCAAACAAGAAAGGGGAAAAGAACTACAGATAGTTCTCTTCTTCTCATTGTTCGTCCTTTGTTACCTAACTTACCGTTTTCTCTTACATTCGGCTTTCCTGACCTTAACTCGTCTCGAGCTATGGTTGTTGTTTGTTTGGCTTGATCAATGTCTTTTTCATCGTCAGATATGCCGTTTTGCGGTTTCCAAGGCCTGATACCATCTGCTGTCATTACTGCTTCCATCCATATCAGTTATTAGGTACCGATCATTGTGATAGACTTGACGAACAATAAACGGTCCTTTAAAAGGGGGTATGAGCTTCTTGCTAGAACCAAGGGCGATGTCTTATTTATTTATGAGGACTATATCACCCACTTGGTAGTTTTTTTTTAGAATTGGTACGCAGTACATTAAATCTTTATGCGTTAAGCTAGCTACAGCTCTGTGTTAAATAAATTGAAGAAACAAGTTTCAAGTTCAAGTTTTCTTTATTGAGGCTTTAAAAAATCAATTATAATACATATAGTCCATGTCTAATTTAACTTAATTGTAGCCGACTTAGAAAGCGTATGCCTGGCTAAAGACTTGTAATTTATACCTTAATAACTTAACTTCATAAGCTAACAATCAGTATATATGTGTTATATTATAAAATAACAGTATAAGTATTTCACTATATGCTTGCTCCCGGCACACTTAAATCAATCCCTATTATAACTTAAAATAATGACTAGAATATATTTATACATAACCGCTCATTCCACAAAGTGCAGTTAATTTCAATATTAATTATTATTACAATACCCAGAAGTTACAGATATGTTTCTATGTGTGAGTTTTCCATTAATCTGCTTAGTTGTTAATATATTAGCTATTATATAATCCAAAGCAAAATTAACTTTTAAACATGTACATAATCTCAAAAGTGATATAATGCGAGCATGAATTTCGACCAATCAATTTTTTGTTCATATACATATTATGAGTTATCCTCTTAAATTAAATCTTGACGCTTTCAGATAAAAGGGTAACGATAGGTTTCTACCGATTTGAGAATGGGATCTTTCATTAAGAAGGTTAAATGGCGAAAGGTAGTAATTGTCGTCTAAACTTTCATTTTTATTTGAATCCAACAAAGGTTTGATTAATGCATTAGGATGAATCTCTACTCGTTGAAGTTTTCTTAATGTAAGGTTAATATGGTATGTCATAAGAGGTGTAATATTGCATGTGTCGTAAAGAAGTTTATTTGGATACCATTTGTTTTGAATTAGGAAAAGAAAGCGCACGCTCAAACGAGATGATTTGCAAATCTGATCTGTTTATTTCTTTAAAAAATAAAGTTTAACAAAGAAATAATAAGTAAATATATTATGATACTTACCGCGGTTTGCACCTCTTCCCTTGGCTTCGAAAATAAAAGAAAGCGGAAAAGGAATGGTAGGTTATTGGAAGAAGTGCCAACCGCGGCGATGACAGTAGTGCCAACTTCTAATTAGGGAATCTTTTGGCGAACAGATGGCGCAATCAGGATACAGAATTCCACACCATTTCTTATCTGGTCTCCGATATTTTCCACAACAGAATCTAAGAAACCTTCTTTCGAATTTTTCCAACTCGTTTGCGGTTGTAGGGGAGACGGTGAACCATACGCAAAAACCGTAGGCTAAAATGGGTCGTATAAGGGTTTTGTATATGAGTATCTTTGTACTTGATTGTAATGCTTTGGACTGCAATAAGGGCTTTAACGTGGCGGAAACGGCTTTGGCTTTTGCTTTTCCTGGCATGTTTATTGAAAAGAAATTTATTGTGAAATATTACACCCAAGTATTTCAGTTCTGAGCGAAGGGGAATGGTGCGGTTGTCGATTTGCAGATTCAACGTTTTGCTTTCCTTCACAGCTAGCCGGTGCCCTTTCCCACCCGCATTGCCATAGCAAGTTATGCCACACTTGTTTAAGTTGAGTTTTAACCCCATTTATCGAAGTAGCCTAACAGCAAAGGAAGCTTTTGTTTGATTTTGTTGAGAGCAATTTGTGGTCTCGAATCGCTAGCTAAAATTAGAGTATCATCTGCAAAGAAAATTTCGCCAAAGTCTATTCCATTATTTATTACACTCTCATATGGATAGTCGTACAAATATATTATGAACAGAATCGGACCTCGGATAGACCCCTGCGGAATGCCCGATAGTATTGGGAATGATTCTCAGAACTCAGATTTTATAACTATTGAGGCAAAACGATTTTGTATATAGTTATAGATTAGTCGTACAAGCCATGTTGGAAAGTTTAATTTTATAAGCTAAAATCTATGCCCTTATGGCAAAGCGAACCAAACGCTTTCTCAAGGTCAATGTCTAAACCCAACCTACATTTTTTATTCCTGAGATTTTGGATTATCTTGTTACTCAAGTTTAGATTCTAATGCATTTTATTTCTTAATCACTAACTCTTACATACTAACAAAAAATGCTTAAATGCTAGCTTAAAATTACTTAACAATCTTATACTAACTTACTGGCCCCACACCGGCACTCTAAGCTACTGTAAATTCTTACAATTCGACGAAACATCTTCCCCATCATTCAACCAACAGAAATGCTGGTGCTGCCGAACGACATCCCTCTTATCGCGATTCCCCACCGCCCTACTTAAACTGAGGCGATCCACACTGCCATGTGCGAAGTCGCCTGTCAACAGCTGTCAGAGCGACATGGAAGATTAACGGAACCGGTGATCTATCCTGGATCAACCCTATTTGATCTAGGTAAAGGAATGCTTCCGGTGGAACGAAGCCGTCACAGCGCACACTCTCGTGGTAAAGGTATTTGTCGAGGTTATTGCTCTTGAAATGTGCCTTCGAGTCAGCTTAATTACGAAGTTGTCCACTCGTATTAGGATCGTCCTGTTGTAATAATAAAATTTCTTGTACTCCGACTCTGGTGTTCTGTACAAGCGAAGACAAGCCCTAAGGCAAGCCCTCTCAAACACCCGAACCTTTTCCATTAAGCTTGCTCGTACATTGAACCACACGGGACAACCAAATACCAGCATGGGCCTGATAAGGGACATGTAGCAGATTACCTTTACCCTCGCACCGAGTTGGCTCCTACAAAACAGACTCTTTGTAAGGGCAAAAGCACCTTTAGCTCTGGCCAGAGCAGCATCTACATTTTTGCCAAAATACAGAAACTGATCTAGCCAGACTCCAAGGTATCTGACTACATTTCGACAGGCAAGAGGTTGTCCGTGCTGTCCAATGATTGAGATCGTTCGCCAATTTTTTCTGGTATCCCTAGAGGCTCCAGACAACGGCGTCCTAAAGAGAATTGTTTCCGACTTCTGAAAGTTGATTTTCAACTTCCAGTCATCGCAAAATCGTCTTACCTTATCGAAGTCCCGCAGTAAGAGAGTATTAATAACCTCGATTTTTGGACCTGTTCTGTACGCTATCAAATCGTCTGCGTACGCAATAGTATGGGGAAGTCAACATATCAAGTCGCTTGTAAAAATGTTGAATAGGATCGGCGAATTGACCGCGCCTTGCTGAAGACCATTTTTAATTTAAAATATTCCAACAGAAGTAACATCACCATTCTTCACGATGAACTGTCTGTTAGTTAGCATATTATGAAGAATATACAAGAGTGGTTTACTGATCCCCAGCCCAGTCAGCTCATAGAAAAGACCCTCTAACCATACGGTATCGAAAGCATTCTCCAAGTCAACAAGACAGGCACCAGTACATTGTTTTTTGCCTTTATTCCATTAGATATCGGACACAAGTTTAGACGCGGCATGTGAGATTTCATGTCCCGCCTTAAAACCGAATTGATTACCCGGAACTATATGTTTGTCCTCAACCCACCTAGACAGAGCTCTATTGATTACTTTTTCAAAAACCTTACTGATATTCGGAAGGAGACTTATCGACCGGAGATTCGCCGGATTGGATATATCCTTCCCCTTTTTGGGGATAGGTTGAACCACCGCCGTTTTCCAATGCGCTGGATTATGCGCATTATTCATTGTATTGTTAAACAGGGTGGTGTAAATGTCCACCGCTTCTAGAGGAAGATGTCGAAGCACGATGTTCGGAATACGATCGGTCCCCACTGATTTCTTAACTCTGATTGTGTCAATGATCTCATGGAGTCCTTCCGGCTATGACGTTATTTGCCATATTTTCGTCGCTAAACGGGGTGAAACCAGAGCCCTCGGATCGCCAGTTCCCTATTTCATTTCGAATGCAGAAGTCGTGCACCAAGACGCGATTATCCAGGTCATAATTAGGGCCAATGATATCAATGGCCTTGTATACTTCCTGGAAACTCGCCCCTATGGTCTTAACCTTTTCCTGCGGATCCTAGATCACAAAGAAGGCGTCATCATCAGCGGCCTCATTTGGATCAATACCTGCTATTGTCAGTAACCGTTCGTTGTCTGTTGTCCGGGCTATTTTAAGACACTGAAGTTCGTTTTGATATTTTCTCCGAAATAGTTTATTTATTTGCGGAAACATATTCGGGTTGCTGGTGTTTACAGCCCGAAGCTTGTTGTTCCAATGCAAACGTACAGAAATTCTGTAATTCTCTTTTATTAGCGTTTTTAAGTCTTGTCAGAAGTCTACTTTTCTATCGGTGCAGTGCGTCAATAGTAGGATTGCGGAACAGGTCTTCGTTAGTCGTACGTCGATACCGCGGTATTGTAGTGTCCATAGTTTGTTTAATTGTCTCGTCCATTTGTTTTAGGTAATTGTTGATCTCCTCGTTTGACAAATTCCTTTTGGACGGTGGGTGAAGCGTGTTCGAGGAGAGCGCTCTTGTCAAAGTTGAGGAGAAGCGTGTCCATCGAGTTTTACTGTAGTTGTAAGAATATCTTTGGTCAAACTTCTCTAATTCCGCAATTTCGTTGGGAACTGTAATTCGTTGCTAAGACCGCAATGGTCGCTGTGCGCAGACAGTTTAATGTTTGTAAATTCGTACCTGTCAGTCGTATACGTTCGTCGCACAGTAGTAGATCCAAATAAGACCCGCCTCTGGGAAACGATGGGTTATCCGTCGCTTTAAGACCGATTCTGTACACGACCTCGTGCTGACCCCACCAATCGAGTAGTAGGTTCCCTCTAGTATTTGGCAAATTATTTCCCCAATTTCTGTGTCTAGCGTTGAAATCCCCGCCGATTATAAAATAATTCTTCCCCGATTCCAGCCTCAGAAGTCGAAAAAACGTGTCGAGCTCTGTAGTGAATAGGGTGGATTGTGAAGTATCAGGTGCATAAACAGAGGCCAAGTACAGCCGCTTTCCATTGCGGAGCGGGATGTAAATGACGACTGCCTCCAACACCCGGAACCTGCGCAACACGCCCTTGAACACTCTGTGAAATTTTATACCTTCTTTAATGAAGATCGCGACACCGCCTCCACGTTTGGATCTGGGCCGGTTTCTTCTTCTAACAATATAATTATTGTACTCCAGTTTGTGCTTGTCGGTTAGCTTGGTTTCGCTAGCGAAAAGCACATCAGGAGTTTGGTCTTGTAGCAATTTAAACATCGCGGCTCTTCGTTCAATCCTAATCAGTGAATTAACATTCACCGCAAGGACCTTCAAAGTTTGCTCCACCATGTGCGTACCCATTACGGCATGTATTGCGTTAGGCCCGGCAGCAGCGAGTAGATCGGGTCCAACCGCTTGGCCTGTTCTTGAACCTGCTTTTGCAGCTGAGCCATCTGCCCTCGGATTGCGAGCAAGATGGCTAGCATGTTAGGTGCAGCTTCCGTTGTTCTCGGCGTTGGCGCCAGAGAAGCAACAGTGCTGTACCGTAGCCCCCCTACCTGACGCCATTTGGGCGTAGGAAATTTGGGACGTGACGGCTGGTGTTTGAAACCTGACAGGTGAATGTTTGCTGCCGAGCCAGTTTTGCTGTTTTAATGTCAGCGAACTTAGGACAACCCCGATAGTTTGCGGTGTGTCCCACGTTTCCACATAATACGCACGAGAGCTGCGACCTATCGGATTCTCCGTCCCTCCCCAGAGCACACTCCTCGGAGCTGTGGTTCTTTGCGCACTTCACGCATCGAGGCTGCATTTGGCAGTTCGACGCGGCGTGCCCGAACCTCTGGCAGCGAACGCATTGTATAACGCCTTCGCTCCTTTTTAATTTTTCCCTGTGAATCACCTGGTAGTCTAGGACATTGATTCTCCTTAGACTATGCAGACGACTTTCGGGACTGAGCTGCACCAGGAAGAACGGTAGACTCCGTTTCTCCCGCCTGGCTCTAGCTGTGGTAAATGGCTTTACCCCCACAAACTTGAGTCCTTCGCTCTCCTGCTCTTTGAGCAGTGCAAGGATCTCCTCAGGATCAGAAGACGGTTCCAACCCCTTCATCAGCATCGATTGCCGCTTTTCGCACTTCGGTGTGAATGAGTAGTGCTCCGTCGTCGTTTCCTTTTGGAGCTCTTTCACTTTCGCGTAGCCCTTCACTGTATTACAGTGGATGGCATGACGAACATTCCCCAATCGTTTAATATTAAAATTGTTACCAATGACCAACTTACACAGGTCCTTGGTTTCATTTACCTCTAGTTTATAGGTGTTGTTAGGAATCACCTTCTCCTTCTTCTTCTGCTGCTGCTGTTGTTGTTGTTGTTGCTGCTGCTGCTGTTGTTGTTGCTGCCTCTGCTGTTTTTTCAGCTGCTGTGTTTTCAGCTGTTGTTGTTTTTGCGGCTGTTGCTGTTCCTGCTGCTGTTGTTGTTTTTGCGGCTGCTGTTGTTTCTGCTGCTGCTGCTGTTGTTGCTGCTGCTGCTGTTGTTGTTGCTGCCTCTGCGGTTTTTTCAGCTGCTGTGTTTTCAGGTGTTGTTGTTTTTGCGGCTGTTGCTGTTTCTGCTGCAGTGGTTGTTTCTGCTGCCACTTTATCTCCTTTATCTTTTACCACGGCACTTATTTATTTTTCCTTAGATTAGGAGGGGTTTTCAGCCTACACCTCCTCTTAATGCCTTTCGCCACGGCACTAGCAACCGTATTGTTGCCTTTAGTATCTCCCGTTATGGGAAGAGCGGAACGCTCTCCACCATCCATCACGTGATTTTTTGTTTTGTTTTGAAACACTATCACAATTTCAGCCAAACAAAAAAACAAAAAAAGTTCCAAGTTTAGCCTGGGCTCGAACCCGTGTCTCGCTATTCGATGACCGACGCCGCTGAGCGCTCGGCTACCGAGTCAACTAGCTAACTTTGACTGCTTATCCCTAGGAGGAAACTGATTCACTATTTTCTGCTTTAGAAAAAGCCGAAACACGTTTGTTCTTTGTGAAGATCTGCGAACGACTGATCTTGTTACTCAAAAGTAGTATCGCGTGTTCGGTTGAATACTCTTTCCTGAATCCGAATTGCGTTTTTGGGATCACATTTGCATCTTCACATATAACGAGAATGTGTTCGGCTAAAATTTTTCAAATAATTTCCCTATATTGGAAAGCAAGCATATAGGACGAAAGTGTTCGATTTCTTTAGCTGATCTTTTTTCCCTACTGGTAAGAGTTTTGATTTTTTCCAAATTGTAGGGAAATATCCATTGTTAATACAATGGTTAAACAGAGAGCGCAATGTTGAATCCAGCTTAGGGCAACATTTGCGTAAAATAAAATTGGATGTCCCATCAATGCCCGATGACAGCTTGTTATTAAGGTTGGCTCTAAGAATTTTGATTTTTTCAGTCGTCGTAAAAGGTGGCGCATTTGAGTTCGTAGAAAAAAGATATGGTGAAAACGTTGTAAGAGAGGTAACACATTGACTAGAACGAAATTCAGTAACAGTTGACAGAACTTCAGTAGTTAAACTGTTATCGAAATGTGGTGTTTTTCTGAATAAACATTGGCATAGAACTCTTTAAAAGTAGTTAGTATCAATATGAAATAGTTCCAGACCGTTATACGAGAATGTTAGAATGTCTTTTGAGATGTCTCAATCAAAAAAGTTTCTTCCTGTTATTCTATCTACTTCTTTGGAAGCTTGAGGAGAAGGTCTTATTTTCTGTATTTTGAATTTGAACGCAGAATTGATATCTGTGTTTATTCTCTCACTTATTATTTTGGTAAGACAATTAATTCTTGATGACAACTCGCGATATTCTTGACTTATTCTATTGAGATGTCTATGATAAATTCCTTTAAGTTTTTGAAGCCAATGGGAACGTAGTTTAATCAATTTCAGTGTAAGAGAACCTAGGCTTTTATATTTGAATTGCTTAGGTTGGTATATAACTGAGTTAGAATTAATACTAGATACCAATGATGAGTTAATTTTTTCTATAAATGCATCTATTTCTGTATTGGAAAGGTTTCTGTTAAATAGAACGTTGAATCGAGAAAGACCGTTATGAAGATCGGCTCTGAAAGCTGGCCAGTTGGTGTTTTTGAAGCTTCTGTATGCCGTTGGTGGCACCAAAATAGGTGTAAACGTACCAAGACTTATTTTATAGGAAATTCCGTAATGGTCAGATATCGTAGGAAAGGTAAGACAGCAGTTATTATGAGAAACATCATTCAGGCAGGACGACAGCAAGAAAAAGTCTAAAACAGAGGAGTAACAAGGGAATGTTGGACTGTTTGGTGAGATTAAGTCAAGATTTAAGAAAGGACCATTAAAGAAGCAATCATAAACTCTCTTCCCATTTCTCTTTAGGACGCTGTCTCCCCAATATTGATGGCGAGCGTTAAAGTCTCCTCCAAATACCACCGCGTCAAATGTGTTGGCTACATTATATAACCTATCGAGTTCTCTTACTAAATTTCGACCTGCGTTTGTTGGGATGTAAATGCTTCCTATTAGTATTCTTGATTGCGTTCCTTGTGGATTTTTAAGAGTAAGTGCGGCCACAGAAACTGCAAAAATGTTGCTGCTAAAAGGCATAGGACTGTATTTGTATTTTTCGTCTACAATAATTGCCGTTCCTCTTCCAACGTAATTGGGAATAATACTATAATATACTATAATACTATAATACTATAATACTAATATAATAATACTATAATACTATAATACTATAACCATCAAATTTAGATTTGTGTTTTGGTTGTAGTCTAGTTTCCAATAGGAAACAAATTTGAAGTTTCTTGGTTTGAAGTATTTTTAAAATCTCAAATCTTCTTTGGTGGGAAATAATTGAATTACAATTCATATATATTATATTAAGTTTTATTGGAGCCATTAAATTACGATTGTGGCTACAAATTCCAAGTAAGAAAACATTTCTTCTTCCTTCGATTGAAGCTGTTGATATTTTGGCCAAAATTGATTACTTTTTAGTAAGAGGTCCCTAAAGGGAATGTTAAATAAACTTTGAGATTCATTGAGGAAGTGGCTAAATCCACTTGTGTGTTGGGGCTGCGACTCATTAAATGTCATTTTAGCTACGTCAGCATAGGAGGCTTGCGGCCTTGAGAGATGATTTACCGTTTCATGTACATGCCTTATATTTAGAGCCTTGTTTGTTTTTGAGGTATTGGCTAGGGCTTCCCTTTTTTCTTTATATTCTAAGTACGATGGGCAGCTTATATCGCTAGCTGCATGTCCTGTTCGATTGCAATTGATGCATTTAAGCTTTGGAACTTCCTGATTTGCTTCACTACGTTTTTTGTAAGACTCAATACACGGCTCTGAGTCATGATTTTCACCACAAAGAACGCAGCGACTACTATAGGCACAACAGTCACCCGTATGACCAAATCGTTGGCAGCGGTAACACCTCACAACTCCCCTAATATTTTTCCTTTCCCAGTACACCCTTTGATGCAGTAAGCTTCTAATATTAATTACGTCTTTGATGGAATCCCCAACTTCTAATTGAACAACAAAAATATTTAATTTGATATTTTATGCTTTAGTTCTAGCAGTGAAAAAACGACGTAGTTTACTAACCTTCACATTTGGCGCAGCTTCATTAAGCGCTTCCCGAATGCTTTCAACAGATGTATCCCTATCAATACCTTTAAGAAGTATAGAGGTTTTTTTAGTCTTTTTAGGTGAGAATGAATATGCTCCTATACCCGTTTCTCGAAGACGTTTTATGATTAAATTATGCACACTCACACTATTTACATATATTTTGTCTTCTGATAACTAAAATTTACAAACTTATATTGAATATTTGGAATGTTACATTCTAGAGTAGCTAATTTAATAAGTTCAGTTAATAAACTACAATTAGCACCGAAGATATAAATAGGTGGGCAATATACAATGCTGTTTCGTTCTGTCACATCCTTTTTAGAATTCGTTGGCAATTTCTGGCTTTTTTAAAGAATGTCGCGTCTCGTATTACTTACACTATTGACAAAGGAATAATTGTTCATATCGTTTAGTTCTGTTTAGTTTAGGATTATTATCAGGTGTGGATAGCTGATGATTCATATTTGAACAATGACACTGGTCGTTGTCATTTATTCTTTTCCTTTTTCCCATATTCGTAGTGTAGCTGTTTGCAGATCGTTTTAAGTTGCCGATGACGAGTATCCAATCGCTAGTGTTTGAGTTCTTCGCTTTTCCCACATTTGTGCATGGGAGAGTACCACGTTTGCTCATCGTTGGTCTGTGAGTGTGGGTATTCACCGAGAGGTTGCAATGTGCATGTAAATTAGCATTATAATCACGTAGGCTGGAGGATATTCCGAAACTTTATCACTTTCCACTTTTATGAGTCTCTATCTCGTGAGGAAAATATGAATTAGATATTATAATTGATTGGCAATATCACTAATTTTCTGAAAAATGTTTCTACAACTGTATTACACGTCTGTCTTAGCCTTAAGTATACTCGTACAATATAAATAATTCTAAATAAAATGTAAGTAAAGTCGAAAGACATAGATATAAGTATTTAGAGTAGCTTAGAGTGCCTGTGTGGGGCCAGTAAGTTAGTATAAGACTGTTAAGTAATTGTAAGCTAGCATTTAAGCATTTTTTGTTAGTATGTAAGAGTTAATTAGTAAGAAAATAAAATGCATTGAAAACTGTATTACACGTCTGTTCACTTCAAGAACAACTTCTCTTTTCACCCACTTAGTAGTGCCGTGGACTCTTCCTCTTCTTATCAAAATTTCTTTTCTGTTAAATTTGAGCTGTTTCTATGTTAAAGGCAGCTTTAAAACGTAAATTAGAAAGATCTTCAACCAGTTCCGCAGTAGTTTTGATTTCGTCTTTTAAAAGAACGTCGGAACCATGTCTCGGTTGCATTCCAAACATTAGTTGGCTTGGCGTTTTACCTGTGCTTTTATTTTCGAAATTATTTAATGCAAACTGCACTTATCTAATACTATCGTCCCATCTACTTTCATCGACGGTACTTGTCATTAAGGCGCTCAAGATCGATCGATTGAGTCGCTCTACTTGTCCGTTTGCTCGAGGCGTAGCGACTGCATGTTGTTTACAAGACAAAATTCTTTAAAGTCTTTGGAAGTGAAAGAACTGCCTCGATCGGAGATAATAATGTTAGGTATGCCATTCACTGCAAAAATATATTTGAGGAACTCCGTGACCAGATTAGTTGTAGTAGACTTTACGGCTTTAATGTACGAGAATTTTGTGAACGCATCTATTAACGCGATTATGTAAAGGTTTCCACGCTTAGATTTTGGAAAGGGACCAAGTTGATCAATATTTACCATGCTCATTGGGATTTCGAGCTTTTGGATTGGGTGTAGATATCCTTCTATTTTTCCGGTGTTTCGTTTGTTGTAAAGGCATGGTATTCAACAAGCTAGATACTTCTCTACATAGTTCTTCATATTAGGAAACCAATAATGCAAGCTCAGTCTTTTTAAAGTCTTCTCGATACCAAAATGGCCTAGTTTATCATGAGCAGCGCGAACTACTTGCTGTCGCATTCCCCTTGGAACTACCCATTAACTACCAGTTGGTGACAGCCGATAAATTCATTCCTCCCGCAACACATATTACTTATAAACTCGTTTTTCTTCTTGATTTTTGGGTTTCCGAAGTAAGGCTTTATGGATCACCTTGATTTTATCGTCTGTTAATTGTCCCGACAAAATCCAATCAGTCTGTCTTATTTCTAAGATTTCCTCCCTACAGGGATTCCGACTCAATGCATCAGCATGACGCATTTCTTCCCCGGGACGATACATTATGCCAAACGTGAACCTTGTCAGTTGTAGCCACCACCTGGCAATCCGATGGATGAAGTGCTTTTTCTCATTTGACGTCTTCAAAGCGTTGCAATCAGTGATAACAGTAAAACTGACGCATCCCAATTCATGAATATCAACAGCGACGCATTCGCGATACTCATTCAACAAATCGGGTATTATTTTATTTTTTCCTTCTTCTTTTATAGGTTCAAAAGTTCCATCTTGTATACGAAGAACCTGTTTGGCTATACCTTCTTCTACACAGATTCTGGCCCGAACGATAACTTTGTTTTGCTGAATCACCACGTCTTGTGCTGAGAGATTTATTACCGGAACAAATGAAATTCCGACTTCGTTGATGCAAAGGACAGTCCTTGGAACGCAAGTTTCCTCACTTTCCTTTGTACGTAGTGATGTTTCGATATATACGAGTATATATCTTTGCTTACTTGATCTGACTGCGGTTCTATCATTTTGAAATGGTAGGATGGTATGATCGTTCTTTTTCGGGTTATAAAATTTATTTTGTTTGTGCCACACCTTTCAATTTCGACAACGCATAATATACATACTCGTATAGTTTTTTTATCATACACTTGAAAATTTTTAGTAACTCATCGACTTTATGGACCCATTTTAGAGCTGATTGATTTGTGTCTTCCAGGTTGAATTCAGGAACGTTTTCCCCTTTTACGCTTGGACCTTGATTAATACTGCCTGTTGTTTCTACCAATGCAGCAATAGCATTAGGAAACTTATTTATTGATTCTGACTTTCGACTTCAATGCGACCGACGCGATCGTCCCTTTTTATCATTTCTATACTTATGTTTCGACTTTGTCCTACAGTTCCTTTCTAAATCGGAATCACTATTTACTTCATTTTAATTGGTATCCCTATACCGTCTTTTTCTTCAATGCCTACTCATTTTTAATGTTATTTAATATGTGAAATTATAATTCTAAGTATTTAAAGGAGAACAAAGGAAAATAAAATGTTTAGACTACCAAAATAAAAGAGTTATGATTTCTAAAAATAAAACTTTTAACGATGGATGATTATAAATGCAGGTCTCTGATCCCACTTCTGATATGTAAAATGTACGAAAAATATAAGGATAACGATAAGGATAGAATGATAGAAAAATAAAAGATTTCGTCGTTTATTTCATTTTTTTTATTTATTAAGTCCAATGTAGATAGGTATACACGTTATTACCGCGAATTAAAGAAACTTTACTTTGAATTTCTAGTATATAACTTTTTATTAAATACAAATAAAATGAAAAAGAAAGAAGCACTAAAAATTTCGTTTGCTGGTCCTCGTGGTTCGCTGGTAACTCGTTGCCCTTTTCAATTTCCCGTGGTCTGCCATCTTGAGTTGGTTTAGTTGAGTCTTAAGCCGACTTAGTTTAAGCCAACTTAGCTATGACCAACTTCGCTCAACAGGTGCTGCCAGGTTTGGTAACACTCCCCCCTGGTAAGCTCGGTATCTTGCCGGGTTACCACCATCATCGCCAAACCGTTTAACATCTAAGAGTTTTCAGTTTTCAATGCATTTTATTTTCTTACTAATTAACTCTTACATACTAACAAAAAATGCTTAAATGCTAGCTTACAATTACTTAACAATCTTATACTAACTTACTGGCCCCACACAGGCACTCTAAGCTACTCTAAATACTTATATCTATGTCTTTCGACTTTACTTACATTTTATTTAGAATTATTTATATTGTATACTTAAGGCTAAGAAAAAATTTTCGTTAAGAAAAAACTTAGCACATGGATTTTTTTTTTGTTTTTTTATAAAAGCTTAATATCTAACTTAAAATAAACCTTAGTCTACTTAAAATACATACACAAAACACACATACACACACATAGACATTATACACAATAATATACATATATTAGTATATACCTTTGTATATACTAACATATGTATATATTACTTAAATGCTAACCTAAACCTATGTAAGCTGGCCATCGCTATTTACAAAGCAAATATACTGGTCAGCTCTGCCTCATTAGTGAGGCTGGCCCGTAATTGACGGAAACGACGACAAAACATCTTCTCCATCATTCATCCACCAGAAATGCTGGTGCTGGCGAATGACATCCCTCTTATCGCGATTCCCCACCGCCCTACTGAACCTGAAATGATCCACACTGCCGTGTGTGACGTCTCTGTTGCAGTTGAGTCGCCTGTCCCCAGCTGTCCGAGCGACATGGAAGATTAACGGCACCGCTGATCTATCCTGGATCAACCCTATCTGATCTAGGTAGAGGAATGCTTCCGGTGGAACGAAGCCGTCACAGCGCACACTCTCGTGGTAAAGGTAATTGGGGTAGCAAGCCCCAGATATCAGGTTATTCGTCTAGGTCATTGTTCTTGCAATATGCCTTCGAGTCAGCTTATTTACGAAGTTGTCCACTCGTATTAGGTTCACCCTGTTGTAAAGGACCTCATAAGGATACAATTTCTTGTACTCCGACTCTGGTGTTCTGCCCTAGGGCAAGCCCTCTCAAACACCCGAATCTTTTCCATTAAGCTTGCTCGTACATTGAACCACACGGGACAACCAAATACCAGCATGGGCCTGATAAGGGCCATACAGCAGATTACGAGGGGCGTTCAATATATTCTCGGTATCGATATGAAGGAAAATGCGAATTCAATTTAAATTGTTTTTATTTTTCAATAACATCAATGCATTTGTTACATCTTGAGATAAGCTTTTTTAAACCCTCAAAAAATCAATTTCCTCTTTCTCTGCAAAATACCCATTTATTGCCGACTTGAGTTCTTCATCATCCGAAAATCTTTTTCCACGAAGACATTTTTTCAAATCCGGAAACAGGAAATAATCACTAGGGGCAAGGTCTGGACTATATAGGTGGGTGTTGGATTTCTTCGAAACCACAATCTCGCGCAGCAGCCTTGGAAACTCGCGCCGTGTGAACAGGAGCGTTGTCATGAGGACGCAACACACCCGCTGCGAGTTTACCCCGTCTTTTCATTTTAATTTTCTCCCGCAAATTATGCAAAGTGGAAGCGTAGGATGTGGCGTTGATGGTTTCACCTTTTTTTTTGTACTCAATGAGCAAGATTCCCTTTGAGTCCCAAAAAACTGTGGCCATGAGCTTCCCGGCAGACGGAGTGACTTTGAACTTCTTCGGGGGGTCTGTTCCTTTTTTATGCCACTGCATGGACTCTTTCTTGCTTTCAGGGTCATAGTAGTGGACCCATGTTTCTTCCCCAGTAACAATTCGATCCATAACACCGTCCGCGTTCTCACTACACATCTCCAAAAGCTCTCTACAGCATGCGATTCTCACTTTTTTCTGAGGCGCTGTGAGCATTCGTGGCGCCCACATTGCACTGACCTTTGAAAGGTTAAGATATTCATGAAGAATGGTGTGAATGGTACCAATTGAAAGCTTGGTGATCTCTGCCATCATTTTCACCTTTATTCGGGCATCCTCAAGAACAACTTTTTCGACTTCTTTGATGCTTTCTTCCGTACAAGCAGTAGCCGGGGCGCCGGAGCGGGGGTCGTCTTCAGTGCTCTCTCTGCCTCTCTTGAACTCACTTGACCACTTTTGCACAGTTGATAATGAAGGTGCGGAACCCTGGTAAACAGCCACCATCTCTTCATGAATAGTTTTTTGACTTTTTCCTTGCTTAGTGAGAAATTTAATTACAGCGCGATGCTAAATTTTCACCATCATCGTCTCAGTTGCCATTATGATTCTGTTTAACTAGAGATAAAACGCGAATTAATAATCACATTTATATGAAATTTTACATGAATGCACTAAAATAATAGTATTACTTGATAAATAAATCAATTTATATATACAACTACAGCTTCACCTCGATACCGAGAATATGTTGAACGCCCCTCGTACCTTTACCCTCGCATCGAGTTGGCTCCTACAAAACAGACTCTTTGTAAGGGCAAAAGCACCTTTAGCTCTGGCCAGAGCAGCATCTACATTTTTGCCAAAATACAGAAACTGATCTAGCCAGACTCCAAGGTATCTGACTACATTTCGACAGGCAAGAGGCCGCCCGTGTTGTCCAATGATCGAGAACTTACGCCAATTTTTTCTGGTATCCCTAGAGGCTCCAGACAACGGCGTCCTAAAGAGAATGGTTTCCGACTTCTGAAAGTTGATTTTCAGCTCGTCTTATCTTATCGAAGTCACGCTGCAAGAGATTATTAATGACCTCGATTTTTGGACCTGTAGTATGTATGGAGAAGTGAACCTATCAAGTCGCTTGTATAAATGTTGAATAGGATCGGCGAATTGACCGCGCCTTGCTGAAGACCATTTTTAATTTGAAATATTCCAACAGAAGTCACATCACCATTTTTCACGATGAACTGTCTGTTAGTTAGCATATTATAAAGAATGTACAAGAGTGGTTTGCTGATCCCCAGCCTAGTCAGCTTATAGAAAAGACCCTCTAACCATATGGTTTCGAAAGCCTTCTCCAAGTTAACAAGGCAGGCACCAGTACATTGTTTTTGCCTTTATTCCATTGGATATCGGACACCAGTTTAGATGCGGCATGTGAGATATCATGCCCCGCCTTAAAACCGAATTGATTATCCGGAACTATATGTTTGTCCTCAACCCACCTAGACAGAGCTCTATTGATTATTTTTTCAAAAACCTTACTGATATTCGGAAGGAGACTTATCGACCGGAGATTCGCCGGATTGGATATATCCTTCCTCTTTTTGGGGATAGGTAGAACCACCGCCGTTTTCCAATGCGCTGGATAATGTGCATTATTCATTGTATTGTTAAACAGGGTGGTGTAAATGTCCACCGCTTCAAGAGGAAGATGTCGAAGGACGATGTTCGGAATACCATCGGTCCCCACTGATTTCTTAACTCTGATTGTGTCGAAGATCTCATGGAGTCCTTCCTTCGAAATGAACGGAGGTAGGTCACCCTCTCTGGCAATGACATTATTTGCCATATTTTCGTCGCTAAACCGGGTGAAACCATAGCCTTCGGATCGCCAATTCTCCATTTCATTTCGAATGTAGCAGTTGTGCACCAAGACGCGATTGTCCAGGTCATAATTAGGGCCAATGATATCAATGGCCTTGTATACTTCCTGGAAAGTCGCCCCTATGGCCTCAACCTTCTCCTGTGGATCCTCGATCACAAAAGAGTCGTCATCATCAGCGGCCTCATTTGGATCAATACCTGCTATTGTCAGTAACCGTTCGTTGTCTGTTGTCCGGGGTATTTTAAGACACTGACGGTTGTTTTGATTTCTTTTCCGAAATAGTTTATTGATTTGCGGAAACATATTCGGGTTGCTGGTGTTTACAGCCCGAACCTTGTTGTTCTAATGCAAACGTACAGAGATTCTGTAATTCTCTTTTATTAGCGTTTGAATATTTTTAATCGACGACTTCAGTGTCCTAATCTCCGGGACTTGTCGGTCAGTTAACTGTCTGTATAAGTTTTTAAGTCTTGTCAGCAGTCTACTTTTCTGTCGTTGCAGTGCGTCAATAGTAGGATTGCGGAACAGGTCTTCGTTAGTCGTACGTCGATACCGCGGTATTGTAGTGTCCATAGTTTGTTCAATTGTCTCGTCCATTTGTTTTAGGTAATTCTCGATCTCCTCGTTTGACAAATTCCTATTGGACGGTGGGTGGAGCGTGTTCGAGGAGAGCGCTCTTTTCAAGGTTGCGGAGAAGCGTGTCCATCGAGTTTTACTGTCGTTGTAAGAATATCTTTGGACAAACTCCTCCAATTCCGCAATTTCACTGTCATACACGAATGTGCGCAGACAGTTTAGCGTTTTGTAAATTCGTACCTGTCAGTCTTATGCGTTCGTCGTACAGCAGTAGATCCAAATAAGACTTGCCTCTGGGAAACGACGGGTTATCCGTCGCTTTAAGACCGAGTCTTTACACGACATCGTGCTGACCCCACCAATCGAGTAGTAGGTTCCCTCTAGTATTTCGCAAATTATTTCCCCAATCTCTGTGTCTAGCGTTGAAATCCCCGCCGATTATAAAATAATTCTTCCCCGATTCCAGCCTCAGAAGTCGAAAAAACGTGTCGAGCTCTGTAGTGAATAGGGTGGATTGTGAAGTATCAGGTGCATAAACAGAGGCCAAGTACAGCCGCTTTCCACTGCGGAGCGGGATGTAAATGACGACTGCCTCCAACACCCGGAACCTGCGCAACACGCCCTTGAACACTCTGTGAAATTTTATACCTTCTTTAATGAAGATCGCGACACCGCCTCCACGTTTGGATCTGGGCCGGTTTCTTCTTCTAACAATATAATTATTGTACTCCAGTTTGTGCTTGTCGGTTAGCTTGGTTTCGCTAGCGAAAAGCACATCAGGAGTTTGGTCTTGTAGCAATTTAAACATCGCGGCTCTTCGTTCAATCCTAATCAGTGAATTAACATTCACCGCAAGGACCTTCAAAGTTTGCTCCACCATGTGCGTACCCATTACGGCATGTATTGCGTTAGGCCCGGCAGCAGCGAGTAGATCGGGTCCAACCGCTTGGCCTGTTCTTGAACCTGCTTTTGCAGCTGAGCCATCTGCCCTCGGATTGCGAGCAAGATGGCTAGCATGTTAGGTGCAGCTTCCGTTGTTCTCGGCGTTGGCGACAGAGAAGCAACAGTGCTGTACCGTAGCCCCCCTACCTGACGCCATTTGGGCGTAGGAAATTTGGGACGTGACGGCTGGTGTTTGAAACCTGACAGGTGAATGTTTGCTGCCGAGCCAGTTTTGCTGTTTTAATGTCAGCGAACTTAGGACAACCCCGATAGTTTGCGGTGTGTCCCACGTTTCCACATAATACGCACGAGAGCTGCGACCTATCGGATTCTCCGTCCCTCCCCAGAGCACACTCCTCGGAGCTGTGGTTCTTTGCGCACTTCACGCATCGAGGCTGCATTTGGCAGTTCGACGCGGCGTGCCCGAACCTCTGGCAGCGAACGCATTGTATAACGCCTTCGCTCCTTTTTAATTTTTCCCTGTGAATCACCTGGTAGTCTAGGACATTGATTCTCCTTAGACTATGCAGACGACTTTCGGGACTGAGCTGCACCAGGAAGAACGGTAGACTCCGTTTCTCCCGCCTGGCTCTAGCTGTGGTAAATGGCTTTACCCCCACAAACTTGAGTCCTTCGCTCTCCTGCTCTTTGAGCAGTGCAAGGATCTCCTCAGGATCAGAAGACGGTTCCAACCCCTTCATCAGCATCGATTGCCGCTTTTCGCACTTCGGTGTGAATGAGTAGTGCTCCGTCGTCGTTTCCTTTAGGAGCTCTTTCACTTTCGCGTAGCCCTCCACTGTGTTACAGTGGATGGCATGGCGATCGTTCCCCAATCGCTTAATATTAAAGTTACTTCCAATGACCTACTTACACAGGTCCTTGGTTGCATTCACCTCTAATTTATAGGTGTTGATGGGAGGCACCTTTTCCTTCTTCTTCGTCTGCTGCTGCTGCTGCTGTTGTTCTTGTTGTTGTTGTTGTTGTTTCTGCTGCTGCTGCTGTTTTTTCAGCTGCTGTTTTTTCAACTGTTGCTGTTTCTGCTGCTGCTGTTGCTGTTGCTTCTGCTGCTGCTGGTTTTGTTGTTGCTGCAGTTTTGTTTCTGCTCTTGTTGTTGGGAGCTATCTGCTTGTACTTGCTCCCTCTGCCTTCGTGCAGTTTGCCTCTGCTTAATAGCAAGCACTTTTTCTTCCAGCTTTAATATGCTGCTGGTAATATTATTTATTTCTTCATCTTCGTCTTCCGACTCAGATGTAGCTAAAGAAGCAAAGTTGTTACTGCCCCCCTCATACTGGACTTCATCGTTCTCTTCATCGGCTCTTAAAATGGCACTTGTTTTTTTTTTGGTTAAATTTGGAGAGGTTTTCAAACTCTTCCTACGTTTGATTCCTTTTGCCACGGCACCAGCAACCGTATTGTTGCCTTTTGTAACTACCGTTATGGGAAGAGCGGAACGCTCTTCGCCATCCATCATTTGATTTCTTTTACTTGTTGGTTCTGTTTTTATTTCACGTAAAAGAAAACCAAAAAAAAACAAAAAAAGTCTTAATTTGGCCCGGGATTCAAACCCGTGTTCATTGATTCGATGCCAGACGCCGCTATCCAGCGAGCTACCGAGTCAATTAATAAAACTGTAACTAATTTACTTTTAGTACGGTACTGAATCACTAAATTTATTTTATTTTAGGAAAAACCGACATACGTTTATTCTCTCCGGAGATCTGCGAACGACTCCTTAACATCTAAGACCGCGAGCTTTGATGCAGGCCGATTATAAATGCCTGCCACCGTCTGAACTATAGCTGATCTGGTTTGTCCGTCTTTGCTCCGGTGCACTTGTACAACCCTCCCTTTTGGCCAAGTGCTTCGGGGTAAATTCGCATCTACAATGATCACTACGTCACCCTCTGATATAGGTTTTGCTGGCTGAAACCATTTTTTTTTTTTTTTTTTTTTTTTTATAATGAGCGCGCGCTCAAGGGGTTTGAGTACCCTTAAAGTGATTGTACACAGCGCGGGCAAAGGAAATTTAGGGAGGAAGAAAAGAGAGGTACCGATGTACATTGTTTTTAAATGTTTGCAAGTTATAACGACCAGGAAATACAGAGATCGGCAGGGCATTCCATAAGCGGGATGTACGGCTTAGGAACGAATCACGATATTTTAGAGTACGTCCGAAAATGGGCTTGAGGGTATACTGATGAGCATTCATAGCGAGACGGGTGTTACGGTTGAAAGTTTGAATGGGCGGAATGCTACTGGCGATTTCAGTGGAGCACTGGTGGTGGAAGTAGCGATAAAACAAAGTGAGACACGAGACATTTCGTCGGTGTTCGAGGGTGTCCATTGATTGACTGATATTAGTATCGTCAATAAGTTTTATCGCACGGTTTTGAATCCTATCTAGCAGGTGCAGAGATGTTTTAGGAGCACCTGACCAGATGTGGGAGTTGTACTCCAATTTTGGGCGGATGAATGCCTTATATATTGAGGCCAGATCAGAGGGGGTAAAATATTTCTTACATCGCTTGAGGAAACCTAGACATTTCGCAGCATTTTTGGCGACATCAAATATGTGGTCATTCCAACGTAAGTTGTCATTAACACACATACCGAGAATGGAAAGTTTTTCGGTTTCGACGATGCAAGTGCCATTCATAGATAATGGCTGGGTGTTTAAATTTCGCTTTAAAGACAGCAGACAGCATTGTGTTTTGGAAGCATTAAATTCCACTCTATTGATAGTTCCCCAATTGGTTATGCTGTTTATATCGGAATTTAATGAGCTTAGCATACGCTGCCGTTCTCGTACTACAGCCGAAGAGCAGGGCCGTGAGTCTGGGAACGAATATGAAAAGCAGAGAGTACTGTCATCAGCAAAGGAATATATTGGATTAGAAGTAGCAGACAAGAGATCGTTAATGAAAATTAAAAAGAGTGTCGGTGACAGAACAGAGCCCTGGGGCACACCAGCATTTATTTTGTGAATATCAGACTTGAAACCGTCCAAGACAACTTGAATTGAACGTTCCGAAAGGTAATTTCTAATCCATTGAAGAAGAGAGTCGTCGATCCCAAATGCACGCATTTTCGACAAAAGAGCCTGATGCCAAACTCTGTCAAATGCCTTAGAAATATCAAGTGCAACTATCTTGCTTTCGCCAGATTGATGTACGCTTTGGTTCCACTTTTCGGTGAGACATGCCATCAAATCACCAGTGGACCTGTTGCTACGAAAACCGTACTGCCGGTCATTGAGAAGTTTTCGTGTTTCGAGATATTTCATGAGCTGACGATTTATCAGTGTTTCCATGACCTTGGAAAGAAGGGACGTAAGTGCAATGGGTCTGTAGGAGGAGAGAGAAGATGATTCGCCTTTTTTAGGGACGGGCTGGACAAATGCTGTTTTCCATCTGCTCGGGAAGAGTCCTAAAGTGTAGGATTGATGGAAAAGCTTACGCAGTGGTTTTGCCAGCGAGGAAGAACACCTCTTCAGAAGAAGGGGAGATATACCATCTGGACCAGCGGATTTATGTATGTTGAGATCTTTAAGTACTCTTGCTACTACACGAGTGCGAAAGTAGATTCGTCCCATTGAAGATTCGACGCACTCAAGTGTAGGCGGAGACAAAGCACAATCTGGTAGTGTTGAGCTGGCCGCAAAGTGTGCAGCAAGCAGATTGGCCTTATCCAAAGAGCTGACAGCTGGAATGTCATTGTAAATGAGCGTTGGGATGGAGGATGAGGCGGAATTTCTAATGTTTTTGACGAACGACCAAAAATTTTTACTGCCTTTGGGACATTGCAGTATTTTTTGCCTCAGTTTTTGGTCGTATAGGAATTTCACACGCTTAAGAAAGGCGTTGCAGTCATTTCTGGCTCGTTTGAACTTTTTTCGGTTTTCCTCTGTCGGGTTGGTCTTGTAGGACCGAAAAAACATTTCTCTAACCCTGACGGCCTCTTTACAGCTCGAGTCGTACCATGCCTTTTCTTTTGGTTTGATACTCTTCATCCGATGAGGAATAAAGGATCTCATTCCAATGAGAATGGTGTCTGTAATCATATCAGCAGCGGCATCCACGTCGTTATCGAGGAAGCATAACGACCAGTTAAAATTCCTAAAGAAGCTGTTAAGACCGCTCCAGTTGGCTTTCTCGTATTGCCATACGGTTCTTTTAGGAATTTTTTCTCTAACTGTGTGGTCGGTGTACGAGAAATTAGCTGATATGACACAATGGTCCGACGAGCCTAGAGGGGAGAGCACATCAATGGTGTACTTATCAGGGTGAGAAGTTAAAAACAAGTCCAGGGTGTTGGCGGTATGACTATCAACGTCTGGTATTCGCGTGGGCTCATTTACAAGCTGCGTTAGGTTGTTTTCCGCAGCGAAGATCTCAACACACCGTCCTTCGGGTGTTGTCTGTCCAGAATGTCGAAGCCACCCAGAATTGTGTATATTGAAGTCGCCCGTAATAACGATTTCAGTATGAGGATACAGGGATACAATTCTTTGAATGGAGTCAGACAGCGCATCAAACTCGTTAAAGGTTGAATTGCTGTCCAGTTTGGGGCTTCTATAAATAAAGCAGTAGTGTATAATTTGCTTACGGAGATGGAATTTTAACCACATGAAGTTGAATTCCGGATTGGAACATGGATCACATTGTGGTGGAGTTTGGTAAGCTACATCACTACGCACATAAATGGCGAGACCGCGGTGAGAAAAGAATAATGGCACTAGTTCGTAGCCAGGTAGCTTCAGATCAGAATGATCTGAGAGGTGTGGGCGGGGATCTACCTGTGTTTCACTAAGTGCCAAAACAGCTGGTCTGTACTTACAGACGTGGACGTACGCAGAAAAGTGATTGCTTTTTAGCCCGCGTATATTGGCTACGTCTACCCTGAATTCCCTAGTCATAATCACAGACAAACACAGAAAACACAAACACCGACGATACTAAGCAAGGCTGCGAAGTGGAAATTCTGACGTTGGCTTACCGAATCAAATTGTTGTAGGTGTTATGCCCTTACAACAATATGAAACAGTGCACCAACAAAATTTTCACTCACAACCCCGCTATCCATCAGTTGTTACATACACTCAGCCACTGCCCGTACCGTATGGTAAATACAGTAACGGCAGTGACTGAGTGCAAGCAACAGTACTTCGACGAGGAGCGGGTGAGGTGGGATACCCGCACTGTGTGATATTCACTGTCACTGCACTGCACTTCTTTTTGTTTTTTTATATATTTTTATTTTTTTGCACGCGCGCTTTTTTTTTTTTTTTTTTTTTGCTGCACAGCACACAACAGTATTGCGAGTGCACTGGTGGAGCTGTGCACTCGACGGTGGTCGACTCGGTACTCGACATTTTGTTTTTCTCGTAAGTGTAGGAAGATATTCCAACACCCAGCGTTTCCAAAACTTGTCGGCATATTGTTCGCAAGTCATCCAATTTTTTCGAAGAAAGACTCCATCATAATAAGCTGCCCTTTAATGATGGTAGCGCTCATGTACATGTTGGACTATCAACTTTGTTATAAAATGTGACTTAGGTAAAATGATTGGCCTCTTGCAGTTGAATGAGGGTTCCTCAGACGCATCGATCCGACTTTTTACCCGCAATATACTGTCTTCATCTCGGTATGGACTTAAGTTGTACAATGAGCTTGATCTTTCTATTACGTCTTGAATTGGTGAATCATCGGTACTTTGCTTCAACACTTTGATTTCTGTTGCATAAGCCTCAAATTGGCATAGTCTGTAGAGATATGACTCAGCTCTAGTGATATCTCTTCGTGATACAAACGTCATCTCCTCTGGCTTTCTTAATTTTAGTTTGATGTCGAGAAAACGATAAACATAAGCCATGGTGCCGCGCAGATTTTTCCAGCATGAAAACCGGGTGTACTACACCAACGGTTTTAGTGGAAATAATGATTGAGTGAAAACTTCAAACTCGGTTTCATTAAGGTTTGGTAAAACTGATGGCCATGTGTCTTTAGGTTGATATAGGAGCTTAGGGATATGGAACCAACGGCTTTCAGATGAGAAATTAATTTTTAAATTCCACTTAGTTGCATCGTCTGTTGGGTTTTCTCCACTTGGTATCCATTCCCATTCGCTTGCGTTTGAGTTCTCCAAGATTTCTCCAACTCGGAACAAAATAAACTGCTTAGTTTTTCGATTATAGTTTTTAATCCAGCAAAGAACCGACTGAGAATCCGACCAGAAATAACGCTTATGAATTTTAATACAATGGCCCTTCATCACGATCTTAGCAAGCCTTACACCTAGTACCGCCGCCTCAAGTTCCATGCATGGCACCGACATTTGCTTGATGGGACCCACTTTTGTTCTGGAACATACGAGAGCACATTCTGTTTTAATGTATGCCACTGCGGCATAAGCCGACATACTTGCGTCTACAAAAACATGCAATTCAACGGATCGTCCCCTGTCAAACTTTAAAAGGCTGAGATACGGTCTCTTTACTTTAATTTCTTTTACTTTGGGTAATAGCTTGATTCAGTCACGCCACAACTGAAGCTGATCGTGACGAATCTCTTCATCCCATTCCGTTCGCTGTCTCCAAACTTCTTGCAGCAGAATTTTTAGTAAAACTAAGTAGTGTGATATAAGACCAACTGGATCAAAAACACTCATGAGAATTTTTAAAATATCTCTTTTCGTTGGAATAACGTAGCCATTTAAAACTTCCGAGGTAAATTTGTTAAAATTGTTGAAAAATGAGAATTCATCTGCCTCTGGGGACCACCACATTCCCAAAATCTTTTCTGTCCCATAAATGCCAGAACGTTGTTTGAAATCTTTTACAAAGGAAGCTGCATTCTTTCCAAGTGCCTTTGTTACCTTCGACGAGTTACTCATTAAATTTCGGATTTCAAATCCTCCTTGCTCATGAACATGTATGACCTCCTTTTGCTAATTTTATAGCTTCTTCCAGCACGTTTCTATTTTTTATATATTCAGCACAAGAAGGGGGTCAGGTGGAGCCAAAGCTCGATACCTGCATGGCGTAGTCTTCAAGCTCTCCCGTATCTGCATTTCCCCACAGAAACCTTTGAGCATGTTGGTCAGATATTGCGATCTTTCTTTGACGAAAGCGAAACAAAATCTCTGGAAGTGACGGCAAGTTGTCCGGCCCAGATAACAGCAAGGAGTTTAGCGAAACTCCATTTACTCTCGCAGCTGCATCCCAAACAATGCGTACCTTTGACGGTTTATTTGGGTTGACGACGGGAAGATAGGCAGGTACCAAATTCGTTTGCCTCCTAAATTATCGTGGATCTCAGTTTGAGTTAGTTTTCGTGCATAACCTTTGGAGACATAATCATGGATTTGCGTTTGAAGATTTCCTGCAAGCATGGGGTTCCTTTTAAGCTTTTTTTCTAAGATTCAAATGGTAAGCCTCTCAGATGAGGAAATTTTAATTTAAGTTCCTCATAGTTTATTGACTGAGATGGTAAGCTCAACGAGGCAACTGTGCGGATATTGGAAAAAGTATGTTTTTTCGCGCTCCCCAAGGTGGAGATTTGTAGGCTTACCTTTCTTGAGTTCCTTTCAGTATTTAGAGTATTAGATGTCCACCTTAAACATAACGACTGTGGTTTTCCTTTTAACTCAAGAATATTGGCTAATTGTTCATCCATCAGTGTGATTGACGAGCCATCGTCGAAGAATGCATACGTGTTGACTTCAATGATTTTGTTGTAAAGTGTTACTGGTATTATTTTAAAAAGTATACTATTTTGGTTTTCATGAACGTTGCAGTAATCTTCTCTTGTGCTGTTATCGGTAGCAACCTGACTTGGTGGCTGTTCGAGATTATGCAGCAATTTATGATCCCTATAGAGGCAGTTGTTTACTCCACACCTTTGGTTCGATGTGCAACTCCGATTGTAATGTCGAACTAAACATGTTCGACAAAGGAAATGCGTTTTTACCTCTGCCCACTTCTGCTTTAAGCTCATACTTTTAAAGTGGGCACATTGTTCTACAGTTTTGCAGTTGTTACTGCAAACAATCCAAGGTCGTTGAGGTTTTGCAATTTGCTCATGGTTTGCGTTAAAAAATGATAAACTTGTTCTCTTTTTCTCTGGTTTTACTTCCACCCGTTGAACGCATGTCATGCTTGTGACTTCACAAACAGCTTGAGCTATTTGATGAAGCCATGAACTAAACGTTGAGAGATTAACATCTCTTTTTCTAATTTAAAGGCTCCCCAATTTAGTCGAATTTGATACGGAAGACGTTCGGTAAGCTCTTTCAATAAGGAAGGGTTGTTTAGATAAGACTGCAATCCTGCGGCTTGCATGATGTGGACGACGTCCACAGAGAGAGAAAATGTAATCAATGAATCTAATCGATCAGGTCGAGGTGGTCTTTCACCTTTTAATTTGTCTATCGGGCTGTCTATAATCGTCTCCGGACGACCAAACATCATACATAAGGTTGAAATAATGTTCGGAACCTGCTCTGGGTACATTAGCTTGGACCTTACAGCATCTAGAGCCCTTCCTTTCAGGCACTTCTGTAAACGCAGGAGATTTTCATCATAAGAGAATCCACACGCACGAGTGGTGTTCTCATACGAAGCTATAAAAAGCGGCCACTCTTCCGCATATCCAGACAAATTCGGTAAATCCTTTGAAGCTATGCGTCTCGTTTCTATTTGCACGCTGCTCAGAGTTGGTACACAAGTTGTATTTGTGTTGCCAGGTTGGTCTGCATGTAGATTGCGCTCAGCTTCACGAAAATATGGAACATTGTCTGGGAATTGTCTGGTGCTGTTGTAAAAACATTGCCTGGCTTTCGTAATTGGCACTGAAGAAAGTCTGAATGGATGCTCCGAGTTGAGCTGTTGTGTTTCAATTACACTTTCCGTTTTTGTTTTTTTCAAATATTGAATGAACATTCAATTGAGATTTGTTACAGTGCGTAGACTGCTTAGAAATCCACTCTTTCAATCTAACACTCCTAGACGATGACTCAATATCGCTATCATTGTCTGACGTTTGTTGTTCCAATAGACTATATTTTGCATCAAGGTATTCTTTATCTCTTTTCTCTTTCTCCAAAAAATATTCATTACACCTTTCTTCTTTAAGCCGTCTTTCTTCGTCCAGTCTTTTCACACTCAGTTTAATGGATTTTGTGGAACTAGTTGACTTGACATTGAGAGGACGATCTTCTCTGATCGTGTTAGGCTTGTGTAAATCTTGACCAGTAGCCAACTCTAGGCTTTTCGATGTCAGCACCTATTCGACGGGCAAGTTCGATGCACTTTGCAAACCTTGTGTCACTCTTGAGTTTGCTGTTGACTCTCAGTAGCTTGTTTCGAAATGCAGTTGGAACAGCACCAATCCTTATTCTCTATGTCAGAAGTCACATTGACACAATCGAAATGATGCCATTCATCGCAGAGATCACACTGGACCATCCTGTTGTTGTCGGGCCTACGACATGACTTGCAATTTATTTGCTTCTTTTGCAGACGGGGTTTTTTTTCATTAGGTACTCGTACAATGGAGGCTTGCGTTTGCGCTGAGTTTGTGGGTTCCGGATGGGTGGACGGAGACGGAGGTGAGTGCGCGACCTTGCTTGACTTAAATATATTTTGGTTAGATATTGCTTACCTGAGAGTGACGGCTTGTGGTAAATTATTTTATTCTGTTGACGACCTTGGGTTGTAGACTAAATTTTCGATTGATGGTGTTGACTAAACCCGGTGAGGGTGATGCAACGGTCGGATGAGATGAGGGTGACGTGTTGGGCAATGGATTGATGCAAATAAATCGGCTGTTTAATCTGACTTGTACTTCGGCTGTATGTTCCTATTGAAAAAGGGGAAGTAAAGCGAAGCAATACCAGGTTTTAAGTGTTATGTGTGAATATAACCTTTCGCGTCCGAGCGGTTTGTTGTAAAGATACACAATTAATCGGCGAACTAAACTGCAAGTTAGGTTTAATGCTTAAATGGTGATGCTTAAGCTGGTGTTCGTGCTGCCGTCTGTGCAGTCTTATGTTAATCCAAATCCAAATTAGCTTGTTCAGTTCTTCGCTCCTGAGTTCGTACAGGAGTACCAAAAAATTTTTAGAAATGTTACCGCGAATTAAAGAAACTTTACTTTGAATTTCTAGTATATAACTTTTTATTAAATACAAATAAAATGAAAAAGAAAGAAGCACTCAAAATTTCGTTTGCTGGTCCTCGTGGTTCGCTGGTAACTCGTTGCCCTTTTCAATTTCCCGTGGTTTGCCATCTTGAGTTGGTTTAGTTGAGTCTTAAGCCAACTTAGCTATGACCAACTTCGTTCAACAGGTGCTGCCAGGTTTCTTAACACACGTATTTTTACACAATCAGTTCTTTTATTTTTCTTGTCGTCCATCGGCAAAACTGGTTCTGCAAAGGAATAAAAAAAAATCCTTTGAGTTGGATAGCAAATAAAAGGAAGATAAATGCACTATCATGTTTAGATATGAGATGAAAATTAAATAAGGAAGACAGGTAAGAGATTAGATGTGCAATGAGTACGACAATGGAACCGCGTCAGCTCACCACACACTCCTATACCTTCTCGGTTAAGGGGAACCGGCAATGCGACGCACACACGAAAGTATACTCAATCTATCTCAATTACTACAGACCATAAGCGAACGAGTGGAACCGACGGCTATACCTATCTCACACACACAACATTGAGCGGAGCGGACACACACGGCAACACTCAAACGGGACCCGAGAATAAGCAACCGCCACACAGGACCCATTATCCTGCTTTATAGCCCGATTTCAGGATATAGTCAGGATAAAGAATCAAAACTGCTACTACTACAATAAAGAGGAAACGTAAGAGATTAGATGTGCAATGAGTACGACAATGGAACCGCGTCAGCTCACCCACACTCCTATACCTTCTCGGTTAAGGGGAACCGGCAATGCGACGCACACACGAAAGTATACTCAATCTGTCTCAATTACTACGGACCATAAGCGAACGAGTGGAACCGACGGCTATACCTATCTCACACACACAACATTGAGCGAAGCGGACGCACACGACAACACTCAAGCGGGACCCGAGAACAAGCAGCCGCCACACACGTCCCGTTATCTTGCTTTATAGACCGATTTCAGGATATAGTCAGGATAAAGAGTCAAAACTACTACCACTACTACTATATATAGAAAAACAACTCAGTGAACAAACTCACCGCTCTAGATAAGTTTATTTATCTTTTTATTTTCTAGATATCCGTAGTTGTTCTACTGACACACTTTTTCTTTTATGCACATGTACTGTCGGTGAGATTCGCGCACCAACTAAACCCTTCAGGCATAATACGAGTGCAACATGCAATAAAAGCAAAATCAAACAAGAAAGGGGAAAAGAACTACAGATAGTTCTCTGCTTCTCATTGTTCGTCTTTTGTTAACTAACTTACCGTTTTCTCTTACATACGTAAACTCCTGACTGTAAGATTTAATTTCACGGAATGCCGTATAGGCATCCATGGGAGCAAGGATATACTTTGCAATCGCTCTCCGCCAATTCTGTGATACAAAAATGGAACCCGTGTTGGAGGCAAAAGTTCCACACTTGGTATGGGTCGACGCCGACCTAAAATCTCTTACCGATCTTAGCGTCACGGCACTCAGTATTTATTACAACCCTACGTACATCGGGTCAACCGCAAGTAGAAGAACCTTTCTGTAACTTTAGGTTTGAACCAAAGCCACCATGACGCTCCTTCAAGTCATGCCCTGACTCCCATAACACCAAGCTTTAAGTCCTTACCGGTAGTCCTGCCACCCAAGTGGATCTTACGGACGTAACTGATGAAATCATAATAACCTTCAGCTGTGTTAAGATCTGGAAACCATTACGACAAGACCAGTTTGCTCCAGCCTCGCTTTTTTTCTAGACAATTTCTTTAAAGGAAAACGCCATGAGAATTGGGTTAGGGCCCTGTAAATGGTATCCCCTACCTCAAAAGAAACAAAAGAAAAAAATTTTATTCGCAAAATGGCGACCGTTTAAAAAAAAAACTTTTTTCACATTTTTTTACAGTTTTTAATTTTTTAAGAATAGTAAAAAAAAAGATCAACCAAAAGTTTGGTTGTAGTGTTAGGGCGTTATTTAAGGAAGGTGTGTACCAATTGTTCAACATCAATGGTCAGTCTGTGTAGACTTAAAAATGATAAATTTGTTATTGTGTTAGCAAGGAAGTTACACTCAATATCCCTGTTGTCTTTGTCTATGGGACAGTCGGGCAAAAAATTAATATTGTAGTAAGAAAGATTGGCCGTCGAGAATAGATATGACTGTGAGAATAGCTAACATCGTTTGATTCGTTTAATTCACGAACCATTGATATCTCGAGAAGAAATTATTTCTCCGCAACTCCGTATTAAACCTGGGCTTATTAAACAGTTTGTGGAAGCTTTACACAAGAATGGAATGGAAGAATTGTACGAAATATTCGTACAATTGCTTGAGAATTTTCAAAAGCTGGGAGTCAATATGCATAGCCATTTGGATAGATTTCCAGACAACCTGGGTGATTACAGTGAGAAACAGTGGGGACGGTTCTACCAGGATATAAAAACCATGGAAGAAAAGTAACAAGGCCGGCTGGGATCCCCATACTATCCAACTACTGTTAGATCTTACTAAGTGACTTAGTAAATTCTACATTCCCGTACGAGCATCTGTTCAATTATCGTGCGATGACATCCGAGGCTGCTAAGGAACAAAGTCCAAACGACAAAATCATCCAGGACTTTTCGAAATGAGCAACGAAATATGGTCAGCAACCTAAATACTCTCGAAAGGGACCTTAAAGAACACAACACTGTGATAGAAACCATCAAAGCAGTCGACCGGGATCGCAGATGTTTCCATTTAATTGGTGGTGTACCGTGTGAACGAACCGTTGAAAAAGTTCTCCCGCATCTTTTTGAAAACAAAGAATACATCGAGAAAATCGTGTCCGTCATAAACGAAAACCTCATTAAAAAGGGTTAACAACTCAACCAATTCAAACAGGAATACAACATCCGCATTCGCGGTGATCAGCTGCCCGAGAGTAAAGATAAAGAAGCGGATTCATCCTCGTCGGCCAATCCAAATCGGAATGTTCTAGTTTCAAACGAATGCAAAAAAAAACCGAAACAAAAAACGCAAAAAAAAGAGCGCAACGCCTGCCTATCTCGTGAGCGACTTAAAAGCGTTCTCGATGGTGGAGTGATCATTCTTCAAATCATTGCAATTCAGCTTCAAGTCATCATTTCTTCTTAATTAAATTTAGTTTGTTTAATTTCCTGATTGCTCATTTTAGGCATTTCATATTCTCCTATTCTTATTTTAGTTGCAGTGTCCGTGTAGAGCGGCGTCTGTTGCAGAGCACAACCCGGTAGACCGTTTTTTTGAAATATCAAGACGTACTTACTTTATCTATGATATTTAAAAAAAGAAAAAAATAAATAAATATCATTAACATACTCGTATGTATCTTAAGTGTTTCCTTTAGAAATTCCATTATAATGGTGTTTAATAATAAAGGGTGAGTTCATAATTCAGTTCAGCAATTCAGCAAATTCTGAAATCATTAATGAACCCAAATTCTGAAACATTGATGTTGCAGCTGCCAATATGCCGTTCATAAATGTATTTGAAACATATTAGCTGCCAGTGCTTGTGGAACGTGTGAAAGTGAATTGTTTAAATTAATGATTTGAGAAAAAATGTAAAAAAAAAAAATACGAATACAATGCCTAGGAAATTTATTTTGACAATTTTGTGCGATTTTCTCAACGACGTCAGTTTGGATAAAATGTTTACAAAAAAGAAAAGACAAAAAGAATATTATTACTAAATACCATGCATCGTAAAAGGAGGAAGGTGCCAAAAAATAATAACTTTTTAATAACAATTAATGAGTATCCCGACGATGTATTGCAAATCACTTTTGCATGTTAACAGCAACATTTCAGGTACATATTTATTAATTCCTAGAGAACCCTCAAAAGTTATGAATGTATGATGTATATTTTTAGTTTGTTGAAAAGGAGCTCAAAATTTATTGGAAAGGACCTACTTTTGGCCGTACTCGAATAAACATTCAAACTAGCGCTGTATCTACTCGTAACTATTTGGAAGCTTGGAAACAATTGCTCCTTCAGAGAAAGAGGAAATCTGTTCAATGTGGCAAAGGGTGCAGCTTTTAAATATTTTGCGACTCTATCAAAATGTTTATTTATGTTAAGAAAAAAGTTTGCTAAATGGCCAGACTCAGTTGACGACCAAAAAAAGTTATGGACGGTTTCGCAATCCTGAGAGATAATCCATTCTGAATATCTTTCTGAAGTATTTTCTTATTTTAAGCCATATGTGACCAAAGACAAAAGTTTACATATGTATCATTTGGTTATCCTGGGAGCATTCATTACGCGTCTGTTTGGGGACGCAGCTCGACGGGAATTGCATTGCAGAGTAGTTCGAAGCGAATCATTCAGAACAGTCATATTTTGGGTGACTCCGCGTACCCACTAAGTACATTTCTAATGGTGCCATACCGTGACAACGGATTTCCTTATAAAGAAAGTTTAATTATGTGACCAGTTCAACCAGAGTGTGCACAGAACAGGCTTTTGGTAGGTTAAAATCAAAGTTTCGAGTGTTGAAAGGGATAGACGTAGAAAAATTTGACTTAGACAAAACACATAGTATTGGCTTGTGTGTTTTTACACAACATTATAATAGAATAAGAGAATGCTTATGATGGCTACAACGATGATATCTCTCAATCAGAGGATTACCATGATAATGAAGTAAATATTTTTTTTCTGACTGAAGATGCTAGAGTTAAGAGAGACAACATTGCAATGATGTTTTCTGCGTAAAATTAAGTAAATGAGTATTAGAGTTGCAATAAGTACTGGGTGCTGCGACCCTAAGAGCAGTAAGAGGTTTTAGGTCGGCCTCGACTATACCAAGGGTGGAACTTGTACCGGCAACAGAGTTCCGAATTGGTATCAATGGACTGGCGGAGAGCGATGGCAAGGCGTATCCTTTAACCCATGTATGTATGGGCATCCCGTAAACATAATTCTACATGACAGGTGGTTTACGTTAGAAATCAGACAGTATGTATCCTCATCGCTGCCGTCTACTTCATCCAGAAGTTTATCTGGTAGTTGAATACTATGGCGAGTGCTATAAACTTCATCAAAGTTTTGGAAATATTCCCAAGAAGAAGTTTCGCTGTTTCTTCTCTTTATTCTTTTATAAGTTATCATTAAATTGGTATACTGTTTACAAATTTCCAATCTATCGTGCATAGATCATTGCAAACCTTCTTGATTTCATTAAAAACTTTTCCCCAAAGGACTACTTTCTTTATTCTTCCACTAATAAAGTCATCTTCCATGGATAGCAGTACAGAAATTAATAATCTAATTTGCGCAGCAGTCCAAATCTTAGGTTTAGAATCTTTCCTCAAACAATCCAAATTTTTTTCCCAGATACATCTTGAGTCTGCTTATTTTGTTATTGCCACTTAAAAGGAGAATACCGAAAAAACACTTTATTTCTTTAGCACTTATTACTAAATTGGTATTTTTTTCAGCGGCGTGGAGTTGGTGTTGTAAGCAATTAGTTCCACAAGATCATGTCCAAAAAAGCGTTCGAAAATATCAAGGGGGCTGGGATAAGTTGATTTTTCTGAATTTCATCCATAGTTCTTAAAACTTTTAAAATTTACAGGTCGACTCTTGTCCATGTGTTCGTTGTATAAAACTCATCAACATTTAGCTTTGCACGTATGTGTGCATCACCTCCCAACAAAACAGCAGGTAAGTTTTCGAGAGTAACATTATCCTCTTCTCCTGTGTCTTCATCAGTTATTTCGTTGTTGGCAGTATCTCCGGGAACAACCTCAATATCGATGCTATGCAAATTTTGAAAATTATTATCTTCATCAATTGCTTCTAAAGAATCCAAAATTGCGTTTAAAGTTAGTGGCCTGAAAAAATAAAAATCAAACGAAGCATTATATTTCATATCGCCATATGGGATTTGCCCAGTGTCCTATACATAGTGTCCTATATATATGTACAGGGTGTCCCAAAAATCAACGTCAAGACGGAAACGGCTGATAGGTCAAGTGGTGTCGGTTATCACAAAATTATAGGTTGACACTACAATAATACCCCAGCAGTTCCAAATATTTAAATGTAGGGACTCCATGGAGCTAGATACGCGCTCAGTGAAAAAAAAATAAAAATTAGCTGTGTGGTGCAGTGGTTTGGAAAAAAAAAATATATAAATCATAGTGCGGGAATCCTACATCTCCTGTCCCTGGTCAAGGTGCTGTTCTTTGCACCTAGTCACTCTAACATACGGCAGAAACAATGACTGAGTGCATGTAACAATCGATGGATATCAGGGGTTGTGAGTGTTAATTTAGTTGGTAAATAGTTTCTTATTGTTATATTATACCCTTAGAGTAACACTTACTACAATTTGATTCGGTGGTAAGCCAACGTCTGAATTTACACTGCGCAGGCTTGCTTAGCATCGTCAGAGTTGTGTTTTGTTTGTTTTTTATAATGAATTTAGAGTGGACATAGCAAATATACGCGTCTGTAAATACAGGTCAGCTGACTTGGAACTTAGTGAAACACAGGTACATCCCCGCGCACACCTCTTACTGTGATCTGAAGCTGCCTGTCTACGAACTAGTGCCATTATTTTTTTCCACCGCGGTCTAGCAATTCAGAATTAAATTTCCTGTGGTTAAAATTCCATCTCCGTAAACAAATTATCCACTTCTGTTTTATTTATAAAAACCACAAACTGGACAGCAATTCAACTTTTAGCGAGTTTGATGCGTTGTCTGATCCCACAAAAAGAATTGTATCCCTGTATCCTCATATTGATATCGTTATTACGGGCTATTTCAATATACCCAATTCTGGCCGGCTTCGACATTCTTGTAGGCAACACCCAAAGGACGGTGTGATGAAATCTTCACTGCGGAAAACAAATTGACGCAGCACCAGACGTTGATAGTCATGCCGCCAATACCTTGTTTTTAATTTATCACCCTGATAACTACACCGTTGATGGGCTCTCCCCTCTAGGCTCACCAGACCAGTGTGTCATATCAGCTAATTGCTCGTATACGGATCACACAGTTAGAGCAAAAATTCTTAAAGAACCGTATGGCAGTGCGAGAGAGGCAATTGGAGCGGACTAAACACCTTTTTTAGGAATTTTAACTGGTCTTTATGTTTCCTCAATAGTGACGTGGATGCCCCTGCTGATGTGATCACTGGCACTATTCTCTTTGGAATGAGATCACTTGTCCATCATCGAATGAAGAGTATCAAATCAAAGAAAAGGCTGTTTGGGTTATAGACATGTTTGTTCTGTCCTACAAGACCAACCCGGTAGAGGGAAACCGAAAAAAATTCTAACGAGCCAGGAATGACTGCATCGCCTTTCTTAAGTGTGTGAAATTCCAATACGACCAAAAACTGAGGCAAAAAATACTACAATGTCCCAAAAGAATTAACAATTTTTGGTTGTTCGTCAAAAACATTACAAATTCTGCCAACCATTGCGTAAGCTTTTTCATCAATCCTACTCTTTAGGACCCTTTCCGAGTAGATGGAAAATAGCACTTATCCAGCCCGTCCCTAAAAAAGTCGAATATTCGCAAGCGCTTATAAATGAAGTAAGCTTATGTCATTGTAGCGTTTTACAAAATAAAGATAATGAAAGGCGGTAGTTTAGGCTTGTGACTTGTTTTATTGAGTGATGAGCAGCAAGAGAGAGATTACAATTTTGTTCACTTTCTTATATAGTTCGAAGATCGAAGCGAAAGAGATATTGAAAGGAAAGTAATATGCATGTAGTAATCTATACAAAGAAAGGAAAAGCAAAAATATAACAAATTAAATCTTCGATTACATTTCAAAATGTGTTCTTCATTTTAATTACAAATTATCATTAAAATTATTCCAGGTAATTTAGTAAATTCATGGGTTATTTAACATAGCCGCCCCCCTTGAAAGGTCTGTCTGCCTTTCAACAGCATCATCAGACTCCATGTCGACCGGAAAGCGGGAAATTTTTGTGACAGCTCTCTTAAAAATGCCCGTGTTTGTTTTTACTGCAACTACCCTAATTTTTTCCTTTCAAGGGAACACATTCACTATCCGTCCACTAGGCCATTCGCGCGAAGGAGTATTCTCTTCATGTAGTAAGACTAGGTCTCCTATTCGTATATTTTGTGCAGGGGTGCACCACTTTTGCCGAAGTTGTAGATTGTGTAAAATTTCCCTTTGCCATCGCTTTCAGAAGCACTGATGCAAATAGGCGACTTTCTGATACCTAGTCCGGCGATTTGGCTTAATATCCAATAGAGATGGTTCAGGAATACTGGTCAAAGGTGCTCCAATTAAAAAATAACCTGGTGTGAGGACTTGTAAGTCATTGGTGTCTGTAGACATCGGTGAAAGTGGCCTCGAGTTCATAATAGCTTCTATTTCACATAGCATAGTGGCCATATCTTCAAAGTCAAGTGAAGCACTTGACAGCACTTTAAGCATGTGATGTTTGGCAATCTTTACCGCTGCTTCAAAAAGTCCCCCAAAACGGGGGGACCTGGGTGGAGAGAAGATCCATTCAATGCCTTCCTTAAGGCATTCGACTTCAAGTCTGTAGCGATGATCTTGAGACAAAAACAACCTTCGCAAGTCTTGTAACTCAGCTCTTGCACCTACAAAATTCGTGGCGTTATCAGAATAAATTTTACAGCATTTACCTCTGGGTTAAGTTTTTCCGGATTGGACTTTTAAAAATGAATGCCTTTTAAAGTTTAAAACATTAATTTTCAATTCATCTGAAATGAAATTGCGCTTTCTTTTTTTTAATTTGACTAGTTAGATGACCGATAATTTCATACTCTTTTAAGATAAAAAAATAAAGCTGATTTCCTATAAAAGCTATCAAGAAAAAAGGCTACATGAATTATACTACTGCTGGAAAATAAGGAAATAAACCGTAGTTTATAATTATTTAAAGAATTTTGGGAGCTGTGGAAAAAGTATAAAGGATCATGTTAACGAAGATTTAAGATCTTAAGGAAATTGGCTTATTATTTCCAACTTTTTGGACGATTAAATCTGAGTGCTATATTATTTTTTTGGTTAGTTAGACCTTATTCGATCACTATGACCTCTGCCGGTATAAGCGTTCGACGATAACGACGTTATGCGTAGTTTCGCGGTTACACTTATGATGCTCGTACACTTGCCTTATCCCGAAAAGGAACGCCAGTCGAAAATGTATACATGTATTATATTGTTTGTAAAGGGTCCGCCATATAACGTTTTTTTTTTCAACTAGTACTTATTTCGTGAATGGTAACACTTACCTCATGTCTGATTTGACAGATAATTAGTTTTATCCTTCCGCTGAACGAATATGGTTGTGTATACGCTTGAACAACTCTGGGAAATATTGCGACATTACTTTGAAAATCATGGTAATGTTGCAGAATGTGTGCGAAAATTGGGTACGGATTTTGGAAGAAGAGAAGCACCGTCAGCTCCGTATGTTCATTATCTTGTGAAAAAAGTGAAAGAAACTGGCATCCTTATCGATAAACCAAAGCGTGAAAAGCCAAAAACAGTGCGTACACCCGAGAATATTGCTGCTGTGGCAGAAAGTGTGCGTGAAGCGCCATCAACATCAATTCACCGTCGTTCTCAACAATTGAACATTTCGGAGACATCATTGAGACGAATTTTGCATAAAGACCTTGGTAGGATGCCATACAAAGTCCAATTGGTTCAGGAGTTGAAGCCAACTGACCATCCAATGCGTTTTCGCTTCGCTAAGTGGCCCTGCGATCAACTTAGAGAAGATGCCGATTTTGCCAAAAAAATCATCTTTTCAGATGAAGTTCATTTTGATCTTGGCGCGTATGTAAAACAGAAAACCCGCAGGCATACATTGAAAAGCCGATACACCCAAAACGAGTCACTGTTTGGTGCGGAGGCATAATTGGGCCATTTTTCTTCGAAAATGAGCAAGGAGTGACCGTTACAGTCAATGGCGATCGTTATCGGGCCATGTTGAACGAATTTTTGTTCACAAAAATTGAAGCGGAGGATATTGGCAACATTTGGTTTCAACAGGACGACGCTACGTGCCACACAGCCGAAGCTACACTCGATGTTTTGCGCCCTGTTTTTGAAGATCGCATTATCAGCCGCAGAGGTGATGTCGTTTGGCCACCTCGGAGCTGCGATTTGACACCGTTGGACTCTTATTTGTGGGGTGCCGTAAAAGATAAGTGTTACGCCGACAAGCCAGAGACAATTGACGCTTTAAAGGACAATATTCGTGAAGCCATTGGTGAAATACAGCTGCGCACAATCGATAATGTGCTTAAAAATTGGACCGATCGTGTAGGCTACTGCATGGCCAGTCGAGGCAGCCATTTGAATAAAATTATTTTCCATTATTAACCGGAAGGATAAAACTAATTATCTGTCGAATCAGACATGAGCTAAGTGTTACCACTCACGAAATAAGCACTATTTGAATAAAAAATGTTAGATGGCGTACCCTTTACATATACACAGTGTATTCTTTCATTTTTGTTATTAGAGATTAATTTTATAAGGTTTCAATATTTTAATACATATATATGTATATATGTATATTGTATATATTGAATAAATAATATTGAGAAAATATCGTAAAATATCAACTTGGAAAAGTGACTATTCAAATAGATTTCAACGGCGGACGTATTTCTTCGCGCGCGGAGAGTTCAATGATTATTCTTCTTATTATTTCGCTCGAAGTTGGTAGATACTACTTGTGGGGACTTTCGACTAAATTTATTTACTACAAGGTTTTTTTACATACACATACGTGCACATGCAAAAGTTTAAGCGCCAAAACAAAACTTGCTAGGTTTTTCTAATGAGCAGGAAATTTTTAAAAATTTTGAAATCGAAAGCCATCGTTAAAGAAAAACGGAAGAAACTTGAACTTTTCCTGGACTATTTACAAGGTTCAATGTGAATTACGAAACTGCTTGAAGTTGTCGTTGTACAAAACGGAAGTGCAAAATAGCCTGCCTTCTAAACAGTACGAATGCTTGGATATGGTGGTTTGGAAGCCTAAAAATAAATTTAAGTTTAAAATGAAAATAAAATAAAGCCACATTGAAAGCTAATTTTGTATTAAGGATAAGTAAATTCTGCATTTCAAGTTCTAAACAATTCTAAAGATATACAACTGCTGAAACCAAATGATTTGAAAGGTACTACCGCCAGCGCCCTAATTTACATAAGTATACACATAGTTTTCTTTAATCTGCTAGTTGTGACTTCCATACTTACCAGAACACTACGAAACTATGCAAATATAATATTTTTAACAAGTCTCTTGCAAAGATGTAATTACGTTTTAAAACACACAAACTGTTCAATATGGAAGACAAAGTATAAAATATGTATATTTTTAAATAGAGATGTACTCGTAGAGTATATACATATGCAATAAAATATCATATTTTATTTTATAAACGCAATACCATTATGTCTACGTGTTTTGTTTTTAAAAGCATATTCAAATATACATAATTTGCGTATTATTCTTCAGTAAACTTTTCTTCGTATTAAAACAAAAAGTCTCGCGTATACATATTTTAATTCTTTCAATGTACGTAAATACGAGTAGAAACATGGAATTAGACATACTAGTGGTGTGAGTTTATGTATGTGTTTGTATGATATCTTAAAAAACAAAATACGTGAGTTGTTCACATACAACGAGGACGATAAACTTTGTGGGTGTTTTATTTTATGGTCAGAGTGGCAGTTTTACTAAAAGGGTGTTAAATGGTTGCGGGAATATACTAGTTATGGTAATTTCATACATAAATTGTCAACAATTTTATCACTGCCTTAGATCGGACCAGTTAAATTAAGTTCGCAGTGGGTTCATTTCAGGACTCATAATTAGAACTATGATATTCACAAGAGACTGTGGCTACCATATGGGTAATAACAACTTGTTTAGTGTGGAACCGAGTTACAACGTTGTGTTACATAGACTATAATATTTACAGATGGAGTTTATTACTGCCTTGTGAATAAAAGATTTGAGACTCAATTCTATCAATGTTAGTGGGTTTCTTTGCAAGGATATAATTATAATAATTTTAATCCCCTACTGAAATTTTATTTTTTGCTGGTAATGGAGAAAGAAAAAATAATACAAATAGAAAAAAAAGTAATCAGTTAAATAAAAATATAAACTTAAGTCTTGATATACAGGGTAGCGAATACTCGTAACTAGCGTTATAGTTAATTAATGAATAACTTTTTCCTTTCTGATTTCATTTAACTTTTGCATTTAGCTTATAGTTTGGAAATATGCTTAGATAACGTTTTGAATTTAACATCTCTCAAATGGTGCCCATTGTTCACTTCGACCTTGACGTGCTTTTTCCAGAGCATTTTTCATAACTCTTGTGTCAGAATAATTTAATGCTGCCTCTCAAAATAGAATTGAACAATTTCTGTTCCTTGCTCTGTGCTGAGTCTTTTCAATATAAATTTTGGAAGCCAAATCTTAAAAAATATGTATATACATATACTTAAATAAAACTATTATATTATATTATTGACTAGTTAAACCATGACGTTAATTATGCGCACCCTATGTTCTGCAATAAGTTTGCGTATATAACCGGGATCCGTCAGCGAAATCCTACAAATGATTCCTATCATCTCGTTTTTGATTTTTATTAGTTTTTAGGTCCATATATTTAAGCTTGTATTAAGCTAAATAAATGAGGGCGTTAGCCTCTACCAAAATTAAAAAAATCACATTTTTTTGACACTTCATCCTTTCATCGATTACCGGCAATATTAGTAAAAACGCTATTAAATTGACTTCTTATTTTTTAATTATAAAAATGTTATTGACTGTTAATGACCGTTATTATTCCGGCCATGCTCCAAAGCCATTCTTACCAAAGAATACCTTCATTTCATCAGCAAAGTATTTCAAAAAATCGCTGGACAACAAGCGAAGATCTTGTCCGCAGAAAATAATTTATTAACGAAGCACCAATTTGGTTTTAGATCTAAGCACAACTGCACTACGGCTTTATTGAAAATTACTGATGATATAAGTTCTACCATTGGTGAAAATATTATGTCACTTTTTCTTGACTTCTTAAAAGCATTCCATTCAGTAAACTATCAAATTCTTCATTGGTGTCAACTTGTTGCTTGTGTTTATAAATATTATTTATTAATGAATAATGTACTGCGATTATTATATTTATGTGGACTATGTTCACCGAGTCTTTTGTGTCCTCGAGTGTAAAAGATTTTAGCTCAGACTTTCATTCTATATTTTTTTAGTCACAAAAAAATTAATAAGTCGTAATGGCGCTGTTGAAATGTGATAAGAACTTTAAAATTTTGAATTTACTGCTTTATGTTAATCCTGATCCTGTTGAATTTACTACTAAAATCAAAAATCTTGGAATCTATTTCAACCAATATCTTAACTGGATCGATCACATAAACTACAATTCCTCTAAGATATATGACATTCTTAGGGGACAACGCCCAACAAACCAGAAAACAGTACTAGCCCAGCAAAGTAAAGAGGAAACTAGTCAAGGCTTTTGTTCTGTCCATCATACTGTACGGATGTGAAGTTTTTGGAAGTTTAGATTCTCTTGGACCTCAGGAAGTTAAATATTGCATTCAGCAACTGTGAAAGATAGATTTTTAATCTAAGACGATGTGACAACATTTCACCAATCAAATAGCTGGGTGTTCACTGTTTGATTTAATTTAACAGGCCCGGGTCAACCCCGGACGATTTTATTGAGTTTAATATTTAGAAACTGATTGTAATCTAATACTAAAGGATAGGACATATCAGAGTCTGGAGAGGTGGTAATTTAGGTCATTTTCGAGTTTACTTCTTCTGCAATGGAAACATTGTGTTTTTTTTTCAAAAACCGTATAAACATTTAAATTTAAGGAAAACATAATTCAAATAAATTAAAACAATTAAGATAACATTGATGAAAAAAGTATTGAATGACAATGAAGGAAACTGAAGAAAAAATGTGCCTACATTATTTTTAAAACAAAGTTTAGTTAAGAAATAGTACAAATAATTCAATAAACAAATAAAAGAACCTATTTAATGGAAAGTTGCAAATTAGAAATATTAATAATGTATCTAATTACAATTACTTATGTATATGAAATACAATGGATTAACTGATTTTGGACTATTAAGAGGTTTTCTACATCGCTGAATTCAAAATAGCCAATCCCTTATTTGTGCCAGAAATATATTAGCTGATCTAAGTGCTCCTATTGACGGAGGTAAATTGTTAAATAACCGAAAAGAAGCAACTGGATAAAAATTCACGAAGATTATAATTGTCAAGAATTGTAGAATTTTGATAGCTAGAATTAGATGACGAGCTCGCAACATTTTCAATTTACAGAATAATAGAAAACTACTATACATAAGATGATAACGAGGATTATGGTGGATTTTTCTTACAATATATTAATATTTTTGCGCAAGGAGTAATTGACAAAGAATCAATAATTAACCTTAGTACTTGAACTTACCAACATTTTCAATTTCAAAACAATTACCACTAATAGTTTCATGTAGCATACGAGACAATGATTCGTTAAAACCATATGCCGTTCGGTGGTTATTTTGACGAAAAGGAGGAATAGACCTTAAATTTCGTGGGTAGGTACTAAAACAAAATCTGATTCAGCAGTGAGGGACAGTCGATGGTGCTGGTTAAGATCTGCCGAATATCAGCGGATTCGCGCTGTTTTCCCAATTTGAGTCGGCCATCATATCTGTGGCCTCAAACCATAACCGCTTAGCTGGAGTTAGGGTGAATTTTAGTTATTGGCGCCATCGCGTTAAGCATATTTTTATCCTGCTAATTGAAGATATTATTCACTAAAAACGTAAGTCATTTTTACCTCAGCTCACTTTTTCTATAAAAGCCTAACTCGATTAAATTTAAGTATTTTACAACGTTAATTTCCTAACCTGAGTTTGGCCGCACTTCACATTCTATTTTTAAAATTTGTGATTTGGAATAACAGCCTAAGTCGATATAAGAAATTTTTATTGAGAGGAATGCCGAAAACTGATTTTTTTTTTCAAAACCAAAACAAAGTTAAGTTTGGTTGATATTCCAAATCAAACTTAGTTATTTAATTTCCCTAACTCGACTTGGCTGTTATTCAAAATATTTTTGTTTTACGACCAGCTAAAGTCGAGTTAAGTCGTTTTCCTAATTTAAAAAATTAAAACCGAACAACTTATTTGCAGGATTTTATTCCGAAAATATATTATGAAATTGTTGACTCCCAAATTCGACTTAGGCTGCTTTTCCTAAGTTAATTACAGGAAAAATATTCGAAAAGCTGGGTTATAAAAAAAAAGTGAAGTTAAGTGATGAAAATATTGTCTCGCGCTGAAAAATTTTCAAAATTGGCCACAATCTTAACAGAACGCCAAAAAGCCAAAGGTTTGTTAAAATATTATATTATATTATTTTTAATAGTAGAAAAGGAAGTTAAAAAATTATGTTCTCCACCACATTTAATACATGCCATTCTATTTTTACAGGCACTAGATTTATGATTAAATCCCTGGCATTTAAAACATCTTATGTTGTAGAATTCTCTAACATAAACTTCACTCATCGTATTTTCATCTTGTCCATATTCATACTTTTTTGAAAACTTTCACTGTCGAGCTCGATAACAACATACAGAAGGTGACCATGTTAAGACGAAACGTTTTGATTTCTTTCCCAAATTTCTCCCTCCATAAAACAAGCTGGTAAACCGAATCCAGTGGTGGATCACTCAATTTGCCTAAACATTTTTTAAATATCTGCTACAAATCCCTACAATGCCCCTTTCCCGTTTAAGATTGTAGTAGATTGTAGAATAAGTTATGAAGGATGCCTCCGAACCAGGATCTAGTAAAGCTCGCGGCATCATAGGTTTGCCCGTGTTTGTATAAACCTTGACGAGCGCTGTAGCCAGAAGAACAGTCTGGACTTTACTGTTTTGGGCAACATAGGCGCTGAGTGCTGATGCTGTTCTGGTGGAGGAAGTGGACTGTGTCTGAGGAGGTTGAATGGAAAAGGAAGTTTCTGGAGGTGATGACTGGACCGGCACCCTTGCAGTAGAGTCGTGTCCACTTATGGAATAACATGTTTCATTTACATTTAACAAGGAATGATGTTTTTGTTTACAATATGAACAAGTAAACGAACTGGCGCAGTTTTGGGTGCGCGCTTGAGAGAGAGCTGTAACATAATTTGTGTTTTCTTACAATATCTTGTGGCTTTTAGGATTAATTGCCTTGAATTTAAAACAGTTACAAATCATTCGATAAGCCAAGATACATTGAACAACTACGAACCGATGAATTATGCAGCCGTACTGTAGTCGCATTTCCTCCGGACTTGCCGGACGGATGATTGGATATGCTTGCCCATGACTCTTAATGTTCCTGCTCTCATTAACAAGAAGTCTTCCAGGATTCTGTATTTTGGATAATTTACGTACGATGCAATATGTGCTTCCCAAAGACCACGCTAGTTACGAGGACGTTCCTGGACGGTATGGTAAATAATAACATCTTCCCATGAGGTGACAAACACTCCGAGATTCTCTAATGACTGTTTGGCTTCGTTAGTGGTGTCGATAAGTGATTTAATCCCCTCAGCGGATTCTTGAGACAGTGTCGGTTAATCAAAAAGTAAACTTAATTGTTTATCTTTAAGGAAACGTAGGTTTTGGTACCGTTTTACCAACGTTGTCCAAGCTGATTCGAAATTAACGGCCAAGTTTCAAGTGAACTAGAATATGTCGGAATCTTAATTGAAGGAAACTTCAGTTCAACGGACACAGCCTTTGCTCCTACCATTGAGTTATTACATGAACCTTGTCCTTGCGTTTGAATATCTGTACGTTGTAATTATGTTTTTAATTCGGAAGAATACTTATAATACTGTTACTTCAGATTATGGAAAGTTAACGTTTCCATGTACTGAATTTTTGCATCATCAGTAGGAGCTGCAACAATTTTTTGATGCAACTCTCAAGCTTGATCATATGAATGGATTTTGTTAGCTTATCTAATTTTAAATATGCTTGATAATCAGCTTCTAACTCGAAGACAATGCTCTTAACGATTTCAATTAAATTTGAGACCTTTCCCTTTCTCGTTCTAAAATATTATTACAACAACACACAACACCCGTTATACGATTATGAGATCGATAGATTAAAATAATATATGTAAGTTATAAAATGCCACACACCTGTTGTTAAAGCGTTGCTCAATCGTTATTCTTAATCGGCAGGATAACTCGAACACCAGACGAATGTGTCTGGAACACGAGCCAATGTTAACTCAACCAAGATCAGTAAAAAAAAAATTTACTTCATCACGCAGAGATATTAAATTAGTTGTCAGATCAGATCCTGCGCACCAACCATCGATAAATTGTCTTTTAGAAACGGGCACAATTGGGCACAAATGTGTCCTTTAAAATATTTTCACTAATTTTCTAGGATTCACAAATCCGGCTCGAAGGACCATTATGTATCGCCAGGATACAAGCAAACTTTATATCTGTGAACAAAAAAAAACCGTCACGACTGAATCCTAGATATAATACAGAAACTTAATAAAAGAAACCAATTTTTTCGGTTTAATATGCGTATAGACTTTTATTGGTAGTTACAATATATATAGCACAAGTGACTTTGATGCATGCAACTTGAAGAGTGATTACCACTCCCGCAGCTGATTAACCCAAAAGAAAATTTATCTCGACCTTGGTGCTTGGTGCGTCTCGTTCGTTGACCGTCAAGTTCCGCATCTAATTCTGGTTGAGGAACTGATATGCATACCCTCCGTCATCATTATGCAATACTTCATTGGCCTCCTGTAGTTGCTACTTTGGCTAGTTGCGATGTAAAATTTACCCACAACACATCGACACCTTGACTTCGACTTGTGTGCATAGATTGTCGTGAGTGGGAGCATAGATAAACTAACCTAGATGGCAAACTCTACTAATACTTTTGCAAACCCTTAACTTTCGCACAGACACACTGTAAGTGAATTCCAACACTTTTACATCTTTATAACTTTGTCAAATTTTGCTAGAAAGAGAGCAATTTACAAGTAAAATTGCTAGAATGAGAGCAATTTGCACAAGTGTGTGTAATGTGGATGACGTTTTTTTGGTTAAATTGGGCGCGGTTTGTATAAAAAAGGAGGGAAATTGCCATTGATCACAATTCACACGTATTCACAGACAGAGCCACACGGATAGGGCGATCAGTAGAAAACCGGTTCTGATTTTCCAATATCTGGAAAGTTTGCCATCTAAGTTAGTTTATCTATGAGTGGGAGGCGATAAAAAACATAGAATTTTTTGTGTGTGTAGTTGTTGTTGTTTTCGTTTTATTTTCTGCTCCACTTTTCTGCTCACATTTGATAATTTGTCGATTTCAATTATACGCGTTTTTTTTTTTTTTTTTTTTTTTTTTTTATAATTTACGCGCGCCTAAGGGGTTGATACCCTTTTACTGTTGCCAGGGCGCGGGCGGAAAGATAGAAGGAGGAGAAAGGAAAATTGTTTTTGTAGTGGTTTGAAACTCAGGTGTGTTTGGTTTCTATGTTTGCTCTCCAGGGGTGGGAGTCCGAATAGGACGGAGAGATTTTCTTCACTCAGAGTGATTCGAGATATAATTCCCAGTATTTTTTTCATTGCTTGAAACTCTTATAACAGCCAAATCTACGTGTCAGTGTTATGCCTTCACACGCAGAATTTTTTTGTCTGAGTTCCAATTATACAATGAAAACCTGATTTTGCCATGGGCAGGATTCGAACCTGGACCCTCCGAGTGAGAAGCGTTTGCTACTACCACTACACCACGGCCACCCCGGCGTTTGCCGACGGCAAAATGCAAATTCTTTGATCCTGCTTGTTGATCGGACATTTAGTACATGTTGCGTTGCAACCTGAAAAATGTTAAATCTGTCATGCAGTTAGAGGGATTAAAAGGGTACTTTCGAAAAATCATCCCAAAGTACGCCATCATAGCAAAACAATTGTCTGAAAGGATTTAAAGTTCATTTGGGGCCCAAGAAAGAAGAAGCCTACAAATTGTTACAAGAATTGCTATGCCGCGAGCCTGTTTTAAAGGTATTCAAACCAAGCTCAGTTGCATACCGACGCCAGCAAATAAGGCTACGGAGCCATCTTATTACAGAAGCATGACGACGACCACAGCTATGAGACAACTGGCGCCGAAAAAAGGTATCCTACTTACGACCTAGAGGTTCTGGCGGTAGTGTTTGCACTCAGAAAGCTTCGCGTTTATCTGCCCAGCCTGCGGTTCGAAATCTTTACGTATTGCCAGGAGTTCACACTTGCAATGCCAAAACGACCCTGAATTGCTCACTGTGTCCTGCAGCTGGAGGAATTCGATAGTGAAGTAAAACACCGTTCTGATAGAACCATGAGACATGTCGATGCACTCAGTTGGCATCCTGTTAAAGTCTATACTATCGAAGATGGAAAGAACCAAAGAACCAAAGAAACAAGCCCAACCGGAGGACGATTTCTGCATTGCTATTCACGTAGTGATTTCTATATTATCCGGTTCGTACAAGAACTATTTAATAAGATCCTATCTGCTTGTGGTTCCGAAGTCCTTATAAAAACAGTTCATGTGCATGGTTCACGAAAGGACGCATTTAGTTAGTTGCCGAAACTAATCCGAAAAGATTTCTTAATTCACAGTTAGTCCGAAAAATAGCTGATGTTATCAGTACCTGCATCGTGTTATTCTTGCGGCCAAGAAGGCTGGTAGGAAAGAGTCCTTTCTTCATCCCATAGACAAATGACCAACCGTTACAAACCGACCACGTTGACCATTTAGGGCCGCTGCCTTTCACAGCAAAAAACTACCGTCATCTTTTTGTTACTGTGTCTCCGTTGCGTTTTCCAAATTTGTCTGGATATACCTAACTAAGAGCACAACATCCGTTGAGGTCATAAATTCCAAACGATTTCTTTAAGCTCAAGTTTTTGGTATCGGGTAAATGTTCAGCATTCATGTCCAATGATTTTGAGGCATATTGTGCAAAAAGAAACATCATACATTATTTGGTGAGAACAGGAGTTCAACGCAGTAACGGTCAGGTAGAAAGGATGAACAAGGCAATTGTACAAGTCTTGACTCGCCTATCCATAGAGAATCCTTTGAGATAGTACAAATTCATAGCGTTTATTTAATTACACGGTATCGCGAAGTACCGGGAGGACTCCTTTCGAATTGGTGTTTGGAGTAAAGATGGAGATCAAGGACGACGTCCAACTGAGACAGCTATTAGAAAAGAAGATTCTAGGCGGATTCGAAAAAGATCATTTTTAGTTAAGAGCAGAGGCAGATACAGTAAGTTCAAAGGGAAAATAAAGATAGCTACAACAAAAGAGAAAAGAAAGCACATACTTACCATTTGGGAGATCTGGTTGCTATTCAAAAGACACAGTTCGCTACAGGTCAGAAGCTGTATCCGAAGTATCAAGGACCATAATGTGAAGTAACTAATGTAAACCGAAGCGCTCGTTATACAGCCAGGAAGGTAGGAGATCACGAAGGACCTAATCAGACTTCAACGGCAAAAGATCCCATGAAACGGTCTTGTGTATTTCATTCAGAATCTGAATCGGACAGTATTGATGGCGTAGGTGACGATAAACATTTTTCTTCTTCTGAACACTATGTTGGCGTAGTGATAAGTACCTTGTAGCGTCAGCCTTTTAACAAAAAAATAAATATGTTTAATCGTGGTGTTCTATTTGTGTTCCGTCGCTGTACCAAATCCAATAAATTTACCCCTTTTCAAAAACAAATCTTTTCCTCTCCCAATCTATTAATTGGACCTCCTAATCTCTCTTTCGCAACTCACAACAAAACCTGACTCTATCATTTGGATTTTCATTTTAAATGCATTTTTATTTCAGTTAATTCATTATTTCTTACATGCTAGAGAAAAAAACGATTAAATAATCTTATTGTAACTTACTGGCCCCATACGGGCACTCTTATTAAACGTAATACTTAATCTATGATTTCCGACGTTTCTTACAGTCTATTTTTATTTTTCCATTTAAATTTATTGCAACTAAAACTAAGAAAACAAATTTTAAGTAACAAAAAATTAGTGAATGGACTTTTTTTGGGATCTAATATAAAACTTAAAGCTAAACCTATACATTATCTAAAAATAAATCTTAACCTATTTAAACTACTTAACCTACATAAACTATCTAGTTGTACCATAGACATATACAATTTTTTTTGTAGGTATTATTCCTTTTTAGAGAAGGTTACCCACCTCCTTGCTCTTTTATAATTTTTTTTTTATTTTTTTTAATTTTTTTTATTTTTTTTATAATTTTTTTTCTCTACCCTAATCCAATCTACATCTATGTAAGCCGGCCATGACTAAAAAATTAGTCTAACAGACTTTGCTTGCGAGTGAAGCTATCTCGTACCAGAGGAATTCGACGAAGAAGCTTCCTCTCCTCCAACAAGCCACCAAAATTGTTGGTGCTGCCGAGCAACATCCCTCATGTCGCTGCTCCCTACCGACCTACTGAACCGAAGACGCTCCGCACTGCCATGTGCGACGTCTCTGTCGTAGTTGAGTCGACTGTCCGCAGCTGTACGAGCAACATGGAAGATTAGCGGCACCGCCAATCTATCCTGGATCAGACCTTTCATATCTAGGTAGAGGAACGCTTCTGGAGGAACAAATGCGTCAAAGCGAACTGTCTCATGATAAATATAGTTAGGGTAGTGTGCCCCGGAGATCAGGTTGTTCGATGACTCTATCAAATATCGCTCTATTTTCGAATTCCCTCACTCCATTTTCTTCGTAGGCTCACTCTCTCCCGGTATTCTTGCTCTCATGGTGAATATGTCCGTTTTGTCGTAGAGAGGGTTGTGTTTTGATTAATTTATATTCAGGAGGAGGAGATGGAAAACCTAGCTAAGGAGGTAGATCGTGTGGGAGTTAATTTAAGTATAAGTTTAAGCAGGAACACACAGTTGAGAAGCAGAAATTAGAGTGGGGAATAAAAATAGGCAAAAAATAAAAGAAATGGGAGCTTAAGAATAAAGTTAAATAAAAGAACAAGTAAGAAGGTCAATGACATTGAGCAGAAAGTCAGCTGACCATTCGTGATAGTCGGAGTTCAGTTCGAGACTTCTGATCGAATCAGTCGGCATTGTCGGTCGTGGTATTTTTTTTTCTTTTTTTTTAGTTTATTTTTCGAGAGACTTGACTTGTGCGAAAAAGTCCTTCACACAAAAAAAAAAAAAACCAAAAAAGGAATAAAAATTTACACCGGGCGGGGGGTACATATGTATGAAGAGAAAAACAAAAAGACCACCGGAGGCTCACAGTAAGCTGGTGGGCGAAAAGACCTTCGGTTGTCTGTAGTGTTGAAGTGCGAAATCGATAAGTTAACATCCTCCATCCATAGCTACATCGCCGACAAGAGGTGCACCGCGGAACAACTTCAACAACAACAACAGAAAACAAAATGATAAAAAGTGTATTGGAAAAAAAAAATATATTAAACGATAAAATACAGACACCCAAGTGAAAAGAAACAAAAAGTTAGTGAATTAGTATATGTTAGTAGATATATGTTAGACGACTAAGTGTATTGAAGTACACTGGCTGAGTACCTAAGTACCTAAGCTGTGCTTAGGCTGCACTGTGTGGTATTTTAAGGGTGAGTTTGTTTGCGTGGAACGAGTCACGTTAGAGAATCTATGTGTGCTGGAAAGGAGCGGAGGTGTTCTTGGATACCCGACGCGATCAGATGCGCCACAGAATCGGAAAAGTGAAATTTATTAACGATTTAAAATAATTACTCTATCATCAGAAGTATGATTACCCTGACAGTTTTCAAAAAAATAATAATAATAAGTTTAGCTTTGTTGTTGTACGTGCGTGAGTAGTTAAATGAAAAAAAAAAAAAAAAAAACAAACAAACAAAATCTCGTACAGCTCGTGTGTACACAAGTGAGTGTTTATCTGTCTTTTCTTATATTTGATTATCGGCTCTTGTGTCTACTGAGTGCGGCAGATGTGTGCGATCGGTTACTTAAAAAAGAAAACAAAATATTTTGCGATCACGAGTACCATTTAAAAAAAAAAACAAAAACAAAGATACGGTGCCTCAACCGAAGGACAAAACACCTGGTAAATTTACAGGTTTTTTTTTATAATTAGCGCGCCTTCAAGGGGTTTGAGTACCCTTAAGGTAATTGTACACAGCTCGGGCAAAGGAAATTTAGGAAGGAAGAAAAGAGAGGTTCAAATGTTTGCAAGTTATAACGACCAGGAAATACAGAGATCGGCAGGGCATTCCATAAGCAAGTTGTACAGCTTAGGAACGAATCACGATATTTTAGAGTACGTTCGAAAATGGGCTTGAGGGTATACTGATGAGCATTCATAGCGAGACTGGTGTTACGGTTGAAAGTTTGAATGGGCGGAATGCTACTGGCGATTTCAGTGGAGCACTGGTGGTGGAAATAGCGATAAAACAAAGTGAGACACGAGACATTTCGTCGGTGTTCGAGGGTGTCCATTGATTGACTGATATTAGTATCATCAATAAGTTTTATCGCATGGTTTTGAATCCTATCTAGTAGGTGCAGAGATGTTTTAGGAGCACCTGACCAGATGTGGGCGTTGTATTCCAATTTTGGGCGGATGAATGCCTTATATATATTGAGGCCAGATCAGATGGGGTAAAATATTTCTTACAACGCTTCAGGAAACTTAGATATTTCGCAGCATTTTTGGGACACCAAATATGTGGTCATTCCAACGTAAGTTGTCATTGACACACATACCGAGAATAGAAAGCTTTTCGGTTTCGACGATGCAAGTGCCATTCATAGATAATGGCTGGGTGTTTAAATTTCGCTTTAAAGACAGCAGACAGCATTGTGTTTTGGAAGCATTAAATTCCACTCTGTTGATGGTTCCCCATTGGTTATGCTGTTGATATCGGAATTTAATGAGCTTAGCATACACTGCCGTTCTCGTTCTACAGCCGAAGAGCAGGGCCGTGAGTCCGGAAACGAATATGAAAAGCAGAGAGTACTGTCATCAGCAAAGGAATATATTGGATTAGAAGTAGCAGACAAGAGATCATTAATGAAAATTAAAAAGAGTGTCGGAGACAGATTAGAGCCCTGGGGCACACCAGCATTTATTTTATGAATATCAGACTTGAAACCGTCCAACACAACTTGAATTGAACGTTCCGAAAGGTAATTTGCAACCCATTGAAGAAGAGAGTCGTCGCTCCCAAATGCACGCATTTTCGACAAAAGAGCCTGATGCCAAACTCTGTCAAATGCCTTAGAAATATCAAGTGCGACTATCTTGCTTTCGCCAGATTGATGTACGCTTCGGTTCCACTTTAGACATGCCATCAAATCACCAGTGGACCTATTGCTACGAAAACCGTACTGCCGGTCATTGAGAAGTTTTCGTGTTTCGAGATATTTCATGAGCTGACGATTTATCAGCGTTTCAATGACCTTGGAAAGAAGGGACGTAAGTGCAATGGGTCTGTAGGAGGAGAGAGAAGATGATTTGCCTTTTTTAGGGATGGGATGGACAAATGCTGTTTTTCATCTGCACGGGAAGAGTAGGATTGATGAAAAAGCTTACGTAGTGGTTTTGCCAGCGTGGAAAAACACCTCTTCAGAAGAAGGGGAGATATACCATCTGGACCAGCGGATTTATGTATGTTGAGCTTTTTAAATACTCTTGCTACTACACGAGTGCGAAAGTAGATTCGTCCCATTGAAGATTCGACGTACTCAAGTGTACGTGGAGACAAAGCACAATCTGGGAGTGTTGAGCTGGCCGCAAAGTGTGCAGCAAACTGATTGGCCTTGTCCAAAGAGCTGACAGCTGGAATGTCATTGTAAATGAGCGTTGGGATGGAGGATGAGGCGGAATTTCTAATGTTTTTGACGAACGACCAAACATTTTTACTACCTTTGGGACATTGCAGTATTTTTTGCCTCAGTTTTTGGTCGTATTGGAATAAAGCAGTAGTGAATAATTTGCTTACGGAGATGGAATTTTAACCACACAAAGTTGAATTCTGGATTGGAACATGGATCACATTGCGGTGCAGTTTGGTAAGCTACATCACTACGCACATAAGTGGCGAGACCGCGGTGAGAGAAGAATAGTGGCATTAGTTCGTAGCCAGGTAGCTTCAGATCAGAATGATCTAAGAGGTGTGGGCGGGGATCTACCTGTCTTTCACTAAGTGCCAAAACAGCTAGTCTGTACTTACAGATGTGGACGTACGCAGAAAAGTGATTACTTTTTAGCCCGCGTATATTGGGCCGACGATACTAAGCAAGGCTGCGAAGTGAAAATTCTGACATTGATTTACCGGATCAAATTGCTGTAGGTGTTATGCCCTTACAATAGTATGAAACAGTGCACCAACAAAATTTTCACTCACAACCCGCTATCCATCAGTTGCTACATACACTCAGCCACTGCTCGTATTGTATGGTAAATACAGTAATGGCAGAGTGCAAGCAACAGTACTTCGACCAGGAGCGGGAGAGGTGCACTGCACTGCACTTTTTTGTTTTTTTTATTTATTTATTTACGCAGCTACAAAAAAAAACACGTATTGCTGGATAGAGGGTGAGTGTTCTTTGTCTAAACTTATTTATTGCGACTGGCTGGCGACTGTGATTTCGCGAAGTATCTGGAAAATTTAATGATGGAACAGGGCGAGGGCTGCGACGGAGGTGTTAATACTGGGGAACAGCCGAGAAGTTCTACACAAAATAAAAATGAAGGGAATCTGGTCATCACTGTAGATGCAATCAAACAGATATTACAAGCTACTCAACGCGAACGCGATGGTAATAGCTCCGCTGGTTTTCCTTGTTTTGACCCAGACCACTCCCGGGTCGATGTTCATAAGTGGTGTGCAGATATTGATTTGAGGGTACAGCGTGACAAGCTAGAAAAGGTTGACATCATCCCGAGAGTTCAGGCATCATTGTTGGGAAGGTCAAAAGTCTGGTTCAACAAATATGGGTATCAACATTACGATTGGATCGACTTACAGTCCCCGCTGATCCACGCATTTTCTAGTGGTGCGGATATAGTCCATCAGCTCCGAAAAGTTGCGAATGCTGAAAGTAATGAGTTTGCGTCGTATAGCGATTTTCTTAGAGAAGGTGTGTCAAATTAATCGCCTCCCGTTTGACATACCAGAAGACAAAATCGTTAAAATCGTTGAGGGTTGCATTACGGACATAGGCCTTCGTAATTCACTGATATTTGTCATGCCATCTTCCGTGCAAGAGCTTGTTGATCACCTATCATCTATGCGCGAGAGTCCTAATAAGAAAAATTATCCTGCCATTCGTCGTCAATTTAGCAGAGAATTTGGGATGGGCAGACCCTATCCAATGCGTAGAAGTGAATTACCTCGTATTTCACCAGTTCCCAAACGTCCTCGACTCGAAAATGAAAGGCGTTGCTTTGACTGCGGAAAATTAGGACATATTCGAATCAATTGTCCCCGAAAGACGTCTAGGGAAAATAAAATGGAGTCTCATATGCTAAATCCCCAAGCAGAGTAGAGAAACGGGGACGATGTAGCTTTTGTAGTAAAACCGGTCATGAAGACAGCACTTGTTGGGCAAAGCAGCGGGCTGAGCGGGGGAATGTAAACCTGTGCAAAGGAATTCAGTGTCCGAAAATACTACTGCAGTTTTAATTAGCCTCATTCCTTCATTAGCCTCACACCTTGAACCCACTGTTCGAAATAAATTGTTCCTTATATTGGCAAAATACTCCCACCACATAATTATGGGCCTTCCTAAATATGCGGTAAGAACTGGGTCACTTGACATACGCCTAATAGAGGATGTTACTGTGAACTACCGACCTTACCGAATGGCACAAAGCGAACGGCTTATAACTTCATAAATCATATCAAACCTCAAAAATCATGGAATTGTCCGCGAAAGTAAGTCGCCTTATGCGAGTTCTATTGTCCTTGTGAGAAAGAAAAATGGACAAAACCGTTTATGCGTGGACTATAGAGCGCTTAACAGAGCAACCGTAAAATATCGTTATCCTTTGCCAAGAATCGAAGAACTGCTCGACAGACTATCTGACAATAAATACTTCACCTCATTGGACATGGCTTCTAGCTTCCACCAGATCCCGATTTCGACAAATTCTATTGAAAAAACAGCCTTTGTGACACCAGATAGTCATTTTGAATATCTACGGATGCCATTTGGTCTAGCCAACGCATCAGCTGCCTTTCAACGAGCTATTAATACTGCCCTAGCTGAACTCAGGGATACTGGCGCTTTTGTTTACGTAGATAATGTTCTGATTCCAACAAAAACTATTGAAGAAGCTCTTAAAAACCTTGACGTTATCCGGTCAAGCAACGAAACCATACGAAGCAAATTGCCACAGTTACGAACTGGAGACATTGGCCGTAGTTAATGCTATTTTACCGTGGTAACTGACTGTAATGCGCTTAAAGCAACGCGGAAGAAAAAAGATTTGTTGCCACGTGTTGCCATACGGTGGATTAATCTACAAGATTTCAGCTTTGATGTTGTATATAGGAAGGGGCCAACTATGATCCACGCAGATTACTTAAGCCGTAACATACGAGAAAAAAATTGTTTCCGTTTATCAGAATCATGGTTGAATATAGAACAGAGGCGGGATGCTTTCACTCTGGTAATAATCGACAAAATTAATCAGGGGGATGAGGAGACAAAAGCAAACTATTTGATCAAAACTGGTTTATAGAAAACTCCAGGAAGGAAACAAACTCTTTATACCACAGTAGTGCCGTTTGTCACTTATAAGAAAGTACCATGAAAATAATAGCCTATTATAAACTATTCGTCCTATATGTGGAGTCGAAGCAGTAGATGAAAACTCTGCGGATAAATAAGAAAAGGTATAACATTGCTGTGTTAAATAGTCCGTAGCTCTAGTCGAATTAATGGACTAGCTTAAGATTGCCTCTGAGCCATAGTCTTCAAGTTTTTGAAATGCTCCTCGATCCTAGCCTCTGAGTCAGGGTTCTGAAGCTAAAGGCAAACGTCATAGACAAGCTTAAGATCGCCTCTGAGCTATGGCTTCTATTTGGTGGCCGATGAGGCTTGAACAAGCAAGGATCTGTGAGAGTTTATGCTTTATGTAGCATTCTCTTAGTAAATTTTGGTTATAGACAAGCATAAAATTGCCTCGATCAATGAACCTGCAATCTTTTACTTTCATAGTAAATTTTGGTTATTGACAAGCTTAAGATTGCCTCTGAGCTATGAACCTGCATTCATTTATTTTCTGAGTAAATTTTGGTTATAGACAAGCGTAAGATTGCTTCTGAGCTATGAACATGTGTACTTTCACTTGCTTAGTAAATTTTGGTTATAGACAAGTGTAAGATTGCCTCTGAGCTATGAACCTGTGTTCTTTTACTTTCTTAATAAATCTCGGTCATAGACAAGTTTAAGCTTGCCTCTGAGAATTGTAGAATTGTTAGACAGATGGTGAAATAGACAAGCCGAATGTGGCCCTTGAGCTATGTCATCCGTTAGATGAAATATAATACTTAATTGTGTGATTGATGGTGTAATTTAAAAATTTACAGATCTCCGTTAGCTGTGTCGTGGGCCATTGCTTACCATGGCGGTGATGGATGTGAAAGAAATGAAGGATACTTTTTAGTTTTCTTTCTTTTGATCAATTTTCTTGTGTCTTCAAATATTGGTGATTTGGATGATGTGAGCACCTTAGCGATTATCAGAGAGGATAAATAGTTATATCTGTGTTGGATTGAAGGCAGACCGCTTTCTGTAACGATGTCTTTAATTGGCGTTGTTCTAAATGCTCGCAGACTTGCGCGAACTGCCGCATGGTATGGAGTTATTAAGCATTGTAGAGTTGGTTTGGAGAATTTACCATAAATCACCAGTCCGTAATCAATTTTTGATAGAATGATTTTTCGGGTGACATGATCAGGGTGTTGATATGTGCGGATCCATTTTTAGATGCTAAGTATCTTATAATATTTAATCTGGTAGCTAGGCTGTTCTTACGGGCTAAACAGTGAGGTTTAAAATTATAACTAGAATCAAAGACTATACCAAGAATTTTGAGAGAGTTTACATTACAGATGTTTGTATTATTAAAGGTAACAGATATATTTTTAGAACAAGTATTTTTTTTACATAACATATTTGTAGGATTTTACACTTTTTAGCTGCGATTTTAGAACCAGAATATTGGCCCCATGATTCAAGGTCACCAAGGGCTTGTAAAAAAGAATTAACTATTTTTGATATTTCTTTACATTTTGTAAAAATAATGAGATCGTCTGCATAAAGGCAATATTTGATTATCTTAAATGTAGAGAGGAAAGTGTTTATTTCATTGAATGCAATTATAAATAACGTTGCTGATAACGGGGAGCCCTGAGGAATGCTATTTTTGAGATTATGTATATGGTAAAAGGAAATGCTGACTTTGACTCTGAATTTTCGATTAAGTAAAAAGGATTCGACGTATTTAAATATTTTAGGTCCAACTTTCCATTCGGCAAGTTTACTTAAAATGACGTGGGTACCAATACGATCAAATGCTTTTTCAAAATCAATTGAAAGAATTGAGACATGGTTCTTGGTAGAAATTGCGGAAGTAATATGTTCATCAATATGTAACAGAGCGTCGATGGTGCCCCGTCCATGTTTAAATCCAACTTGTCTTATATCAATTAAGTTGTTTTTTTCCATAAACCACATTAATCTTTTAGATATTATTTTTACAGGAATTTTACCTAAGCAAGGTAAAAGGGCGATTGGGCGGTATCCATTTGTCTCCGTAGATTGTTTAATAGGTTTTGGTATAGGAATTACCGTAGTAATTTTTCATATTTGGGCAATATTACCATAACCGAATATATTGTTGTAAAGCTTGAGTAAGCGGGTTAACAGAGTTGAAGGGGAGTTTTTTATCATTTGATAGTCGATCTTGCCATAGCCAGGAGTTTTGCCTTTTACAGTTTGGATGCTTGTTTCGAGTTGTATTAATACAACTATGGAAGTTCAATTATGTTAGTAGAGGAGTTGCTATTGTTTGATAAGTATTCCAAATCTGTGACCATTGTTTTCTTGGAAGAAGAAAAAGATGAGTGGAAGTTGGAGTCGTCGGAATACTCAGACCAAGTTTTAGCGAAGTACTCTGCAATTTGGGAAGGGTGTGTTAACATTTGGAGTCCAGATTTGATGCTTTGAATTGAGTGTGCTGCGTTTTGGCCAGTAAGAATTTTTATGTCGGTCCAAATTTTTTTAGGTGATGAATTTGGGTTGATATTACTAGTAAAGTTTTCAAAGATTTTCCGTTTTTCTATTTTTGCATTTTTTCGGAATAAGGCATTGAGTTTACGATAATTAATTAAGTTTTGATCAGTTGGCTGTTTTTTAAAGGTTTGCCAAGCACCTTGTTTTTGGTGGCGTAATTTTTTAAGTTCTTGATTCCTTCAGGGCACAATCGTTTTGTGTTTGACTTGTTTTGTTTGGGGTATGGAGTAGTTGGCTGCAGAACGGATCGCTTTAGTAATTGTAGCTGCTTCTTTGTTTGTATTGGGTGAACGATTTTGTGAGTCACGATATTCTAAGACTTTCGCCTGAAAAGTTGTCCAATTGGCTCTATCGGATTGAAACTTGGGGGATAGTTGTCGTGAAATAAAAGATAAGTCGATGTGCGTAAATGTCTTGTGGGTGGAAAAGTGGGTCGGACTGCCATTATTTAAAACGTTGAGATTGGAGGAATATAGGAATTTTTCTAAAGTTTTTCCTCTTTTGTTCACAGATGGGGATCCCCAAAGAGGGCATCAAGCATTGAACTCGCCAGTAATTAATATGGGAGAGTTTATATTGTTGATGATGTTTTCCATGTGGAAGGAAGAAAAAGGTTGGTCGGGGGGAAAGTAAATTGAAATGATGGTGATTTTATGTTTTAGTTCCAGTTCAACTGCAACCGCTGATTTCGGGAGTCTATTGGTATGGGTTGATGAGGGATGGAATTGTGTATGAGAAGTTCAGTGCCACTTTTTGCGGAAATGTTTAATTTAAGGTTATGGAAGTAGGGAGTGTATTGCCTTAGTGGAGGAAGGGATTTTTTGAATGGGATGTGTGTTTTTTGGAGGGATATAATGAATGGGTGTAGTTCTTTAATTAATATATGTAACTCATGAAGATTACTTAAGTAACCTTTAAGGTTCCACTGGTGAATTTTTAGTGTCACATTTACTTGTATCCTAGTGTTATGGTGAAGGTAATTGTTTTGGGTGAAATTTCGGTTATGGTTGTTTTGACTCCTCGGTTTAGACGTTGGACCACTCAGGCTTCCAACTGAGCTGTTGGAACCCGAGCAATCCCGTGACCGAGTAGCGGAGTCAATGTTACTGTTATATCTATTTATATTCTATGTGGGGATTCGATAGAATTTCGTAGTGTGGTAGTGATGGTAGTTACAGTATTTGTGTTAAATGAAGAATTATTTTTTTCTTTATTTGGAGTAAGTAGTGAATCTATAAGAGGCATTGGCAGTTCTCTTTGTACTTGTTTTGCCGTTATAGGTGTATTTATTTCTTTTGTTGGCTTATTTACAGATGAGGTGGAAAGGGAATCGGAGACAACGATATTTGTCTCTACTCTTTGAGTTATTGATTGATTGTTTTTTTTTTGTTATTTATTGTTGTTTTAAAAGTCTTGAATTAAACGTATGTAAAGGTTGTGGGTGAGTATTTTGCTTTGTTATGGTGAAATATATGTAGATTGGATGTGGGAACGGTTATTATGGGGCTCTGTGCTTTATAAATACGTTTAGCTTCCGCTAGTGTTGTTTTGTTTTAATTATTAAAACTTCTTTATTTACAATGTATCTGGGGCAGGAAGTGGAGGAAGCGGGGTGGGGGCCTTGGCAGTTGGCGCATATTGTACGTATGCAATCAAGTGGGGAGTGAGGTGGAAGGTTGCAGTTTGTGCATGAAGCTGGTCGTTTGCACCATTTAGCTGTATGCCCAAGAAGTTGACATTGTCGAAAAGCCATGGAGTCAGTATTCGTCCATTGATGTTCGTACATTGTTCAATGATTGTGACAATCTGAATTGGTCTCCTATATACTGCACATCTGACGTTAATTTGCAGTTTTCTGGACTCAAAAACAACCTTGACTATCTTTTTGACAAACATATACCATTGTAAAGAGGAGAATACAGAAACCTAACATTCCATTCAACAGGTTGTATACCTTATTAAAAAAAGAAATTTGTTATACTTTAGATGGCGCAGATAGCAATGTCCATATATATATAATGAATTCCGAAAAGTGCGAAACGCTGTTACCTGCCTAATTCGTAAAAATAAAAGTAAGTACTACCAAGCTAAGTTTAACTCCAATAAGTCAAGTTCAGGGTTTTGGAAATCCATTCAACAGATTGGCATTAAGAAAAGTGAATCTGGGTGTAGCAATATTAACTTAAATGAACTTAATAGAAAGTTTACCAACAGTGCACCCTCAACTAATAGACTGATTGACTTTTCCTTTTTTGATGAGCTCCAACCAGAGCTAAAAGCACTGCAACCTTTTGTTGATGAAACCACCGTAGGTGATGCTATTCTCTCTGTCTTGGGTATATTCGTAGGCTTGGATGATATTCACCCGAAATTTATTAAAATCTTGTTGCCAGTTCTCTCCAAACACATTACAAATTTGTTCAATATAATTATAAAAACGGGAATTATTCGAAAATAATTCAGAGTATAGGCCAATAGCTATCCTACATTTCCTTTGTAAAGTGTTTGAGAAAATTGGAAGCAAACAAATGAAGATCTTCCTTGACTTCTCAAAAGCATTTGATTCCGTAAACCATGAGATTCTTTTATACAAATTAAAGAATCAATTTGCTTTTGATGATAAAGCGTGTCACCTTGTAGCATCATACCTCATAAATTGCAACCAAGTTGTATTGCATTGTGATCGTATATCATCGAGCTTGCCGGTATCATCTGGGGTGCCTCAAGGATCTGTCCTTGGCCCTCTTTTGCTCACGATGTTCATAAATGATATATATAAGAGGATAATCTACTGCGATTATCATATCTATGCGGATGATGTGCAGTTATACAAAATAAATACCCACATCTGCAGTGTCTTCTAGTGTCGAAAACCTTAACACAGACATCGATTCCATATTTGTGTGGTCACAAAAAACCTGCCTTAGCCTTAATTCTTTAAAGTCACTGCTGATTGGTAGCAACAATCAAGATACTGTGATTCTGCCTCTTGTTATTAATAATGATGTCACTGAGTCTGTGACTAAAATTAAAAATGTAGGAGTTTATTATAACAAACAACTCAACTCGACCGATCACATAAACTTCGTTGTCTCAAAAATATATGGCGTTTTAAGGGGATTGAGCCCGAAAAACCGGCACCTGCTTTTCAAAGTCAAAATGGAACTTATTAAGTCCATTATACTATACAGATGCGAAATCTTCGCATGCTTAGATTCTTCGTCCTTGAGAAAGCTAAATGTCGCATTTAACAACTGTGCTAGATATATATTTAATTTGAGAAGGTATGATCACATATCCGCCTTTACTAAGCAAATAGCTGGGTGTTCACTGTATACAATTCTAAAATATCGAACTGTCCTTGCACTGCATAGAATTATTCACTCTGGTACACCGAATTACTTGTTCACAAAAATCAAGTTTGTGCACTCTCAGAGAACGCTTAATCTAATACCTCCTAGGTACAAATTTTTACATAGCAGTCGTCAATTTTTCGTTCATGTTGTGCGCCAGTGGAACAGTCTCCCAACAATCATCAAAAGAGTGAACCCAGATAATCGTTTCAAAAAAGACCTATTAAATTAATACACAAGTCGCAATTAATTATATATATGCCTATTAAAATTAGCTTTTATTACTTAAAACTATATTTATTTATCTTCATCTTTTCTCTTCTTTCATTTTCTATTCTTTTTTTCATTTTTCCTCTCGCTTTCATATTCTATTTATTTTCGTTTGTTATTAGGATTAAGATAATTTTTGTAAATGAGTGTGTAAAACAAATTTTAACTGCGCAATGCAATAAGTTGTTTAAATTTAAATATGCGCAGAGATGCTTAATTTAATAAATAAATAAATAAATAAATAGGTTACTGTAAGATTAGTTAGTTTTAATCGCAAAAGTCCCGGTCTTGCACAGTGGTGATGGCACACGGATGTGATCTTGTTGTTTCATTTCTTCTTTTTTTCTATCGTCTTTCTCTCCTCCTCTCTTTTAAGCCCGACTGTAAAGTAACGTATCGTTCTCCAGGCTATTCTTGTTTTCCTTTTTTTTATAATTCGGCACGAAACAAAAAGGTAAGTTGAGTTGAAATGCATGGGGTAGTGGCAAGAACCAACCCCATCCGAGCCGAGCAACCGCGAGCGTTCGAACTGCCATCTACTCCTGCATCATGGATGCCTCCATGGCCAACTGACTCCTTACAATGGCGCCCAACGTTAACGGCTACTCAGCTGATTTTTTTCTTTTCCAAAAATTTTACTTTTCTCTTTATCTTTTTCTTTTCCAAGATCACATTCTGATTATGGTTTTGGTTTCTGAGCAGATTAAAGATGGCTGTCCAGTCTCGAGGCGAGAAGACAAGGGACTTAGTGAGGTAACCGCGATTCTGTAGAGGATCCAAAAGCGGGTTAGAGGGGAAAAATAGATGAGCTGACTGCTGTCCGATATGGTTGGCCTTAGAATGACTTATCGTGAGGCGTGGGCTTGAGATCACGAACTTCTAGTCGTTTTGAAGTATAACCTGGACATTCTCTGCCAGATCGGATTTGGTTCAGCCATATACCCAGTGTGGAGGAAAGATAAGGGTTATGCCTCAGCACTCGCTACGATACTGAAATACAGGCGTCACTATACTTGACATAAATTTACATTACGTATTATACTTAGACCGACTTTAGTACCCATCGGCAATGACTGGAAAATCGATTACGAAATTCAATCAAACACCAACAGTCATATATATAAAAATTCTTTCCTTTAAATTATTTAGTTAGGCATTTCCTATATTAGCGAAACCGAATTACAAGCAATGCTAACCACGCTTGCACGCGCGAAACGCAATAACATGAAATGCTGACCAATTAGCTGGTGCAATCAATGCACATAGAACAATTTCCAAGACAGCAAACAATAGCAGAAGCTGAGTTAGGGAAATTAGATTATAAATATAAGAAATTCAATAACTGTTAAGTTAGTTCTAAAGTATCGAGAAATAATAAAGGTCAAGGCATTCTGCCTTGTATTTTTTTTATAATAAAAGTGGAGCATTTTAATTAACTGGCGCCCAACGTGGAGTAGCATTCTGTGCACTGTTAAGACAAAGTTTGAGTGGAAACCAAGCCACCAAACATTGAAGTGAATAAAAGAGTGCACAACCAAGCCACCAATCAAACAGTGTAGTGATAGGGAAAAACAAAGGCCTCCGAGTAGTTTTCTAACTTACGAACAAAAAGGAGTAAGGAAATTCTGACAACCGCCCTAACCAGCATAAAGCAGCCCGGAACCACCCCAACAACAAATATAAAACTGTTAAGAAGAAATGTTGCAAGAAGTAACCAGTATATTATTGTAAGTCAATAATAATAAGGAATAAATTAAACCTATCTATCAATTTAAATTAAAACTTACACTATATTAAAGATTGTCAAAATAGTGTATAGTATATTTACTCGTATGTTCTAAGTTATAAATTTAAATAAATCTGTTTTACCTATAATTACTCGAACGTGTAATATTATTGATTCTCTCACTGAATAAAACAAATATCTTAAAAAAAAATAGAAATGGCAAACCCAAACAACCCAAGACCAGCTCGTCTGGAATTGCCTGCAGAGTACGGTTGCAACTCCTCAACCTCCTGCACCCGTTATTCTTCACGATCCTAATACTATTAGTGACGATATGGTTTGAATAATCACTCAAACCCTTCAAATACAGGGACGCCAAATTTTCAATTCCATAATGAATCCCGCGTCAGACATCAACATGAACAACGACATAGACCAACCAATAAACCTGATTAATGATAGGAATTTGTCCGATATTGACAAAATACCCGATGTGGTGAAAAGCCTTAGAGAATTCTCTGGGCAACCACGCGAATTTAGCTCATGGAAAAAAAGTGTCGACAGGATACTTAAAATCTATGAACACTTAAAAGGTAGCCCCAAATATTATGGGATCTTATCGGTTATCAGAAATAAGATAACGGGCTACGCAGACGTCGCTCTAGAATCTTATAATAGCCCGCTAAACTGGGAAAACAAATTTAAAATGTCTTACTTTGCACTATGCAGATAAGAGGTATTTCGGAACCCCCGAGTATCAAATGACGAATTTGGACAGAGTCTACCACTATTTGTCGCTTATCGTAAACAAGTTAGGATAAATGAATATGAGTCAAGAGTCCATGAATAACATGACCCAATATTACCTGGACAAGGCACTTGACACCTTCGTCAGAGAGTTAACAGACGACTTGCCTAGGTTACTCAGTATCCGTGAACCTGCTGACCTAGTTCCACAGAAACTGCAGAGAGTTTACCACACTGAAGTGCCCGACCCAGATGAGAAGACATCGGAGGAATATGAAAGCGAAATAAATCAAGAAGACCATGACCATGACCAGACATTAGCAGACTACATTGACTCAAGAAGTCGAAAAATAAATAAATGACCTACTAAAAGATGGAATCTTTAGATCATCCAAATCACCTTATAATTCTCCAGTTTGGGTCGTTCCCAAAAAATGGACGTATCCGGAGAAAGAAAATATCGCATGGTCATCGACTACTGTAAGCTGAACGCTATTAGCGTAGCAGACAGATATCCGATTCCCGAGATTAATGAGGTTCTTGCCAACCTCGGCAAAAATAAATGGTTTACTATAATTGATCTCCAAAGTGGTTTTCTTCAGATCCCCCTCAAAGAATGTGATATTGAAAAAACTGCCTTTTTCGTGAATAACGGACAATTCGTATTCACTCGTCTCCCCTTCGGTCTAAAGAATGCCCTTTCTATTTTTCAAAGAGCTGTAGATGATATACTGAAGGAATACATCGGAAAGTGTTGCTACTGCGATTGCTGATCGGCCAGCCCATAAAACGCTTAAAACCTCCGTTCATTTCACGGTGGGTGTCAGGATACTATCGCCGCTTCATCAAGGATTACGCAAAACTTGAGAAACCCTTATATCCCTCTTAAGAGGGGAAGATGGACGAGTGTCCAAGAATATTTCAAAAAATAAACCCATTGACTTGGACAAAGATGCCTTGGAAACTTTCAATAAAGCAAAAAATTCACTTATTTCGGCAGAAGTTGTCCTGTCATAACCAAACTACAAAAATGAATTTGAACTAACCACGGATGTCTCAGACTATACTATCGGGGCAGTCCTCTCTCAAAAGAGCAAACCAATAACATTCCTTTCGAGAACGCTAAACAAGACCGAAGAATACTATGCCACGAATGAGAAGGAAATGCTTGCCATTATATGGTCATTAAATTCATTAAGGAACTTCCTCTACTAGAATCTAGATCTAGAAAAGTGAAAATCTTTACCGATCATCAGCCTCTCACTTATGCAAGATGAAAAGATGGAAGGCCATCTTAGAAGAATATAACTATGAACTCAAGTATAAGCCAGGTAAATCAAACGTATTCGCCGATGCTCTTTCAAGGCCTTCTCAAATAAGCAAAATTCACCCAATGACCCCAACCAAACATAGTGCCGATAGCTCTTCCGAAAATTTAATTCCTGTAGTCGAAACACCCATAAACGTATTCCGTAACCAACTATGTAATACTTAAAGTAAGCGAAGAAAACAGTTCCAAATTAGAAGACCATTCGAAAATTACACAAGACATATTTTTACCAAACCACATCAACAGACTTAATAAACGCATTCAAGCGATATCTGAATCCTAACGCTATAAACGGACTTTTGACAAACGAAGAACCTATGGGAAAGGTACAAGAAATATATCAGCTCCACTTCCAGGATTACCGTAATAAATTTACCCAAAAATTAGTAGAAGACGTTCCCAGCAAAACCGAGCAAGAAGAAAAAATTCTAAAGATATAACGCCGAAGAGAACCGTATTCAGTTGTTATAGAACTTCTACTTCCCTAAAATGTCTTCAAAAATTAAAGGCTTAGTAAACCGCTGTGCAACTTGTAAGGTAAACAAATACGACAGACATCGCAACAAACCACGCTTGAATCCTACAGCCATCCCCAATTATCCAGGACACACCCTCCATATCGACATCTTTTCCACCAAAAAACAACTTGTTTTAACAGCTGTAGATAAATTCACTAAATTCGCTCAAGCAAAAATAATGCAATCAAGCTCAATCGAAGATATCAGACGACCATTATGAAACATTCCATTCGTCTTCTGCGTACCTGAAGTTGTTGTAATAGACAATGAAAAAGTCAGACTCAATAACTTCAATGATGGAAGACGACCTTCAAATCAAAATTTTCAAAACCCCACCATATAAAAGTGAAGTGAACGGTCAAGTTGAACGTTTTCACTCCACATTGTCTGAAATCATGAGATGTCTAAAATCAGGCCGACCTCCACTGTACTTTGAAGAGCTCCTGGAACGAGCCGTCAACGAATACAACTTCACTATCCACTCGACCACAGGTAGGAAACCCAATAGAACTGTTTTACGGACGAATATCAAGACTAAACCCAGAACAATTTGAAAAGACACGTATGACTGACATTGAAAGACTTAAAGTTAAACAGGAGAAAGATACGACATACCATAACAAGGAAAGGAAACGAATAAGCTTGAAACTTACAGGTAGATATCGACGAGGAATTGTCAAGGAAAATAAGAATTTTATAATAATAACCGAATCCGGCAAAATAGTGCACAAAAGTAATATTAGAAATTAACCTTTATCTTTCCAGATGTGCTTTTTGCACTATTCAAGCAACAGTTCAAATATTGGACTTTTTAAATTCACAAGTAGTAAATTTTCATATTGGACAGACGAAGATACAGGACGGAAACTCTAAACTAATACACGTCATTGACTTCGACCAATACGAACAATTCATATCGGAAATAACTCCAGTACTTAACCTTGAATCAATCTAAAACCATAACATATTCCCTTTACTAACACAAGAGTTGCAACAAATCATAAATCATAAATCTCTTACATAACTTGAAACCGCGAATAACAAAACGTTCTTTAAATTTCATTGGCAGCGCATTGAAATGGATTGCTGGCAATCCAGACCATGACGACTATGTCACCATTAAAGCAAAAATCACAGATGTTCCAAAAAATAATAACAAGCAGGTTGTAATAAACCAATTATATAATGAGTGGATGAATACGAGTAATATCACTAAAGTTCAAAACGAAATACAGAAATTATTAAAAGAGGACAATAGATTAAATTTCGATTTAATGACAAATGTTCAATACAAAATTAAACTTGTAAAAGAAGAATTAGAAAATATCAACTAGGCCCTTCACTGGGCTAAATTAGGCACGATCAATTAATTCATTTTGTTAAAAAACGAAATAGAACTTGCTACTAATATTTTAAATAAACAACTGCTGCCCTACAACACAATAGAAGAAGCTTTAAATTTTTCAGAAATAAAAGTTATAAACAATAATTCAACTATGCTCTATATTGCAAACATTCCTTTAACAACAAATGAAATTTATGAAAGTTTTGTTATAAAGCCAATAAAAAGAAATAACATTGTAACAGAAATTTTATTTAAAGTAATTCTTAGAAGTAATGAAAAAATGTATGGAACAATAAAACAAAGTTATAACTCTTTATCTATTTGCAATTCCAAAGGCATTGTTAATATTAGAAATATTAGATCATTCATTTCCAGAGAAATGTCAATGGTTAGTGCATTACCGGCAATACTTCAACCCATTCCAAAATAGAAAATTACTATCCATAGAGATGGTGAAAGATCTTCACATTAATAACACCAACGAAATCCGACTATAAAAAACAGAGAAGAACAGGCATTAAATAACCACCTACTCGCTCATCTCCTGTTTCGGAATACTCGCCAAAATAGCCACTGCCTATAGGCTTCTACCTAAACGAAACAATAACACGGTCACCGTCCAAATCCCACAAGAAAAGATTTACAAGATTTATGAAAAGCATCCCGAGGCAAGGACAATGGAGTCATCCAACGAACCACAATATCTTGAGATGTCGCAGCAAAGATTCAATAACCTCCCATATTCTTAGCGATTGAGGACAATCGCATTTAAGTGGGGAAGACCTAACACCAGCAGACGAGGCAAACAAAACCAGCATGCGCGAAACCCAATTACAAGAAATGCTGACAACGCTTGCACGCGCGAACCCCAATAACATGAAATGCTGACCAATTTGCTGGTGCAATATGCACATCGAACAATTTCCAAAACAGCAAACAACAGCAAAAGCTGAGTTAGCGAAATTAGATTATAAATATAAGAAATTCAATAATTGTTAAGTTAGTTCTAAAGTATCGAGAGACAATAAAGGTCAAGGCATTCTGCCTTGTAATTTTTTTATAATAAAAGTGGAGCATTTTAATTAACTTATATACTTCCTTTTTCTCCATTTTTTATGAGGTATGCTTTTTTTCCTTTTTTTGATGTTTTTTTTTATCTTTTTTTGAATTACAACATATTTTTTTTATTAACTTCAATTCTTACATATGCATATAACTACGCTGAATAATTTTTTTTGTTAAATAAAGTTAAGTCTAATTCAAAACAAACAGCTTTGGTTTTGTTTTTGTTTTTTGACTGTGAGTAAAGAGACAGGGGCAGTCCCTAGGGACACTTCTTTGGGCGATGTCGCTATTGGAGGTTTCGAATTTGAGGACGAGAGAAGCGTTCCAAAGAACAGCTCAGACACCAGCCTCCTAGGAGTAGCAACCCAACCTCCGTGGAAAAACGACAGGTGGAGAATGGGGAACCACCCGCGTACGCGGCCAGAGACAAATGCCGAAAGACGAGCTGGTGTACTTGATCGTACGACGTTCTCGTATGACTTCATGTGGTTCAGTGCAGATTGTCAAAATCAGGGACCCCGAGCGGAAACACCAAAGGCAACGACTATCAAGACGGGCCCTGGTTTAGAGGAGATCCCAGTAGCCTCGTCGGAGGGAAGATATATCGACTCATGCGAACATGGGGAGTTTGACTGTCGGCAAACACGAGCTTGGACTAGCAAACGAGTCCCAATAAAACGACAAGATGCATACGACGAACATAGCGAGAGACGACCAAGAGGGAGGCGCAGAACAGTGGACGAAGACGAAAACTACAACATACGTTGACAGAAACAAACTGGGGAAAATCAAAGGACATACAAACCACAAAACGCCTACCCAAGGAAGATGGAGGGGGACGAGGACAACGTTATGTCAAAGTTGGACGATAGAATGACCGCAATAATGGCAACGTTCGAAAAGAGCATTGCTATCATGAGCAAAAAGAATAGCTGTCTCGAGCTTTTAGTTGCCTCATATTCCAAGGGTAACATGACGACGACTAACATAAGCTCAAAGGATACTAGGGAACGATAAGACGGACCTGAATTGTCTCCTTACGACAACAGAACGTTCACTCTCAGTGAACGACGAAATACTTACTCGACAGGGACGGACAAGTACCAGGACATACCTGGATACTACCGTCGCGATGATGTTCGGAGGGCCGATACGGCGATCCACAAGTGGGGGATAAAATTCGACGGCACATCCAAGACAATACCGGTAGAGAGTTTCGTCTTTCGGATTGAAACTCTGAAAATGAAAAATGGCGTGACTTCTGATCAGCTGCTAGCGCAGTTTCATCACCTAGTTTCAGGCTCGGCTGAAAGAGGGTACTAGGAATATTTAGAAGATATTGGGGGGATGAACAGCTCAGCTATCATGATCTTAAAGCTAAGCTGATGAAACAATTTAAAGACGGACGACGGGATCACGAAATTCTTAGGTCCATAATGGTTAGAAAACAGTTGCCTCATGAGACATTCGACGACTTTTACGCCAACATACGGTCGATGACAATCCATATGACCAACCGACCGCACGAACTGGACCTGGTAGACATACTGCGACACAACACTAAGAACCGTGTCGCTACACTCATCTTCGGTTGCTCCACACGGAGTATACAAGACCTGCGCGATGAGTGTAGAAGAGCAGAGAAATACTTAACAACTAGGGACCAATGATACAAACGTCACGTGACGGAGATCGACGAACTACATACTCATAGGCGAGCAACTTTACACGAACCCCCACAAGATTTTTCGGACAATGACGACTTCGAGGTAGCGGCTCTACAAAATCAACGCACAAGTAGACTCAATACTTACACTAAACCTTACCGACCAACAAAAGAAAGAACGAACGTCTACAAGACTGAGCCAACGATAAATTTGACGAATCCACAGGCTTGTCCTTCCGGATTCCATAAGTTGACTTGCTTCAGTTGTGGGCAAGGGATCATTAATTTCCACTGTACTAAGTGTCAGGGAAACCTGCAGATCGGCGGGAATGCCGGGGGTCATCCGTCGAAACCGACCACAACCCCGGCGAACCTCGACAAACCCAGCCAGTAAGCATCCAGCAGCGTGACCCAACGACACCTACAGCACAGACGAGGAAGCGTATTTTCGGAGAAGAAGTGACAGTGCCTGTGGAGGATACTAGAAAATATAAAAAAATACAAAGGCTAAGGGAGAAATGTGCAATGAAAAGACGACGACTAAAGAGAATACTCGAAACTGTGATAACAACACGACATGACAACAGACCGTTCGCCCAAGTGAATATCGCGGGAGAGGATGTCCTCGGTCTGTTAGACAGTGGCGCATCCATAACCTGCTTGGGAAAAGGGGCGCTAGACTTTTTGGAGAGACATAACATTATACTGACTAAAATGACGACTGATATACGAACAGCTGATGGCAACCATCAGAAAATACTTGGACGGTTTATTTCTCCGGTCTCATGGTACGGCAAAACCAGGGACTTAGAAATATTCGTGGTCCCGAATTTACAACAACCATTATATTTAGGGGTAGACTTTTGGAAGAGCTTCGCGGTCGCTCCTAACATTATATCGGGACTAGACTTGCCATCGCCGACCGGAAACGATTCCCCAATCCAAGCGCTTACCCAATCACAAACCGAGCAGTTGGAGAGGGTGAAACAACTTTTCCGTCGTTCGCAATCCTGGGGTTAGGCAAGACGAAGCTTCTAGAGCATGTGATTGAGGTAGACGACCACCAAGCTCCTATCAAACAACGACATTACCCCATTTCGCCAGCGATACAAAAACTCTTATATGACGAGCTGGATCGAATGGTTGAATTAGGGGTAATTGAAGAAAGCAGTAGTGCTTGGAGTTCACCGGTAGTCTTGGTCAGAAAACCGGGGAAGAATCGTCTATGCCTAGATTCACGAAAGGTCAACGCCGTGACTAAAAAGTATGCCTACCCTCTTCCCCACATCGACGGTTTACTAAGTCGCCTCCAAGATACCAGGTACATCTCTGGTATCGATTTGAAAGATGCGTTTTGGCAGATTCCTCTGGAGGTCAAATCAAGGGAGAAGACAGCTTTCACAGTCCCGGGACGGCCACTTTACCAGTTCACGGTCATGCTGTTCGGGCTGTGTAATGCTGCCCAGAGAATGTGTCAGCTAATGGACAACGTCATCCCCCATCGGTTGAAGGAGAATGTCTTTCTCTATCTCGACGACCTCTTGGTTTGTTCTCCAGATTTTGAATCGCATGCCAAACTTCTATCAGAGGTGGCCAGGTCTTTGAGGGAAGCAGGATTGACGATCAACGTCGAAAAAAGTAAATTTTGCTATCGCGAAATAAAGTATCTGGGATGCATAGTTGGCGATAGCAGTCTTAAGACAGACCCGGACAAGGTGTCGGCGGTAGAAAAATTTCCGGTACCGAAGACTCCTAAGCAACTCCGTCGGTTTCTGCGAATGACAGGGTGGTATAGGCGGTTTATTCCAAACTTCTCCGGACTATCCGCGCCTATGACGGACTACCTTAAGAAAGGACAAACTTTTACTTTGACAGAAGATGCGCTGAACGCGTTTGACAAGCTTTAGGCGACTTTGGTGTCCGCACCCATACTCTCAAATCCGGACTTTAAGAGACGCTTCTACATACAGTGCGACACGTCGACGACTGGAGTGGGTAGTGTGCTATTCCATGTGGACGCAGAGAAAAACGAACGACAGATAGCATTCATGTCTCAGAAGCTAAATTCTGCGCAACGAAATTAAAGCGTCACAGAGCTTGAATGCTATGCGGCCGTCTTGTCAGTGAAGAAGTTTAGAGCCTATGTTGAGGGCTTACCCTTTACTATTATAACCGATCACGCTAGTCTGAAGTGGTTGATGACACAGAAGGATCTGTCTGGTCGCTTGGCCAGGTGGAGCCTGAAACTTCAGGGCGACTGGTGGCTGCAGCACATGTTGCACCAGCCGCTGGACATGGCGGGATTCACAAGACTCTTGCTCGCCTGAGACAGATGTACTTCTGGCCAGGTATGGTATCTGATGTCCAGAACCTCGTCAAGTCTTGCGAGGTCTGCAAGTGCTGCAAGCCACTCAATACGCTATCTAGACCACCGATGGGACAGGAAGTCGTTACGGAGCGACCCTTCCAGAGGCTTTATATTGATTTCCTAGGACCCTATCCGCGAACTAAGAACGGGAATACCCACATTTTTATCGTGTTAGATCATTTTTCTAAGTATGTGTTTTTGAAACCAGTAAGGAAGGCAACAGCAGTAGAGGTAGTAAAACATTTAGAGGAAGGCGTATTTCATATGTTTGGTATGCCCGAGTATGTGCATTCGGAGTTAAGTTTCAGTTTTCAGTTTTAAATGCATTTTATTTTCTTAACACTAACTCTTACATTCTAACAAAAAATGCTTAAATGCTAGCTTACAATTACTTAACAATCTTATACTAACTTACTGGCCCCACACAGGCACTCTAAGCTACTCTGAATACTTATATCTATGTCTTTCGACTTTATTAACATTTTCTTTATGGATATTTATTTACTATATTTAAAGCTAAAAAAAAAATTGTTAACAAAAACTTAGCATATGGACATATTTTTTGTTTTTATAAAAACTTAATATCTAACTTAAAATAAACCTTAGTCTACCTAGCCTAGATACATAATACAACATACAACACGTAGACATTATACACTAATTATCTGTCAAATCAGACATGAGCTAGGTGTTACCATTCACGAAATAAGCACCAGTTGGAAAAAAAACGTTAGATGGCGGACCCTTTAGTACGAGTATATAGACGCAACTTTAAGCAAAGTAGTTTAGCTGATAGTTACAATGCCAAATTAGGACCCAAATTTCTAAAATCAGTGATACTAAGGGTGATAGGCAATTCCCTCTATGAAGTTGGTACCCAAAATGGAGAGTGCGTGACATTTTCCACGCAAAAGATCTCCATTCCTAGCTTCATAAAGGGAACCTTATAAACTTGAAGCACTCTACCTGCTGTTGCTGGATGTTTTTTTATTTATCTGTTTATTTATTTATTTATATATTTTATACTCATATTTATTCCATTTACTTTACTTACTTATCTATTTATTTATTTTATTTATTTATTTAGTTATTTTACTTATTTATATTTTATTTATTTATATTTTTATTTATATATAGACTTATTTATTTATTTATTTATTTATTTATCTTTTATTCTAGTCATTTACATCACCTTATTTATTTTATTTTATTTATTTATTTATTTATAGTAGGTTAGGAATTAAGCTGTGATATTAGTATAAGTTAGATAGGTAAGAGAGGTAATCTGTGATAAACATAGATTGTGATCTTCGTAGGTATAGGTTTGAAATGAAAAGAAGTATCTCAGGGAGTGGGCCCTTGCACCACGTATCAGAGTAATAGGCACGCTCGTCTGAACAATTCTTGTAAAAGGCCTCCTTGGTTTATTTTACGAATTCAGAATGTTCACGACCACTCACACTCTGCTTTCAAGCCTGTAGCGTCAGCCTTTTAACAAAAAGAAAAATAAAAATAAATAAATATGTTTAATTGTGGTGTTCTATTTGTGTCCCCTCACTGTACCAAATCCATTAAATTTACCCCTTTTTAAAAACAGACCTTTTCCCCTCCCAATCTATCAATTGGTCCTACTAATCTCACTTTCCGAACTTACAACAAAACCTAACTCTATCAAACGTCCAACTATTTTCGAATTCCCTCATTTCACTTTCTTCGTAGGCTCACTCTCTCCCTGTGTTCTTGTTACTATGGTGTATATGGTATGTCTCTTTTGTCGTAGAGAGTTGTGTTGACCAATGTAAATCCAGGAGGAGGTGGTGACAAGCTTCGCTAAGGAGTTAGATCGTAGGGGAGGCAGTTTATTATAGGTAAAAGTTTAGGCATGAACCCACAGTTCAGTGGCAGATATTAGAGTGGGGAATAGAAATAGAAATAGAATAAAAAGAAGCAAAGAAATGGTACTTTTTTTTTTATTTAGAGAACGAGACCAATTATATAGGTCAATGGCCTTTACGAGTTTTGATCAGCTGATGGAATCAGCAGACGAGATCGGGTTTTTTTTGTGTCTCTGGGGACATAGCGACAAGGTCGTGTTGGGTGGGACTTTTTTTTCCCCTTTGGGAGTTAAAAGTGGAGACAGTCGAGATCTGAAGTTAAAGCAACAAGGTTGCGAATATTCGAGTTCCGCTCGTTTTTTTTCTGTCGAATCGTTTCGCGAAAAAAAACAAAAAAAACGGAGTTTGGACTGCGGCGCGTATAGTTGGCCGCTCCGTATATACGTAACCGATCCTTTTTGCGATATCCCCCTGGTGTCCGCGAAAAGAAAAAAAAATTGCCGACGGTAATCGGTCGGGAGTTTGTGTTTGTTAAAAAAAAAAAAAAACTTCAAAACGCAGCCGCCGGATAAGGCAATACAAAAAAAAGAGGGGCATTATACCAAACCTTCTTCGTCCTTCGATGGGGCGACTGTGACCGGACGTGACGTAACACGATGACGACATAACGAATATGACGTGCCTGACTTTTCCTGAAGTTTTTCTTACAGGTGGAGACTGGGAGGAACTTCGTTTAGGGGCTACAGAACAGAACAGTTTTGGCCAGAATGGTAGCAATTGGTCGCATCCAAGTGCGATAAGGGTGGGTTGGCTATCCTCAGCCAACAACACCCGGCTTATTTCAGGTCGTGACGAGCTGTCATCGCTGCGTGGCCCTGGGACATATTATTCGGTGTAGGGTACATAGGGTTAAGTTAGCTTTAGGTTTAGTTATTATCCGTTAAAATTAAGTTCGGTATTTAGGGTTTAGGTTAGTGTAGGATTAGTTAGTTTTAAGCGCGAAAGTCCCGGTCTTGCACAGTGGTGATGGCACACAGATGTGATCCTGCTGTTTCTTTTCTTCTTTTTTTCTATCATCTTTCTCTCCTCTTATCTTTTAAGTCCGTCCGTGAAATAACGTAGGTTTCTCCAGGCTATCTTTGTTTCCTTCTTTTTTTTTATAATTCGGCACGAAACAAAAAGGCAAGTTGAGTTGCGATGCACGGGGTAGTGGAAAGAACCAACCCAACCCGACGAGCTAGAGCCGAGCAACCGCGAGCGTTCGAACTGCCATCTACTCCTGCATCATGGATGCCTCCATGGCCAACTGACTCCTTACAATGGCGCCCAACGTTAACGGCTAGTCCGCTGGTTTTTTTCTTTTTCAAAATTTTACTTTTCTCTTTATCTTTTACTTCTCCAAGGTCACATTCTGATTATGCTTTTGGTTTCTGAGCAGATCAGCGGTGGCTGTCCAGTCTCCAGGCGAGAAGCCAGGGACTTGGTGAGGTAAACGGAAGTCTGTAAGGGATCCAAAAGCGGACTAGAAGTAAGAGGTCGATAAGTTGACTGCTGTCCGATACAGTTAGCCCTAGGTTGACTTATCGTGAGGCGTGGGCTTGAGATCACGAACTTCTAGTCGTGTTGAAGTATAACCTGGACATTCTCTGCCAGCCTGGGATATGGTTCAGCCATATACCCAGTGTGGAGGCAAGATAAGGGTAATAATTCAGCACTAGTTACGATACTGAAATACCAGTCTCCACAATACGTGAGAAGACAGTACATTACGAACTATACTTTGACCGACCTTAGTACCCATCGAGAGTGACTGGAAAATCGGTTCCCATATTCCACACACCAACGCGGTTTTTAAAATTCAATCTAACACCAACAGTCATTTAAAAAATTCTTTCCTTTCAAAATTATTTATATATATATTTTTTTATATTAGCTTATTATATATATTTCCTTTTTTTAAATTCTTATTAGATATCCTTTTTTTACATATTTTGAATTTTTTTTTGCATTTTTAAAATTTCTTTTTTGAACTACAACACATCCTGTTTTTACGAAAAATATTAACTTCAATACATACATATATATACATTGATAAGGTACAAAAGGTAAGACCTTGTGTTTTTTTTGATTATGAATAATGATACAGGGGTAGTCCCTAGGGACACTTCTTCGGGCGATGTAGCTATTGGAAGTTTCGGTTTTGAAGAGGAACGGAGAGCTCCAACGGACAGCTCAGACAGCAGCCTCCTAGGAGTAGCAACCCACTCTCCGTGGAAAAACGACAGGCAGAGAATGGGTAATCATCGACAAATGCGGCCCAAGGAAATTGCCGAACCCGGAGCGGATGTCCTGGATCTCACGACGATCTCGCACGACTTTCTGCGATTCAGTCCAGATCGTCAAAAGCCCGAATCCTAAGAAGCAACAACCCACAAGACGGTTCCCGTGCTGACAGGCATTCCTGAAATTTTCGGGGACGAATTTGGCTCCCATCCCTCGGAAGATGAGAACTTCGAACATCGAAAAGCACGTGCATCGACCAGCAAGCGAGTCCCAATGAAACTACAAGACGCATACGACGAACATAGCGAGAGACGACTAGGAGGGAGGCGCAGAACAGTGTACGAAGACGAGGACTACAACATACGTAGACAGAAACAACCAGAGTACAGCCAAAGGACATACAGACGCCTACCCTAGGAAGATGGAAAGAGAAGAGGACTACGTAATGACGAAGCTCGACGACAAGATGACCGCAATGATGGCAACGTTCGAAAAGAGCATTGCCATCATGAGCGAAAAGATAAGCTGTCTCGAGCTTTCAGTTGCCTCATCTTCCAAGGGTAACATGACGACGACTAACAGACTGCTACCGCGACGATGCCCTTCCATCCACAAGTGGGGGATAAAATTCGACGGCACAACCAAGACAATGCCGGTAGAGAGTTTCATCTTTCGAACTGAAACTCTGAGGAGGAAGAATGGGGTGTCTTCTGACCAGCTGCTACCCCAGTTCCATCACTTAGTTTCAGGCCCGGCTGAAAGATAGTACTGGGAATATTTAGAAGAAATCGGGGGAGATGAACAGCTCAGCTACCACGACCTTAAAGCTGAGCTGACTAAACAATTTAGAGACGGACGACGGGACCACGAAATTCTTAGGTCCGTCATGGATAGGAAACAGTTGCCTCTTGAGACATTCGACGACTTTTACGCTGACATACGGTCGATGACAATCCATATGACCAACCGACCGCACGAACTGGACCTGGTAGACATACTGCGACACAACATTAAGAACCGTGTCGCTACACTCATCTTCGGTTGCTCCATATGGAGTATACAAGACCTGCGCGATGAGTGTAGAAGAGCGGAAAGGTATTTGTCCACCGGAGACCAACGTTATAAACGCCTCGTGATCGAGATTTACGAACCACCTTTACGCGGAAGACCAGCAAGTCATGACCAACAAGACAGCTCTGACACCCACGACTTCGAGGTAGAGGCTCTACAAAATCAACGGACAAGTAGACTCAACAACTGCACTAAACCAGACCGAAGAACAAAAGAAAGAACGAACGTCTACAAAACTGAGCTGTCGATAACTCTGACGAATCCACAGGCCTGTCCTTCCAGATTCCATACGTTGACTTGCATTTCCACTGCACTAAGTGTCAGGGAAACCTGCAGATCGGCGAGAATGCCGGCCGTCATCCGTCGAAATCGACCATAACCCCGACAAACCCAGCCAGTAAGCATCTTGCAGCGTGACCCAACGGCACTTACAGCGCGGACACACCCGGAAGTTACTCAACGGAAGACCCTCCACCAAAGAATGCTGGAGTACAACGAAGCGAGGTTGCGTATTTTCGGAGAAGAAGTGAGAGTGCCTATGCAGAATAAAGGAATTTATTAAAAAATACAAAGGCTAAGGGAAAAATGTGCAATAAAAAGATGACAACTAAGGAGTATACTAGAAACTGTGATAACAATACGACTAAATATCGCGGGGGAGGATGTCCTCGGTCTGCTGTACAGTGGCGCATCCGTAACCTGCTTGTGAAGAGGGGCGATAGACTTTTTGAAGAGACATAACATTACCTTAACAAACATGACGACCTATATACCTGCAGCCGATGGCAACCAGCAGAAAATACTCGGACGATATACTTCCTCTGTCTCATGGCATGGTAAAACCAAGGACTTAGAAATATGCGTGGTCCCGAATTTACAACAAGAAATCTATTTAGGGGTAGACTTTTGGAAGAGCTTCGCGGTCGATTCTAACATTATATCGGGACTAGACTTGCCATCACCGACCGAAAACGACTCCCCAATCCAAGCGCTCACCCAACCACAACCCGAGCAGTTGGAGAGAGTTAAACAAATTTTTCCGTCATTCGCAACCTGTTGTTAGACAAGACGAAGCTTCTACAGCATGCGATTGAAGTAGACGACAACCAAGTTCCTATCAAACAGCGACATTACCCCATTTCATCAGCGATACAAAAACTCTTATATGACGAGCTGGATCGAATGGTCGAATTAAGGGCAATTGAAGAAACTAGTAGTGCTTGGAGTTCACCGGTAGTCTTGGTAAGAAAACCGGGGAAGAATAGCCTATACCTAGATTCACGAAAGATCAACGCCGTGACAGCAAAATATGCCTACCCTCTTCCCCACATCGACGGTTTACTCAGCCGCCTCCAAGACACCAGGTACATCACTGGTATTGATTTAAAAGACTCGTTTTGGCAGATTCCTCTGGAGGCCAAATCAAGGGAGAAGACAGCTTTCACAGTCCCGGGGCGGCCACTTTACCAGTTGACGGTCATGCCGTTTGGACTGTGTAATGCTGCCTAGATAATGTGTCAGCTAATGGACAAAGTCATTCCAGATCGTTTGAAGAAGAATGTCTTTGTCTACCTCGATGACCTCTTGATTAGTTCTCCAGATTTTGAATTACATGCCAAACTACTATCCAAAGTGGGGAGGTGTTTGATTGAAGCAGGATTGACGATCAACGTGGAAAAAAGTACATTTTGTATCGCGAAATAAAGTATCTGTGATACATAGTTGGCCACGGTAGCTTTATGATAGATGCTGACAAGGTGTTTGGGCGGACCAAAGACTCCTATGCAACTCCGTCGGTTTCTAGGTATGACCGGGTAGTATAGGCGGTTTATTCCAAGCTTCTCCGGATTATCCGCGCCTACGACGGACTGCCTTAAGAAAGGACAAACTTTTGCTTTGACAGAAGACGCGCTGAACGCGTTTTATAAGCTTAAGGTGACTTTGGTGTCCGGACCTATACTCTCAAATCTGGACTTTAAGATACAGTGCGTCACTTCGACGACTGGAGTGGGTAGTGTGCTATTCCAGGTGGATGCAGAGAAAAAGAACGACCGATAGCATTCATGTCTCGGAAGCTAAATTCTGCGCAACGGAGTTATAGTGTCACAGAGCTTGAATGCTATGCTGCCGTTTTGTCTGTGAAGAAATGTAGGGCCTATGTTGAGGGCTTACCCTTTACTATCATAACCGATCACGATAGTCTGAAATAACACAGAAGGGTCTGTCTGGTCGCTTGGTTGGGTGGAGCTTGAAACTTCAGAGATTCGACTTTGAGATCGAGCATAGAAAGGGATTATAGGATGTTTAAGAGTGAATAGACGTGTTTCTAATCTCGTGCGGCAAATCCAGTTATTAAAACTTGTATAAGTAAATATAGTGCCCAGTAAATCAAGCTTGTGTAAAACGACATTTCATATTTTCATATTTCGACACTAATATTAAATAATTGCCTGTTGTTTCTGCCCATCGCGAATTTTACAAAATTCAACGAAGCACATATTTAATATCACACAAGTGTGCTATTGCTATATACTTGAACAGTGTCTCTTTTTCAAGTTCTCTTGATCAACGCACATTACATACATTATGGCAGGAGCTGCAAAGCCCAAAGAGTCAACACCTAAGCAAACCATCGAGCCGGTTACTCTAAGAGTTAACACCAGGTCGGGTCTCAGCACAACATCAATCCATACGTTCGAATTCGAAAAACAATTAAATAAACATTCCGACGAAATTGTGACCCGCCTTACAAACGAAATGAGTGATCTCCGTAATGATCTTTCAAATCGTTTTGCTCTCATAGAACACAAAATTCAATGTCATATGAAGGAAGTCGACGACTCGCTGATCTGCGAGAAAGAGTAAGAAAACTGGAATTTCACTCTACTCCAGCCGATGCGCTTAAAAAAGAAGTAGCTGAACTGCAACGGAAATGCCATGACAACGAAAGGAAAGAGCTCGCAACCGATGCTGTTCTCTTTGGTATACCACAATTACCTGGCGAAAATGTGAAGGCAATATTTGAGCAGATATGCACTACAATCAACTGCTCCACTCCAGTTTTGAAAGCTGTTTTTCGATCTCGAGGTCAAAATAGCACGAGAAGAGCAGTCAACGACGCTCCAATAATTCTTAAATTCAACTCTTCAAATGAGAGAAATGCAGTTATCAAATCACTAGCTAATTACCGCAACACAACGGTTCGGACAATAGCAGAGGGCATTTCATATACATACACGAAAGCTTAACTCTGAGAAATCGATCTCTTCTCCAACGTGCCATCACCTTAAATCAGCGCCATCGTCAACATATTCTTTCTGTTTTCATCCGTTCTAGTGCTGTGTTTGTAAAAGAGAACATAAATGGGAGAGCTGCACTTATACAGAATGACGAGTCCCTGAGTACCATTGCCGCAACATGTCCAAACGATGCAATACAAACAACAAACGACATTTAATGCATGTTTTATTTTTTATATATACTCTCAATTTCTCTTGTTATTATTTTCTCTTTTTGTTTTTTGTTTTCTTGTTCGTTTATTTTAATTTATCATCTCTGCCATTAGTGCCATATGTAAGGAAAAGTATAAAAAAAAAGGAAAAATGTACGCTCTCTTCGCATGTCGCTTATTCTTCGCTCCAATTTTTTAAGGCGAAATAGATAAAAATGTGAATTCTATATGTCGCGGCGAAAGAGAAATGTTGCGTACAATGCTCAAAGTTTTCTGCTCGAAAAAAGAAGGCATGAAAATATGCCACATCAATGCACAAAGTTTGTTGCTGAAAATTGATCAATTTAGCCATATATTTGTTCAATCTAAAATAGATGTAATTTGTGTATCCGAAACGTGTGATGACGATATGCTGCCTTGAAAGGTATTTCTACTACATCCCCCAAATATTATTATCTGTGGAGATTTAAACCTTTTAATTGTGAATCACTTAACCGATAATATGAATTCTTTTGGTCTTCACCCTGTCAACTTTACCGTTCAAACTCATTTTTCGTCTGTTTGAAGCACTTTGCTAGATGTTATTTTTGTAAACGATAGTAACAGTATATTATTTTATGATCAACTGTCTGCCCCAGCCTTTTCAAAGCATGACTTAATATATCTTATCTACAAAACTACTTATCCCGCGACTTCTTCTTTCGAGTATAGAGATTTTAGAAACGTATTAGAGTAATAGGCCCGCTCGTCTGAGCAATTCTGGTAAAAGGCCTCCTTGGTTTATTTTACGAATTCAGAATGTTCACGACCACTCACACTCTGCTTTCGAGTCTGTAACGTTAGCCTTTTAATAAAAAAATAAATATATTTGATTGTGGTCTTCTATTTGTGTTCCCTCGCTGTACGAAATCCAATAAATTGACCACTTTTCAAAAATAGACCTTTTCCTCTCCCAACCTATTAATTGGACCTACTAATCTCTTTTCGCAACTCACAACAAAACCTGACTCTATCAAACGTCCTTCTATTTTCGAATTCCCTCATTCCCCTTTCTTCGTAGGCTCACTCTCTCCGGGTGTTCTTGTTCCCATGGTAAATATGTCCCTTTTGTCGTAGAGATTGTTGTGTTTTGATTAATTTAAATTCAGGAGGAGGAGGTGGAAAACCTAACTAAGGAGGTAGATCGCGTTGGAGTTAATTTAAGTATAAGTTTAAGTTGAGAGGCAGAAATTAGAGTGGGGAATAATAATAAGCAAAAAAGAAAAGAAAATAAGAATAAAGTTAAAGAAAATAACAAGTAAGAAGCTCAATGACACTGAGCAGAAAGTCAGCAGACCATCTTTCGATGCGTATCAACTGTTGAGTGGTTGGTGTCAGGCGATTTCAACTCAAAGTCGTTGGATGAGTTTTTGTCTTAAATTCGTGATAGTCGGAGTTCAGTTCGAGACTTCTGATCGAATCAGTCGGCATTGTCGGTCGTGGTATTTTTTTTTCTTTTTTGAGTTTGTTTTTCGAGAGACTTGACTTGTGCGAAAAAGTCATTCACAGAAAAAAAACGATTTGATTCTGCTGTGCGCGAAAATTGCGCGAGTGCCGAACTAAGAAAAAACAAGGAATAAAAATTTCCACCGGTCGGGGATTCTCCCCACGAGCAAATCCTGTTATGACATCACAATGATACCAAAATATGACTCATCATGATCTACGTCAAGAGTATTGCACAACCAATGTCAATATATACACATGTACAATACAATATATACACATGTACAATATATACACATTAGAGCCTCGTGTGTTTCATTTCATGGTGTTAGAAGTGTAACCTAAACTATAAATTAATTAAAATATGGCATCAAATCGAAAAATTCAATGGCAAATAAATGAGAAATGCAGTGATTTGATAAATAAAGAAAATACCAAATTCATCACACAACAGTGGAAAAATTACGCAATAATAGAATCTATCTCTGATAAGCCGCATGATGTTCAACGTGAACACTACGAATCTGCATTGGATGATGATGGACTTCATCTCAACAATCAGGTAATGGAGAGATTAACCACGGAGGAAAAAGAGTCTGTTACAAAAATTCTGGAGGCTGTGGGAAAAAAATTTACACATACTACATCATCATGGTATAATTGTTTTAATTTTACCCAGATGGGCCAGGAAAAAGATGAGTGCCTTGAATCTTTTGTGAGTCGTTTATTGATTGCTGTTAAACCATGTAAATTTGGAGAACAAACTTATTTGTAATCAATGTATCTTTGGGTTACGTGATGAAAAAATTTGAGATGACCTTATGAGGCACGAGGACAAAGAATTTTTTCTCTCAAGAGCAATTGATATGGCTAAATGATATCAAGCACATGCCTTACAAATGACGTGATTGAATAACAATGTTGCTTGATATTATCCCAGCTACTCATCTTCATTTCCCTGTGAGCAGTTACTCGTATTTTGTGCAAGCAAAAAAAAAACACACCATGGCCTCTGGGCCTAAAGTGCTGTCGGGTAATCGGTACAGTGCTCTCGATATAGTGCCTCTCTCTGAACATCCAAGCAAAAAAGCTACTTATTCTACAATTTATTGTCATCTCCCCAAAAAACCCGGACCCTTTATCACGGACCCGAACCCAAGGCACTTTATTGTCTTTTTACTCAAAAAAGCGATGGATGCCATAAGTACGGCCTACGAACATATATTACAATTACGCGACGGGAATTTACTGCTTCTTGTCAAATCCAAAAAAATAGCCGATCTGTTCTTAAATAAATCAACACTATCCAACACCTCCCGATCCCTGTAATTAATCAAAAGGAACTGTCTATGCTCCATGCCTCATTAACGTCCCAGAAGCCGAAATAACCCAAGAAATGAAATCCCAATGAGTGATAGAGGTTTTCAAATTTAAAGAAATTGTCGATTGGGTGGTATAATTTAAAGGTCGAAGAATACTTGCGTTGTCGTAACTGTCAACGCATGGGACATACCTCAAAAAGGTGCAAAGGCAACTCCTCCTGTGAAACCTGCAATCTCTCCCCCCCCCCCCCCACAACCCATAGAAATGCAATCGAGTCTCATGTGCAAATTGCAGTGAAGGACACCCATCTTCTTCAAAAAATTGTACACGCTTTTTACAAGCGACAGAAACACTAAAGATAAAAACAATTAACAAATGCAGTATGACCAAAGCAAAACGAATATTTTTGGAACAAAATCCAACAACAGCAAATATCTCCTCCTACTCTACAATCGCTAAAAGCGTCATACACATAAAAAAAACATCCACACCAAATACACCCATCAGCTCAACACAAGCTAACACTTCTTTCCAACCAAAAAAAAAACTCCACCCAAAATACATCAACGAACGCTGGAATTTTGCTATCATAAGCTCCCCCCAACTTCCACTAATTCACCACAAGGCCCTTAACGGTTGAGTTCGCAGATCTCCGTAGAGAACAGACGTGCTTCGGCTTTACGTAAAGTAAAAAAAAAATAAAAATTGTGAATTGGATAAAATTTAGTTAGCTGACTCGGTAGCCGTGCGGTTAACGGCGTCGCTCAGTGAATAGTGGGACACGGGTTCGAGCCCAGGCCAATCTTGGAACTTTTTTTTATTTTTTTTCCGCAAAGTGTGGTTACAAATACAAAAACTTATTAAGAAAATCACGTGATGGATGGTGGAGAGCGCTCCGCTCTTCTGCATCTGGCACTGGTGGGGATCTTCGCCTTCCAAAAATAAATATTCCAACGTTCTCCGGATGCTATACGAAATGGCGTTCATTTTATGATATATTTACATCATTAATTCATACAAATACTCACCTGAGCGACATCCAAAAACTACACCATTCGAAATCATCAATTAGTGGGGAAGCAGAGCGTCTCATACAGCATTTAGGTCTCGAAAAACTATGTCAAGGCATGGGACTTGTTGAAGGCGAGATATGACCATAAGCGGGTCCTAGTCAATGCCCAGTTAAATCTTTTTTTCAGCCAACCATCATTAACGAAGAAGTCCACCAGTGGGTTAAGGTCTATGCTTGATACATCTCAAGAATGTTTTCATGCATTAGAAAACCTGGGAGTGCCAGTAAACTACTGGGATGTTATTCCCATCTTTATCCTTTTCCAAAAACTACCATGTTCAACGCAGCATTTATGGGAAGAAAAGTTGGGCAATTCTACGGAACCCAAGCGGAAAGGACTTCATCGGATTTTTAGAAGCACGTTTTAGGACGTTTTAGGAGTCCTGTTGCCGGTGACGTTGCGAAAGCAATTAAAATCAGGAAGAGTCTGAAAACCCCTCCTAATCTAACGAAAAAAGATTGAATGTGAATGTGCTAGATGATGATGATCATCATGAAGGGGGCAACAATAACTTTGCTTCCCTAGCGTCATTCGAATCGGAAGATGAGGATGAAATGATTAAAGACATTAGCAGCAGCATAGAAAAGCTGCAAGAAAAAATGCTGGCTGTTAAGCTAAAGCAAACTGCATGCAGGCAGACGGAGCAAGCAGGGGTAGAAAGCGTCCAACAAAAAAAGCAACAAAAGCTGCAACAACAACTGCATCAACAACAAAAACAGCAGCAGCAGAAACAACCACTGTAGCAAACAAAACTGTAGCAGCAGAAACAACAAAAACAGCAGCCGCAGAAACAACAGCAGCAGCAGCAACAACAACAACAGCAGCAGCAAAAGAAGAAGGAGAAGGTGCCTCCTATCAACACCTTTAAATTAGAGGTAAATGCTACCAAGGACCTGTGTAAGTTGGTCATTTGTAATAATTTCAATATTAAGAGATTGCGGAACGATCGCCATGCCATCCACTGTAATACAGTGGAGGGCTACGCGAAAGTTAAAGAGCTCCTAAAGGAAACGACGACGGAGCACTACTCATACACATCGAAGTGTGAAAAGCGGCAATCGATGCTGCTGAAGGGGTTGGAACCGTCTTCTGATCCTGAGGAGATCCTGGCACTGCTCAACGAGAAGGAGTGCGAAGGACTCAAGTTTGTGGGGGTAAAGCCATTTACCACAGCTAGAGCCAGGCGGAAGAAGCGGAGTCTGCCGTTCTTCCTGGTGCAGCTCAGTCCCGAAAGCTGTCTGGATAGTCTAAGGAGTATCAATGTCCTAGACTACCAGGTGATTCACTGGGAAAAATTAAAAAGGAGCGAAGGCGTTTTACAATAAGTTCGCTGCCAGAGGTTCGGGCACGCCGCGTTGAACTGCCAAATGCAGTTTCGATGCGTGAAGTGCGCAAAAAACCACAGTTCTGAGGAGTATGCCCCAGGTAGGGATGGAGCATCCGATAAGACCCAGCTCTCGTGCGTGTTATGTGGGAACGTGGGACACACCGCAAACTATCGGGTTTGTCCTAAGTTCGCCGACATAAAAAAAGCAAAACTGGCTCAGCAGCAGAAGGTGGAGGTCAAACGTTCACCTGTTAGATTCCAAACATCAGACGTCACGTCCCAAATTTCCTACGCCCAAATGGCGTCTGGTAGGGGGGCTACGGTACAGCAAGCGACTGTTGCTTCTCAGGCACCAATGCCAAGAACAACGGAAGCTGCACCCAACATGCTGGCCATCTTGCTCGCAATCCAAGGGCAGATGGCTCAGCTGCAGCAGGAAATAAAAGAAGAGGCCAAGCGGGTGGACCAGATCTACGCGCTGCTGTCGGGCCTAACGCAACACACGACGTAATGGGTACGCACATGGTGGAGCAAACTTTGAAGGTCCTTGCGGTGAATGTTAATTCACTGATTAGGATCGAACGAAGAGCCGCGATGTTTAAATTGCTACAGGACCAAACTCCTGATGTGCTTTTCGCTAGCGAAACTAAGCTAACCGATAAGCACAAACTGGAGTACAATAATTATGTCGTTAGAAGAAGAAACCGGCCCAGATCCAAACGTGGAGGCGGTGTCGCGATCTTCATTAAAGAAGGTATAAAATTTCACAGAGTGTACAAGGGCGTGTTGCGTATGTTACGGGTGCTGGAAGCATGCATCGTGTACATCCCTCTCCGTAGTGGAAAGCGGCTGTACTTGGCCTCTGTTTATGCACCTGAGGCTTCACAATCCACCCTATTCATTACAGAGCTCGACACGCTTTTTCGACTTCTAAGGCTGTAATCGGGGGAGAATTATTTTATGATCGGCGCATATTTCAACGCTAGACACAGAGATTGGGGAAATAATTTGCCAAATACTAGAGGGAACCTACTACTGGATTGGTGGGGTCAGCACGATGTCACGTACAGACTCGGCCTTAAAGCGATGGATAACCCGTCGTTTCCCAGAGCCAGGTCTTATTTGGATCTACTGCTGTACGACGAACGTATACGAAGGACAGGTACGAATTTACAAACATTAAACTGTCTGCGCACATTCGTGTATGACAGCGACCATTGCGGTTTTAGACCGAAATTACAGTTCCTAACGAAATTGCGGAATTGGAGGAGTTTGTCCAAAGATATTCTTACAACTACAGTAAGACTCGATGGACACGCTTCTCCGCAACTTTGATAAGAGCGTTCTCCTCGAACACGCTCCACCCACCGTCCAATAGGAATTTGTCAAACGAGGAGATCGACAATTACCTAAAACAAATAGACGAGACAATTAAACAAACTATGGACACTACAATACCGCGTTATCGACGTACGACTAACGAAGACCTGTTCCTACTATTGACGCACTACACCGACAGAAAAGTAGACTTCTGACAAGACTTAAAAACTTGTATAAACAGTTAACTGACAGACAAAACCCGGAGATTAGGACACTGAAGTCGTCGATTAAAAATATTCAAACGCTAATAAAAGAGAATTACAGAATTTCTGTAAGTTTGTATTGGAACAACAAGGTTCGGGCTGTAAACACCAGCAACCCGAATATGTTTCCGCAAATAAATAAACTATTTCGCAGAAAAAATCAAAACGACCTTCAGTGTCTTAAAATAGCCCAGACAACAGACAACGAACGGTTACTGACTATAGCAGGTATCGATCCAAATGAGGCCGCTGATGATGACGACTTTTTTGTGATCGAGGATCCACAGGAGAAAGTCGAGGCCATAGGGGTGACTTTCCAGGAAGTATACAAGGCCATTGATATCATTGGCCCTAATTATGACCTGTACAATCGCGTCTTGGTGCACAACTGCTACATTCGAAATGAAATAGAGAATTGGCTATCCGAAGTCTATGGTTTCACCCGGTTTAGCGACCAAAATATGGCAAACAATAACGTCATTGCCAGAGAAGTTGACCTACCACCGTTCATTTCGAAGGAAGGACTCCATGAGATCTTCGACACAATCAGAGTTAAGAAATCAGTGGGGACCGATGGTATTCCGAACATCGTGCTTCGACATCTTCCTCTTGAAGCGGTGGACATTTACACCACCCTGTTTCATATTGCAATGAATAATGCACATTATCCAGCGCATTGGAAAACGGCGGTGGTTCAACCTATCCCCAAAAAGGGGAAGGATATATCCAATCCGGCGAATCTCCGGTCGATAAGTCTCCTTCCGAATATCAGTAAGGTTTTTGAAAAGGTAATCAATAGAGTTCTGACTAGGTGGGTTGAGAACAAACATATAGTTCCGGATAATCAATTCGGTTTTGAGGCGGGACATGATATCTCACATGCCGCGTCTAAACTGGTATCCGATATCCAATGGAATAAAGGCAAAAAACAATGTACTGGTCCCTGCCTTGTTGATTTGGAGAAGGCCTTCGACACCGTATGGTTAGAGGGTCTTTTCTATAAGCTGACTAGGCTGGGTATCAGTAAACCTCTCTTGTACATTCTTTATAATATGTTAACCAACAGACAGTTCATCGTGAAAAATGGTGATGTGACTTCTGTTGGAATATTTCAAATTAAAAATGTCCTTCAGCAAGGCGCGGTCAATTCGCCGATCCTGTTCAGCATTTATACAAGCGACTTGATAGGTTCACTTCCCCATACTATTGCGTACGCAGACGATTTGATAGCGTACAGTACAGGTCCAAAAATTGATGTTATTAATAGTCTCTTGCAGCGTGACTTCGATAAGATAAGACGATTTTGCGATGACTGGAAGTTGAAAATCAACTTTCAGAAGTCGGAAACCATTCTCTTTAGGACGCGTTGTATGGAGCCTCTAGGGATACCAGAAAAAATTGGCAAAAGTTTTCGATTATTGGACAGCACGGACAGCCTCTTGCCTGTCGAAATGTAGTCAGATACCTTGGCATCTGGCTAGATCAGTTTCTTTTTTTTGGCAAAAATGTAGATGCTGCTTTGGCCAGAGCCAGAGGGCGCTTTTGCCCTCACAAAGAGACTGTTTTATAGCAGCCAACTCGATGCGAGGGTAAAGGTAGTCTGCTACATGGCCCTTATCAGGCCCATGCTGGTATTTGGTTGTCCCGTGTGGTTCAATGTACGAGCAAACTTGATGGAAAAGATTCGGGTGTTTGAGAGGGCTTGCTTTAGGGCTTGCCTTCGCTTGTACAGAACACCAGAGTCAGAGTACAACAAATTTTATACTAATGAGGTCCTTTACAATAGGGCGAACCTAATACGAGAGAACAACTTCGTAATTAAGCTGACTCGAAGGCACATTGCAAAAGCAATGGGCTCGACGAATAACCTGATATCTGGGGCTTACTACCCCAATTACCTTTAACACGAGAGTGTGCGCTCTGACGGGTTCGTTCCACCGGAAGCATTCCTCTACTTAGGTCAAAAAGAGTTGATCCGGGATATATCAGCGGTCCCGTTAATCTTCCATGTCGCTCGGACAGCTGGGGACAGGCCACTCAACTACAACAGAGACGTCGCACATGGCAATATGGATCGTCTCAGGTTCAGTAGTTCGGTGGGGAATCGCGATAAGAGGGATGTCGTTTGGCAGCACCAGCATTTCTGGTGGTTGAATGATGGAGAAGATGTTTCGTCGTCGTTTCCATCAATTACTGATCAGCCTCACTAAGGAGGCAGAGCTGACCAATCTGTTTTCTCTATAAATAGCGATGGCCAGCTTACATAGGTTTAGGTTAGCATTTAAGAAATATATACATGTATTAGTGTATACAAAGGTATATACTAATATATGTGTATAATTGTGTATAATGTCTATGTGTTGTATGTTGTATTATGTATCTAGGTTATGTAGACTAAGGTTTATTTTAAGTTAGATATTAAGTTTTTATAAAAACAAAAAATATGTCCATATGCTAAGTTTTTGTTAACAATTTTTTTTCTTAGCTTTAAATATAGTAAATAAATATCCATAAAGAAAATGTTAATAAAGTCGAAAGACATAGTATAAGAATTTAGAGTAGCTTAGAGTGCCTGTGTGGGGCCAGTAAGTTAGTATAAGATTATTATGTAATTTTAAGCTAGCATTTAAGCATTTTTTGTTAGTATATAAGAGTTAGTGTTAAGAAAATAAAATGCATCTAAAACTAGAAACTAAGGCCCTTAACGAACACAACACGAACACTCGACTCCAAGCATTACTCACCAATACTTCAAGCCATCGCTCAGATAACCTGTCAAGCCCAAATTTATGCGCAGCTCACTCAAGCTCACTCTCCCATAGCTCCAATAAATTAAATTCACCACCACACTCACCCAGTAGAAGTAATACTCAGTCAAAACAAAAAATAATTCACTCACCTCAGTCTAAAGTCAGAAAATCTCTCTGTAACAACCAAAGTCCCTTTTTAAAACAATTCGACAGCGATGACGACGATGGCATCACATTAACAAATGTGGCATGAATAACAGCAACCAAAGTCGCATTTCTCACAACAACAATCCTTCCATCTTTGACTTTTCGCAATATAACTCTACTTATACAGAGGATGTTCAAAATATTAGGAACACTTTCAAAAATTTAATCAAAAATATGAAAACAATGCCAGAACGAATTCGTGCGTTTAAAAAAATTTTAAAGATGTGTGACAAAATATCAAATGGTAAAAATTGTTGCCTCGGTAAATAATAAATAAATATGATAAATTTTAAAGTTGATTTTTTTATTTCATGCTGCAAAATTAAAATCCACAGCAATAAACAAAAAATATGTGAACAAAATGCAGTGGTCCTAATATTTTGAACACTCTCTGTATATCATTAAAGTCTACCTCAACATTAATACCATCGCTTAAGGTTCTGCAATGGAATATTAACGGTTATTATAATAATTACCACGAGATACAATTATTAATTAAGCATAAGCCCTCTGTTATAGCGTTCCAAGAAACCAACTTACCAGCCGGTCATATTCCCCACACCCCTAAGCAGTATACACCATATTTTCATATTTTCCCAAGTAATAACACAGCCAAACAGGGAACTTGTATACTAATTCGCAAATCTATTCCGCACACACCCATAAACATCAACTCAAACATATCTGCTGTAGCAGTAGAGATTGAACTTAAAATTAAATTAACAATTGTGTCTACGTATATACATCCCTCAACATTCACTGCTTCAGAAATTAAAAACCTTATCAACACATTTCAAACTCCTATTTTATTAATGGGAGACCTCAACTCTTGGAGCCCGCTGTGGGGTTCCCTAACTTGCAATTCCAAGGGCAAACAAGTTGAACCCTTCTTGGCAAGTTCCAACCTTATCATCTTAAATGACGGGAGCCCAACTCATTTTTCCACACACAATACACTTACACATTTGGACTTAACCCTTATTTTTACGCAGCTATACCCTAACACCTCTTGGGAAATTCTCCCAGACCTGCATGGCAGCGATCACTTCCCACTGATCACCACCGTTAGGTTCGGTAGGCAACCAAGAAATATGAAACCAACACCTAAATTCCAAATTGACAGAGCCAATTGGGTCTTATTTCAAAACAAAATAGAGACATTTCTGACATGCAAAATCCCATCTATTAACATCAATAGAGAAACAGCTATAGACACTAAATGCCGCAAATGCAGCACACCTCTGAAAACAAATATTTACCTTGGTGGAACGAAGATATCCACAAACTCCGACAACCCAAGCAAAAGGCCTGGTATAACCTTAAAAGACACCCAAATGACTCGAACCTGGTCAACTACCGCAAATCGAACGTAATATTCCGGCGAGTTGCAAAACTTGCTAAGAAAGAAAGCTTTGAACAGTTCGCAGCCAATATCAACCCTAAAACCCCATCAAAGAAACTTTGTGACGGTGTAAAGTAGCTCACGTGAAACTATATCCAACGCTCCATTAAGACACTCAAAACTGAAACGGAAACCCTATTTTGGCCATCAGAAATCGCTGATCACTTCACCAAAACCTGGTCAAATTATTCTAAGGACTTAAACTTTTCTCCAGAGTTACTTCACGGAAAATACTTCTGGTATCCTAGAATACAACACATATTCTTCAGTCAACTCAACAGAAGTCCCAATTCGTTTAACAGTGACAGGCCACTTGATTTTTAATAGTTTATTTTAATATCGTTTTATCGTTACCATGTCAATATCGGAGAAGGAGATGGCAGTTGCTAGAATAAAACGCACTTCAATAATCGGGCAATTGACAAAACTTAAGAACTTTATCATGAGTGCTCAAAGTGATATTTCAATTGCGGAGTTAGAAACTAGGCTTGGCATGCTGGAAGCATTTGCCTCAAAGTTTGATATTATACAAACCGAAATTGAAGTGCTGGATGAGAAGGAGCTGGATAGCAATCGGCGATCGGCATTTGAGGATAGCTACTGCACCATAAAAACAAAAATTCGTACATTACTCGGATCGAAGAAGCCACATGCATTACCGCCATGTGCAGATGATTCGCTGTTGGTACAAGCACCGAAGGGGAAAAAGCAAATCTGCCAAAAATCACATTAACAAAGTTTTCGGGAAACTATACAGACTGGCCCAATTTTCAGTCGATGTTTTATACTTTCTGCAGTTGAAAAATTTCAGTATTTACGCTCCAGTTTGGCAGATTCAGCGCTTCGCACCATTGCTTCGTTGGAAGTTACTTCAGAAAATTATGCAGAGGCGTTAAGTATATTAAAGGCTAGATTCAGTAACAAACGTTTAATTCTCCATTCTCATATTCGTGAATTATTTGAACTACTGCGGTATCAGCACATGGTCATCGAAATTTGTCGGATTCCGTTAACTCACACTTACGAGCATTAGAAACTCTTGGAAGCAGAGATCAACTCGCCGTTGGCTTACTACTGTTTCTAATTGGGAACAAATTGGATGGACAAACACAAGCTAGTTGGGAGGAAGAGGCTCCACTTAATGTGATTCCGTCTTGGACTGAAATGTCAGCATTTTTAGAAAGAAGATGTCAAACGCTTGAAAATTTAGAAAGCGCTTTGCCTCAAGGATCTACGAGGAAAAGAAGCAACTTTGAGGTTAAGTCTAACACACGCAATGTATTTTTTACTTCAAGTTCTAGTAGTGCATGCTTATTTTGTAACATAAGTGATCATACCATTTACAATTGCCAACACTTTATTGCACTTCCTATCGCAAGACGTATATCTGAGGCCAAACGTTTAGGGCTTTGTTTAAACTGCCTGCGAAAGGGACATTTGATGAGATTCTGTAATTCAAGAGGTTGCAAACAGTGTAAAGGGCGACATAGCACATTGCTTCATTTAGTTAACACTAACCCAGCTGATTCTCAGGAAAATATAGTTTCTTGCCCGTCCATATCAACTCAACTGCCAGGCATATCGTCAACTACAACGTGTTTGCGTTATCATTACAACTGAATTTATCTACTAGCCATCCCTCCTCATCTAAGCGCTTTGTATTTCTTGCTACAGTTTCTATTCTAGTTCGCGATAAATACGGCAAATTTGTTCCAGCTAGAGTCTTACTAGATTCTGCCTCCCAGCTACACTTCATGACAACTCGTTTTGTTCAGTTATTGGCAGTCAACCAAACAAATGTAGAAATGTCAGTTTGTGGAATCGACACCACAAGCGCACCAGTTAAGCGAAAAACCAGCATCACGTTCCGGTCAAGAATCAATGACTATACTAATACAATTGAATATTATATTCTTCCGTCAATAACTGATTGCCAGCCTAATGATAGTTTGGATCCTAATTCGCTGAACCTACCTAAAAACATCGAATTAGCCGATCCACTTTTCTTTGTAGCCAATAAAATCGACTTATGTACTTATTGGAGCTTCATTGTTTTTTGACTTACTTTGCGTGGGACAAATTCGTCTTGGGGAAAATAAACCTATTTTGCAAAAACACGTCTTGGGTGGATAGTCTCTGGAGATTGCAACTTGAGTAGTGTTAATAAAGTCTGCCTTGCAATACTCTTGCGATTCAAGTGAAAAATCTAACAAGACCTTCGATGATCTTTTGAAAGGTTTCTGGGAAATCGATTCACAGGATCAGCCCAGTCAAACTAAATCACCTGAAGAGATTGATTGCGAAAATCATTTCGTCCAATCACACATACGGCTTCCAACAGGCCAGTATGCAGTCAAGTTGCCGTTTAGGTTAACGCCATCCAATTTGGGATTATCATAAGATTTGGCCAAGAAAAGATTTTTTAGGCTTGAATCAAGATTAGATCGAAATTCTCAAATTAAACAAAAATATAAAGATTTCATGAAAGAGTATAAAGAACTTAAACATATGAGCTTAGCATCTCCAAACATACTTCAAAGTCCTTTCCTAACAAAATTGCAAGTTGAACGTCATGGGGTGCGCATTACTTTGAACTGATCTCCGATCTAATTCCGGAATAAAATGAATTGCTCAGTGTGTCTGCAAAAAATCGATCGCAGCTATTCTGAAAAAATATTCTGCAATGATTGTAAACATTTTTTTCATAATTCGTGTGTTAATATTTCCGAAGAAGACACTGAATATTTGAAATCAAGTTCTACACCGTTTCGTTGTGACAAATGTGCTGTTTTACGTCGCCGTTCTCTTCATTTGCCAGTGCCGGTAGTTCCTAAGCCACCTATTATTGCTAAAGTCCTGCAAAACAAGAGAAGTCCCACTCCCTCAACAGGTGAAGAGCCCACTCTCTCCGACATCGAAAATGATCTACGATCATCGAAGATGATCTACGAAAAAGTTTCAAGGTTGGAAGAAACTAATAACAAGTTTTTACAGCAATTGAATGAGTTACGAAATGTTAATGCTGAACTGCAATCGAGAGTCAATGTTTTGGAGAGCAAGTTGAACTGGCAACAACAACATCTTCTCAATAATTCAGTGGATATTGTGGGTGTGTCAAATGTTAATGACACAAATGCCATCACGTTGGCAAAAACAATTTTCTCCAAATCTCTGTCTATTGACATTCCGGACATTGACATTGAGAAATGCTACTTCAAACAAAATCAAAAAAATCCTCTTCGGAACTCAAGTCGATCATCTGTGTACAGTTCGCAAACAACTTTTCGACAAAACAGCGAATTATGTGCGCAAAGACGAAAAATAAAAACTCTCTTAACACACATGCGTCGGGCTTTGATTGTCCCATCACCAGTGGCAACAGCAGTAGCAGAAAAAAGAGCGGTACCGCCATCTTCATCAATGATTCCTTAACGAGATACTCCCAGGCTCTCCTTATGAAGACTAAAGAAGCAGCGAAACAGAAAGGCTATAAATATGTATGGTTTAGCAACAATCAAATTCTTGTGAGGAAGGTAGAAGGGGGTAAAATCATTTCAATTAAATCCTTCAATGATCTTGCTCTCATTTAGCAAGATCTTTGTCATTGTTTACCTTATTAATGAATTTCGATACTGATTTATTGGATGAAATTTCCTGCTCCAACTTAAGTATTTCTAATTGTGAATTTTTTTTAACTAATAGTTCCTTCTGCTACGATAATCTTTTTATTGTACACCAGAATGTTAGAAGTATGAGAGAAAATTTCTCAGCGCTTGTCACTCATCTTGATTGTTTTGCTTGTGTTCCAGATCTTGTTTTTGTTTCTAAAATTTGGATTTATGATGTTGAGAAGGAAGATTATTTTTTGCCCGGATTCAATTTTGTTTGTAACACTAATGAAAATTACGCTGCAGGTGGAGTTGGTTGTTTTGTTAAAGACGACTACTTGGTTATCGATGTAGTGTGCGTTAATATAGTCAGTGCTGATGTTTTAAAGGTCGTAATTGAAATTAACCATGTATTATATGTATTCTTATGTGTTTACAGGCTGCATGTGACAAATGTTGTGATGTTTTTATCTGAGTTTTCCGATCTTCTAACCAATGAAAAATCTAAAAATTTAATTATAGTAGGTGATTTTAACAAAGACATTTTGAATGGTTGTGTAACTGTTTCCAGCTACCTAGCTCTACTCGCCTCGCACGGTCTATCTTGCCTTGTAAATGAACCTACTAGACCTACTTCGGGTAGTTGCCTGGATCACATTTATGTGCGTCTCAGTAAGGCTGCGCTCAATGAGTGCTCAAAATGTGTTTTAGATTTTAAAATCACAGATCACTGTATGACGGGTCTCCTAGTACCTATCACTAAAACTAGAATGCGTGGGTCTTCCAATTCCTCACAACGTAGAAAGAAAGTTGACTTCGATAGACTTAAATATAATTTATGCTGTGAATCTTGGTCAAATGTTTACTCCTGCAGCAGTACATCTCAGGCCTTTACAAATTTTTGTGAATCCCTCAGGAACCACATTTCGTCTAGTTCTTTTCTTCCGTCCTTAAAAAAATCGGATGAAAGACTTAAACCTTGGATATCTACTTTTTTATTACACAAAGTTACTAAGAAAAATAAACTCAGGATAATGTGTAACAAGTATCCTGATAACCAAGCACTAAAAGAAGTTATAAACAACTTTGTGTTGAATTAAAAAAGGAGATTCCTATTTGTCGTAACAACTATTATCGTTATAAATTCAGGGCTGCTTGTGGGGATTTGAAAAATGAATGGCGTGTAGTTAATAGCCTACTAAAGAAACCCTCCGGGGCTAGTAAACCTACTGTGTTACGTATAGGTAACTCGGATGTTTATGATAAACTTACCATTGCCAATGCTTTCAATTGTCACTTTGTTAGTATTGGTTGTTGTTTACTACCGAGTCCTGCCCAATCGACCCCTTGTTCTTGTCCCTCCATTAGTGAATATGCTGAGCCGCTTTATAGTAGTAGTTTTGTCTTTCAGCCCATAACTTCCATCGAAATCTTGAAAGTTATTAATTCTTTGCCTAATACTTCTTCGTGTGGTCCTGATGGTATTTTAAATTGTGTACTAAAACAAATTGCATGTTTCATAGTGGATGTCTTGCCAAATGTTTTTAATCGTTGTGTTTTTGAAGGGGTTTTTCCTGACTGTCTTAAGGTGCTGACGTTATTCCACTATTAAAAAAAGGTTCTGCTACTGAAATTGGTAATTACAGGCCCATCTCATTACTTTTTGTCTTTAGCAAAATTTTTGAAAAACTTATGAAAAAAAGAATAGTGAGCTTTTTAAGTAAGTCTATGTTCTTTAATCCAAATCAATTTGGCTTCTTAAAGGGCAAATCGACGGAAGATGCGCTTCTTCAGTTTTGTTCCAATATAATGTCAAATCTAGACGGGAAAAAATCTACGGCTGGCCTATTTATTGACATTACCAAGGCCTTTGATATGGTCAACTACAACATCTTATTAAGGAAACTTGAAAAAGCTGGTTTTCGAGGTTTCATGCTCTCCTGGTTCAGATCATATCTTGGAAATAGGTCCCAAAGAGTGAAGATTGATGATACAAGGAGGAGCGAAATGAGGTTCTTCAGCTTAGGTGTCCCTCAAGGCTCTGTACTTGGCCCTATTTTGTTCCTAGTTTACATCAATTCACTCTTTACGCTCAACTGCAAAGGATCTCCAACTGCTTTTGCTGATGACATCGGTTTCACTTATGGCTTAAATAACCCTTTAGATCTTGTTTAGTATATTAATTGGGATCTAAGCCTCTTAAGGCAGTGGTTTTCTGAGCATCATTTAGTAATTAGCTCCAAAACTAAGATTATGTTTTTCAGCTTATCTTCCACTTACGATTTTGATCCTAATCTTTACTTTCACGCCCCTGAGTGTCTTAGATATAAACTAAAAAACTGCTATTGTGAGTCTAACTCTTCGTCCGCTTCATTTTGTCATAATTCATACTGTAGTGACAAATGTTTCCTAATAGAGAGTGTACAAGAATTTAAATACTTGGGTCTTACGATTGACTCTAGGATGAGTTTTGCAATTCATACTGATACTCTAAAAGAGTATTTTCGTTGTACCCTGCGCCATTTTTACTATTGGCGTAATGTTTGTTCAAGCAATCTTTTAAAGGCAATATACTATGGTATTTTCCAATCCAAATTACAATATGGGATTGCTTGTTGGAGAGGTGTGTACTGAAATAAAATTCATCCTCTGTTGGTTTTGCAAAAATACGTCGTTAGAAAAATTTGTCGTAAACCTTTCAGACATTCTAGCTTTCCTTTGTTTTGTGCTTTGAATATTCTTCCTGTGCGTCATTTGTATTGTTTCAAAGTCTTAAAATTGTTTTTTATGAAATCTTGCAATCGCAATTCTCGTTTAATTTCGTGTTATAATCTGCGCGGTCATCTCTCACATTTGTTATCTGTTCCTAATTTCCGTACAACTGCTTATCGGAATTTCTATTCGGTTATATCCTTTAGATTATTTAATCTACTTCCTCAATCCATCAAATCATTAACATCACCTGGAACATTCTTAAAGCGTCTAAAAATGCGGCTCTTAAGCCTTGATTACGCTGCCTTAGAATCTCATATTTTTAAGTTCTGGTATTTACTTTAATTTGATTGTTCTATGACATTTCTTTCTGGTTTTGTGTATCTTGCTTTTCCATTTATGTCTATTTTTAGTTATTATTCTTATCTACTACTTTTATTCTTTTTACAATTATTATTTTTTTGTTGAAGTAACTGAATTATCACACGACTTTTTATTTAAAATTGTTCGATTAATTTATGGGTCACCCCACCCTATATCATTTTTAATTTTGCCTAAGCAAACAGAAGTGGCATTCGCCTCTATTTTTTACTTGTATATAAATATAGAATGTCACCTTTCTTATACCTTTGTATACCTTCTAGTGTATCTTTTTGATGTAAAAAAATTGTTAATGTATAAGAAATAAATAATCTAATCTAATCTAATCTAAAATCTAAAGTAGCCACTATTTTCTTCCGTGTTGTTTTCGTTGGTTCGCCTAAAACCACCACGGGTTTACCACTAAATGACGTTATTATGGTTGGGCCAACTATTCAGAACGATTTGCTTACAACTTTATTAAAATTTCGTACGCATTACTTGGCAGCCACAGCCGAAATTGCAAAAATGTACCGCTGCGTTAACATTCAGAGTCCAGATCAAAACATGCAATGCATCCTTTGGCGTGAAAATAGTTCCGAGGATCTTCAAATTTTTACGTTAGAACCGAAGACAAAGAAGAGTTTCTGCAGATAGATGAAAATGATGCCACGAAGGCGTTGTTTCATCTTTAGCTCGTCTGTATGATCCTTTAGGATTCGTAGCGCCAGTTATTGTTCAAGCTAAGGTATTTGTGCAAACCTTGTGGAAGGAGAAATTTAATAGGGGTGAAACACTTCCTGAGCATCTTCACTTATCTTGGCTTAACTTTTTGAATGAATTAAGCTCTATAAATCAGATACGAATACCATGCTATGCTTTCCATACAAAGGCTACGTTTCAATTGCATGGCTTTGCTGATGCAAGTCAACAAGCATATGGATCGTGTGTCTACGTTAGAAGCGAATGTGAAGATGGATGGGTTCAAGTAAGGCTTCTATGCTCTAAATCAAGGATTGCTCCGATAGATACGATTTCGATAGCTAGGCTTCAGCTTTGCGCTGCACTTATTTTGGCGGAATTGATTCAACGCGTCATTTGAATCATACCTATAAACTTCAAAGATGTTTTTTGTTAGTCTGACTCTGTATTTTCCACGGTTAATTAAATTTTGCTGGTTCTTATTGTTAAGAATAATTCTCACACCTTTCTCTTGTAAAAAAAGATAACCTTTCTGTTTAACAATCTCTTTAATAGTGATTTGCTTTTGCTTTGACATTACATGTTGTTATAATGTGTTATACATTTGTTCTAACTTGTTATACATTTGTTTTAAGTTGTTATACATTTGTTTTATGTTACGTTATGTTATATTTAATTTAAATAAGTTTAGAATTCAATTATTGTTTTTTAATTTGAATCAACAACATTCTCCCCGGCCGTGAACGAAGTTCGCAATGCAATCATATCCTTAGACATCTTGTGAATTCGCCGCACTGTGTCACCATTGTGGTTGTCGGACATTTTGACATTTCATTCAAATTGTGCGTGGATGTGGGCCGGGGGACAATAATAAAAAAATAAATTAAATAAAATTTCAAGTTAAAAATTTCAAATTTCTAGTGAGTGTATGAAGTGACATAATTACAATATGTCCCATAGAGTAAGTGTTTTTTTGTTTTAAAAGATGACATTTAAATATATATATGTGTAGTAATATATTTCCTTTTGTTGTTTTACAATTCGTTTGTTGATAGTTTCTTGTTGTTGTGTATGTAGTTTGCTGTCGCCATGAATGAGATCGTGTACCCATGGTGCAGTTTTCCCATTGCGTACATCAATTGCCTTACGAGTGTGTGTGTGTGTCATCCCAGAGTTATATGCATGGCTCTGAGAAAGTATACCTGGGAATTAGACTTAAATGTTTATTAGTGTAATTGTTATTATTATTTTTTTTTTTGAATGGAGAAAAATAAGTGCATGTCGTTACGAAACGTGTGTGTATGTGAGCGAGTGTGTAAAATACCGATTCGCGGCGGCACGAATGAGTTGTGTGACGTCATTACACAACATGTGTGCGAAGTCAACATCTCTGATACTGACCATGTTGATAAGCAGTATGTTTATTGGAAGTACATGTGTTGCTTAGCGTCATGTTGACATGCAATATGTAGGTCAGCAACTATTGTCAGCTGTGCCTTTGTTGAGAATGAATTTTTGTTTTGCCGTCGGCAAATTGAAAATGTACTTTGTGTTTAAGCCGATCAGCTAAAATATAAAATTATGTGTTCTATAGACGTGTGCTTGTGATACGTGTTTTTTTTGTGTGAGTGGATTTTGGATGCCTTTGTGAAATGCCGTCGGCATTTCATCATTCAAATAATTGTGTTTGTCGTCGGCATTTCGTTGCTGGGTAGTAGACATAGTTTGGCAATTGGTCTTTTTACCTCTCCGTGTTGTGTTCGTAGCGTTACTACGCGTGTTAAGTTGTCTTGTCCTGAGTGTTTTTGCGTTACGCGAGCTAGATTCCATTTCGCGGGTGGAAGTCGCTCGTCTTTTATTAATACGAGGTCTCCGATTTTTATATCTGGCTGTTGTTTCTGCCACTTTGGTCGTTGTTGGAGCCGTGCCAGATATTCCGAGCTCCATTTCTTCCAAAACGTTTGAAGCATGCGTTGAATGCGCTGCCATCGGTCGACGTAATTGGTTCTCGTCTCAGCGAGATCGTGCTGTGGGATGCTGTTGAGAGGCTCACCAATTAGGAAGTGCCCTGGTGTTAAGACTGCAAGATCATTAGGATCGGTGGTCATTGGACATAAAGGCCTGGAATTCAAACAGGCTTCTATCTGCGCTAGAAGCGTACTGAGCTCCTCGAAGGTATATACTTCGTTGCCGGTTATCCTCTTTAGGTGGTGTTTTATAGATTTCACTCCTGCTTCCCATAATCCTCCAAAGTGGGGGGAAGCGGGAGGAATAAAATTAAAATTTGTTCCGTCCTTGGCTAATGTGGCTGCAATCTCCTTCCAATATATTTGAGCAGCTTTCAAACATCGTTTGAGCTCCTCGTTCGCTCCAATGAAATTAGTCCCACAGTCGCTGTATAAATGAGAGCAAATTCCTCGTCGAGCAGTGAATCTCCTGAACGCTGCTATAAATGCTTGGGTAGTCATATCGCTGACTACCTCCGTGTGAATTGCTTTAGTGGCAAGACAAATGAAGATGGCGAAGTACGCCTTGTGTGTCTTTGAGGCTCGTCCTTTCCATGCCTTGATGTCGATGGGACCTGCGTAATCGACTCCCGTATGCGTAAAGGGCCGTGTTATTTGCACTCTGGGAGCCGGTAAAATACCCATAAGCTGGTTTGCTTGTTTCGCCCTGTGCCGGAAGCATATGTTGCAGCGATTAATATGCCCTTTGATGCTGCTTTTTATTCGCAGGATCCAATATTTTCTCCTAATGTATGCCATCATTTGTTGCAGGCCACCATGAAACGTCCTTTCATGTGTATCCTGCAAAAGAAGTTTAGTGAATGCATGATTGGTTTTGAGTATTATTGGATGCTGTTGCTGGTATGAGAGATCTGAATTCTGCAACCTACCCCCAACTCTAAGAATACCTACAGGATCAAGAAACGGATTCAGGTATTTGAGAGTTTTTGTTGGTAACCCATGTTGAATCGCTGTAATCTCTGTCGAAAACATTGTTTTTTGTACATTTTTCAGAATGACAGAAATAGCCAATTCTGTTTCAGACGGGGAAATGGCAGACAGGTTCCGATTAACAGGTTGCTCTTTAGTATTTTTAATGAATCTAAAAATGTAGGAAACCACCTTAATTAATGTAAGTAACCTTGAATATTTTAATACGAGGATTGTTATTAGGTTGTTTTCCTTTGTGACGCAATGGATTTGGACAGATCGTCTCTCTTCTCCTGTTTCTGCTCTTACTGATTGAGGCGGATATTTAAACTTCCAACTGTGGTGAAGAAATTCTGGTCCATTCCACCAGAGTTGTGATCTAACCAGTACCGATGGTGAGACTCCCCGTGACAAAAGGTCAGCTGGATTAGCTTGTGTCGGGATATGGTACCAGATGTCCTGTTGTGTAAGCTGCTGTATTTGTGCTACTCTGTTGCTTACAAATGTTTTCCATTTTGATGGTTTAACTTAAGAAATAAAAACTGCTTGATAAGTTCTACTTAGTTGCGGTATTAAAATTACCGGCTGCTTCACAAGGGCCACTTGATGGACAACGCGTTGTCCCAACGTCCTAAAACCTAATAAAAAAAAAAAAAAATTGATGGTTGCGCTGCTATCCAGGCCAAGGTCATCGTTGAATCCGTCCATGCATACTGTTTTGCTTCGTTCAACCCAAGAACCGTTGAAGTGTATTGCAGAACTGTCGCAAGCATGACCGCTCCGCATAGTTCCAGACGTGGAAGTGAGAGGGTCTTTAATGGAGCAACTTTGGTCTTGGATATCAGTAGGTGCATATGGATCTTACTTTGTTGATCCAATACACGAGGGTATATTGCCGCACCGTATGCACTTTGTGAAGCATCGCTGAAGCCATGGATTTCTGTGTCTTGTTGTTTACGGTTTGCATGTATCCATCGAGGAATCCGGATGTGGTTGATGGACGCGATTTCCTGACGGAATGTGTTCCAGGATTTGAGTAATTCTTCAGCAACTGGATCGTCCCATTCTGAGCCATGCTTCCACAATTGTTGCATAATCAGCTTGGCACGAATAATGCACGGTGAGATCCAGCCAAGAGGGTCGAAAAGTTTGGCGATTGTCGACAAAATTGTCCTTTTTGTTTGATCCGGTGGATTGGAGCTACAACACTGAAAAGAGAAGATGTCTTCGAGAGGATACCATTTGATACCTAAAGCCTTAACATGATCAGAGGAACCTAAAGGTAATGAAAAATAGCTTCCCTTTCAGTTTCTGGTATGAATTTTAATATTTCTTCACAGTTGCTCATCCATTTTCTCAGATGAAACCCGCCTGATGATAGCAAACCTTGCACTTGTTCCCGCCGTATAAGGGCTTCTTCTACAGTGTCAGCTCCGGTGATGAGATCATCGACGTACATGTCCTCCTTTACCATCTTTGCGCCAAGTGGGTAGCTGTCTTCTTCATCAGATGCCAGTTGATTCATCGTCCGAATCGCGAGGTATGGAGCACTAGTGGTTCCGAAAGTGATGGTTTGGAGGCGGTACGTTTTAATTGGCTCTTGAGGGTTGTTACGTCAATGCACGAGTTGATAATATGAGTCACTAGGTGTTACTCTCACCTGCCTGTACATTTTTTCAACATCGGCCGTAAAGGTAAATTTGTGTACTCTCCATCGTAGTATGATATCGACAATGTTGTTTTGCACTTTAAGCCCTGCTAAAAGATGGTCGTTGAGCGATGTTCCATCGGAGGTTTTGGCTGCTGCATCAAAGACAACCCGCAATTTGGTCGTGGAACTTGATTCTTTGAATACTGCATGATGAGGCAGAAAATAATGAAATGGAGTATTCAAAACGTCGTTCGTCGTTTCATCAACTTCTGTCATATGACCAAGGGCGAGGTATTCCTTAATGCAGTTGGAGTATTCTCTATATAGCACGGGATTCTGCTGGAAACGCCTTTCCAGATGAAGAAACCTACGAAAGACTCCTGACTTCGAGGACCCTAACCCAGGTTTACTTCCTTCCTTAAATGGTAGTGTCACTACATAACGTCCATCTGACGCTCTTCGGGTAGTAGTTACAAACTGCTTCTCGCAGTTTTTGTTCTCCTGTGTTTCGTGTTGTGGGAACGGTGCTTCTTCGATTTCCCAGAACTTTGTGAGTTGTGTGTTGAGGTCAACTGAGTTGTGGAATGCCTTAACCTTTTGTCTATTTGCAGGTGCTTTTCCCATCAATATCCAACCTAGTTTGGTTTTCTGGGCGACCGGAGCTGCAACATGATCATCTCTTTGTACGTCTGGGAGGAGTACTTCGGCGTAGACTTCGCTTCCTAGAAGAAGATCTACATTGGCTGGTGTGAAGAATGATGGGTCAGCAAGTTTAAGGCCGCTTATATGCGGCCATTTGTTGAAGCTGACCTTTTGGGCCGGCAGAAGCCCAGTCAGGGATTTGAAAATGAATGCGCGGGTGCGCCCTGTGAACGATGAGTGAACCGACCTAAAAGTCAAGTCGACAGAGTGGCAGGCTCCACTGCTGACCTTCCCCAACCCGGAAACTTCAACAAACGATCTTTTCCTGCATAAGTTAAGTGCCTGCACCGCCGATCCTGTAATAAAAGAAGCCTCCGACCCAGGATCAAGTAATGCCCTAAGTTGGATGAATTCTCCTGATGCGGCTCTAACCTTGACAACAGCTGTTGCTAACAGAATTTGGGAAGTGTTGTGGTAAGTGTGAAATGAATTTGTATAGCCTCTTGTTTCCTGCTGTTGAGTATGAGGGTGAAAAACTGTTGCTTCAGGGTTGACTATTGATGACTGGTGTGAATGCGTGTTAGATGTCGAAGGGGATTGTTTGGAGTTGTGAATGGTGTGAGATTGAGTCTAAATGTAATAGTGAATGCGTGAGTGGCTTGGGCACTAGGGCGTCGAGTGACTGTACGCCAAACAGTTTTCACACACTCCGATTTTACCTACCGTGTTTTTTCTGACAACCACATCCATTTTTAAAAACCTATTGCACTTTCGAAGGGCATGCGGACCTTTGCTGCAGACTTTGCAATTATATGGAATGTTTTTTGTTTTACTAATAATTAGTGAATTAGTTTGTTTGAATTTTTGCTATATTTAAATCCTGGTTGTGGTTCTACGACTTCCAAGGTCCTAAATCTAGCTTCCAAAAATTCTGAAAATTCTTTAAAAGTTGGCAAATCTTTTCTAACCCCTAGATTTTCTTCCCATACCTGCTGAGTTGTGGGTGGAAGTTTTTGAAGCATACAAAAAACTAAAATCGCGTCCCAATGTTGTACCAGAAGCTCTAAGTTTTTAAGTGAGTGTCGACATTCGGTTGATGTGTCTAATAAATTTTTTATACCGGATACTGTCTCTTGTTTTAGATTCGGCTGGCCAAAGAAAATCTTAAACTGGGTGTTGACTAGTATACGCTTGTGGTCATATCGTGATGTTAACACTTCCCAAGCCTGATCATAATTACCCTCATCAACCCTTAAGTGCTGCAAAAGACGTTCAGCTTCTCCCAAAACACTTGACTTAAGATAGTGAAGTTTTTGAATTTTTGACAAAGAACCATTATTATGGATTAAAGAAATAAAAAGATCGTGAAATGCTCTCCATTCTTCGTAGTTACCAGAAAAGGTTGGTATATTTATTTTTGGGAGTCTTAATTCCTGTTTCTGATTATTTGATTCCACAGAACTTACCAGTACTCCTGACTGTGTTGCCTTTTCTAAACCGTCCTGCAAGTCTGCTCGATATTCCAGGTAACATTCCTTAATTTTGTCGAAAATTTTTTCTAATTCTTCCATCTTTTCACTATCCAACGAAGAAATCGCTTCCGCATTGTATTCTGTGCTGGATTTAAAATTGCCCTCCAATACATCAAGCCGTCCTACAATGTAGTTTTTGTTGCGTTGGTGTTCTGGCCTTTTCCCATAATTGGATATGTCCTTTAGTAACTGGGCTAGGATATTCTTTTGCAGTTTTCCATAGTTAGCCATGATGTTGAAAAAAAATTGAAGGTAAGCCAACAATTATGATTTAAAAAAAATTGGATTGTACTTACAAATTAATATTTTTTGTATGTAGGTTCCGACACCTAGGGCTGTGCTGTAACTTGCGGGAACTTCCTGTATATTGCACAGTATGTTTGGTGTATGCACCGTACTGTTGCACTAAAATTTAAATTGAATGCACCGTAATTGCACTGTATGTACAGTATGTTGCGGTGTAAGCACTGTATGTTGCAGTATGCACTGTACTGTTGCACTAAGATTTAAATTTAATGCACCGTATGTTGCACTGTATGTACGGTGTATTGTACTGCACTGTCCACGAACGGACCCGATGATCGTTGACTGTTCCCAAGAAGCGGATGCACCGGTTCCAGATTGCAGACAGGAATTTGGATTAGTTTAAAGTTTTTTATTTTTATTAAAATGTATTACACGACGCGAGAATGCCGTTTTTGCACTTTAAAGAAAAAAAAACTCACAGTGTTATTTGGGTTTGGATTAATGGAAACTTCCACTCTTTTATGATACAAAGTATTTAAAGTATTTTATGTTTAAATGTTCACTCTCGAAGGACCAATGTATTTTCCACGGTTAATTAAATTTTGCTGGTTCTTATTGTTAAGAATAATTCTCACACCTTTCTCTTGTAAAAAAAGGTAACCTTTCTGTTTAAAAATCTCTTTAATAGTGATTTGCTTTTGCTTTGACATTACATGTTGTTATAATGTGTTATACATTTGTTCTAACTTGTTATACATTTGTTTTAAGTTGTTATACATTTGTTTTATGTTACGTTATGTTATATTTAATTTACATAATTACATAAGTTTAGAATTCAATTATTGTTTTTTAATTTGAATCAACAACAGACTCCACGATTGTTCTTTCATGGCTTGCTTCCCCAGCATGCAACTGGAGCACTTTTGTTGCAAATAGAGTATCAAAAATTCAAGTTTCTACGAAAAACTTCAACTGGCGGCATATTCGAAGCGATCAAAATCCAGCGGACATTCTTTCACCTGGGATGGGTCCCTCGAATTTATGTGGAAATGAGCTCTTGTTTCAAGAACCTTAATTTTTACTTAAACCTGTTGATACAAAATATACTCACCCTGTTCATTACCTATACTTATCTGCATAGAATCACGTACATAAACTACATAACCAAACAACTAACACTACTCTAACATGGAATGTAATGGAATTTAAAATGAGTACCGTAATACTGAATTTTACCAGTTAGTCGTAATAAAACCTTTTTACCGAACGGTCTTTCTTTTTTATTTAATTCATTAATTAATTAGGCCCAGGCGCCTAAGTTTTAGTGGCGTGAGTTGAATTAACTTTCAATTTGTTAGTTTATAAACATCAGGATGAGTTCTGGTTTATATAATATCGAAAAATTGGACGACGGGAATTACGACGGATGGACTGTGCAAACGCGGTCAGTTTTGGTCCATAGTGAGTTATGGGCATATGTGTCCGGTAGACATCAAAAGACGAGAAAGCATTGACAATGATTTTCCTGTATGTAAAATCATCCCAGCTGTTGCACATAAAACATTCCTTGAAGCTTGGAAGAAACTGCAGGAAATTCACCGACCATGTGGTGTAGCAAGAAAGGTGACATTATTCAAGCAATTACTAAATCTAAAATGGCGGACAATTCTTCAATGTCGAGTCATCTCAATAATTTTTTCGATTTGTTCGAAAAATTAATAGAAATCGATATCAAGTTGCAGGAAGAGTTGCTGGCCATTCTTATATTATCGAGTCTTCCAACAAGATATGAGAATTTTTTCATAGTAATTGAGTCTCGGGACTCATTACCAGCAGTAAGCGCGCTGAAAACCAAGCTATTGGAAGAGGGAAGGCGACGTGAAGGGGACACGCGAGAAAGTGATACATCTGCGGTAGCATTCTTTACAACGCAAAGGAATAAATCACCGAAAAAAATGTTCAAGGGTAAGTGCTACAAGTGTGGCAAAAAGGGGCATATCTAGTCTGAGTGTCGGACAAATGTGTCAACAAAAGCAATTGGAAACAAAGTGACATCTTCGTTTGCTATGTTCAACGGGACAAATGTTTCAGCTCTGAACAAACACAGTTGGGTAATCGATTGCGGACCGACATTCCATATGTGCTGTCATAAGTCTCTTTTCACAAAAATATACAGTTATAAGGAGAAAATTGAATTAGCGGCTAATAATTTCATTCAGTCAGATGGAATTGGCGATGTTTTAATTGAAACAGGTGCATGTAAGATTAAGCTTCGCGATGTGCTCTTTGTGAAAAATCTTAAAACGAATTTTATTTCGGTTAGCAAAGCTACTGAAAGTGAAAATCGAGTTGAATTTAATAACAACAGTGCGGTTATAAAAAACGTTCAAGGACATGAAATAATGCATGCAAAAAGGTTTGGTAGATTGTTTGTGTTGCAAATGGTAAAAGAGAAGCTCCTCAATGTTAACACCAAGGATAGGTTGCTTACTAAGTGGCATGAAAGGTTCGGCCACTTAAATGCAAAGAGCATTAACTTCCTAGTAAAAAAGAACAAATTAGAAACAAGTGCATGCGGGACAATGGAATGTGAGACGTGCCTTAAAGGAAAAATGAGTTCTTTACCACTTCCTAAGTGCTCAACGTATCGTAGTAAACGTGTATTAGAGTTAATCCACAGCGACATTTGTGGTCCGATGCGAACATATTCAATTGGTGGGGCACGTTATTTTGCTTTGTTTATAGATGACTTTAGCAGAAAGATGTTTGTTTATTTTTTAAAAAGTAAAAGTGAGGTTTTTGATGCCTTTAAAAGCTTTAAATCTGCGGTCGAATTGCAGTCATCAAGTAAAATAAAAACATTGAGGACAGATAATGGCAGCGAGTACCTGAGCAAGGAATTCTCTAGTTTTCTGAATGAAGAAGGAATTCGACGTCAGCTGACAGTGCAGTATCACCACAGCAGAATGGGGTAGCGGAACGTGCAAATCGCACCATTGTTGAAATGGCGAGGTCGTCGTTTCCGTCAATTACGGACCAGCCTCACTAATGAGGCAGAGCTGACCAATCTGTTTTCTCTGTGAATAGCGATGGCCAGCTTGCATAGGTTTAGGTTAGCATTTAAGAAACATATACATATATCAGTGTATACAAAGGTGTATACTGATATATGTATATGATTGTGTATAATGTCTATGTGTGTTTATGTGTGTATTGTGCATTTAGGTTAGGTAGGCTAAGGTTTATTTTAAGTTAGATAATAAGTTTTTATAAAAAATAAAAAATGATGTCCATATGCTAAGTTTTTCTTAACAAATATTTTTTCTTAGCCTTAAGTATTCAAAATAAATAGTTCTAAGTAAAATGTAAATGAAGTCGAAAGACATAGTTATAAGAATTTAGAGTAACTTAGAGCGCCTGTGTGGGGCCAGTAAGTTAGCATAAGATTGTTAAGTAATTGTAAGCTAGCATTTAAGCATTTTTTGTTAGAATGTAAGAATTAGTATTAAGAAAATAAAATGCATTTAAAACTAAAACTAAACTTGAAATGGCGAGGTGCATGTTATTGCATGCAAATGTTCCGGAATTCCTTTGGGCAGAAGCAGTCAACACCGCAGTTTATATACGAAACAGATGTCCTACAGCAATTTTAAATAGTGTGACGCCCTATGAAGCCTGGTGTGGCAAAAAGCCAGCTGTTTCCCACTTTAGGACCTTTGGATGCAAGTCGTTTATGCTTGATAAGCGCCCTGGAAAATCTAAGTTCAGTTCAAAGTCTACAGAATGCATAATGGTAGGATATTCGGCCGAATCCAAAGCATATCGTCTGTACGAGTCAAAGTCAAGAAAAATTTAAAATTACGCTGGTAAGATTAGTTCAAATAAAAATATCAATGAGTTCGCCATTTTAGATCGGGAGCCGAAACAATTAAAAGCGAGTGATATTCACGAACCTCCAGCAGTCAAACGAGATTACAACTTTAACCACGATAATTCCGTCAACTTCATAATTCCTGATCCAGAACCGGACTGTGCTGAACTTAGTGAGGAAGAGACGTTTATTAATGCTGAAGGTGGGAATGCTGCTACTAAAGGCAAAAATCTTGTTTCTAATGCTGTTGCAGGTGATGAGTGTGCTGTTGTTGATTCACGTACTGATGTGGAAATTGATGATTGTGGAGATGTTGAAGCTGATCATTGTGATTGCTTAAGGGATGGTGCCGAAAGACAGGGTTGGTCCGAACGATTGCGCCCACGTTACGAAAACAAACTTTGTTTCATTAAGTCTACCAAAGCATTCGCAAATCCAGTTTCGGTAGAAGACGCCCTAAATAAATCTGACAGTGATAAGTGGCTACAATCTATGAAGATGGAATACAACACGCTGATATCCAATGGTACCTGGGAGCTTGTTTCCTTACCTAGAACCCGTAGAGCGATTAAGTGCAAATGGGTTTTTAATCTCAAACGGAATAAACATGGGAAGGTGGAGCGATACAAAGCAAGATTAGTCGCCAAGGGCTGCAGTCAGAAACTGGGCGTGGATTATAAAGAGACGTTTTCCCCAGTTGTCCGCTACTCCTCGATACGGCTTATTTTAGCATTGTCGGCAGAGTTAAACTTGTCTGTACATCAGTTGGATGTAACGTCGGCCTACCTTAACGGCATACTCCAAGAAGAAGTGTATATTTTTTTTTTTTTTTTTTTATAATGAGCGCGCGCTCAAGGGGTTTGAGTACCCTTAAGGTGATTGTACACAGCGCGGGCTGTGTACTTCATTGATAAAAACAATCCTGATCTTGTCTGCAAGCTAAAAAAGACTATCTACGGTTTAAAACAGTCTGGAAGAGAGTGGAACCAAGAGATAATAGGTGGTATAAAGATTCGTGCGTTTATACCATGAAAAGGGGGAGCGAAATAAATATTGTAGCCGTATATGTTGATGACATTTGACCAGCGTGTTCGAATCTAGAGAGCCTTGAAAGAATTAAGCAAAAAATAAGCCTACAATTCGATGTTGTGGATAAATGTCCTACGGGACATTTCCTGGGAATGGAAATAAGTTCTGTGAGCATTTCGTCAAAACAGTTTATCAAAAATCTACTTCATGATCTGGGAATGGAACAAAGCAGGCCGTGTGCAACACCCTTGGAACCTGGAAGTAAATTTAAGAGCTGCACTGATTGTTCCAGTTGTCAGAAGGTTGACGCGAAACAATATCAATCAATTATTGGCTCATTGATGTATTTGAGCGTTTCTACTCGGCCAGATATAATGCACTCAGTGTGCAAGCTGGCGCAATTTAACGTGAACCCTCACGTAGAACACTTGAATGCTGCGAAGCATATACTAAGGTATTTGAAAAGCACTTTAAATTTAAAATTAGCGTATTTTCAGACTGGAGAGCAATTGAAGGCATACGCAGACGCTGACTGGGCTGGCTGTTGCGACGACCGAAAATCATTTACTGGGTATGCGTTTTTCCTAGCTAGTGCAACAATTAATTGGGAAAGCCGAAAGCAAAGATGGGTCGCATTAAGTAGCACTGAAGCCGAATATGTTGCTTTTTCATGTGCAGCAAAAGAAGTCGTTCATTTTAAAAACCTATTAAGCGAGATGGGTTTTCCGTCCTTGGTAGACGGTCCCACGGAATTGTTCGGTAATAACTTGAGTGCACAACAGATTGTCAAGAACCCCGTGCACCACAACAGAACGAAGCATATTGACATCAAGTTTCATCACGTTCGGGACCTTTCAAAGAAGGATGTCATTACGGTTAAATACATCTCCACTGGTGAGATGGTGGCCGATATTTTTACCAAGAATTTTACGAAAACATAGCAATTTTGTCAAAGACTTAGGTCTCATTTAAGTTTGTAAAGATACGTATAGTTTTGAGGGCAAGTGTTGATAAAAAATATACTCACCCTGTTCATTACCTATTGTTACGGGTAGTGGAAACAAGCCCTAAAACCGTCAATGTAAACTCGCCTTTAAAAAAACAGGAGTACCACCCGAAGAATGGTGAAACCAGCAGCCATTTTTTAAAATGCTTTCCTGGGGTTTTTTTCTTTGGATATATAAACGTCAAGCGGCTTGTGAATTTTTGGTCTTAACTAATTAATTTTGTAATCATACCTAAAGAATAAAGAATAAATAAATAATTCGGTAGATTTGTAAAAAATTAGTTTCAGTTGCGCCAAATTAGCACAACACCTATATTATCTGCATAGAATCACGTGCATAAACTACATAACCAAACAACTAACACTACTCTAACATGGAATGTAATGGAATTTAAAATGAGTACTGTAATACTGAATTTTACCAGTTAGTTGTAATAAAACCTTTTTACAGAACGCTCTTTCTTTTTTATTTAATTCAAACTGTAAAAAAACCAATGCATGAGTGGCCGACGTTAGGATGCTTAATATTTGCTTTGCTTCTCAATGCAAATTCCTTAACAACTTTTGCCGCTTGGTTCGAACATTTGCTTTCGTCAAACGTTTCATAGTAAACTCAACTTCATCGTCTGAAAATAGGATTTATAGCCAACTCAGTTCTGTCGAGTATGATATTGGCTTAAAGAGGATTATTAATAAATGCGTCCAGTGGTTATAAGTCAGCTTATGGGAGAATTACCAGAGCAACGCGTAAAACCGTCGAGGCCATTTCTTCAAACTGGAGTGGATTTTTGAGGACCATTTTAAATCAGGTTAGGGATCAGAGGAAAGGGTCCTATTAAAACATACGTGAGCCTTTTCATCTGCATGTGCAGTAAGGCTGTTCACTTGGAACTTGCAGCAGATTTGTCTTCTGAATCATTTTTAGCCGTACTTCGACGCTTCGTTGCACGCCGAGGAAAACCATGCATGATATATTCGGATAATGCCACTAATTTTGTTGGTGCGAATTCACAGCTGATGGAGTTGAAGGACATATTTGACGACAGTAAACAAATATATAAGAATATTCAAATGAAATGCGTCGAAGAGGGGATTGAATGGAGGTTCATTCCCGCGGCCTTTGGGAGGCCACAATTAAAATTGCTAAACATCATTTGCGTCGCGTAGTTGGATACGCATTCTTGAAAATTGATGAGCTTCATACTTTAATTTTTCAAATAGAAGCTGTAATAAATTCTCGCACTTTATGTCCCATTTCAGATCATTTCTTTGAAATCCATTGCAGAGCCTGATTTCACTACGCAAAAAACAAGTCGACTTGTAAATTGGCAGCTGGTCCAGAGCATGCAGCAAACCTTTTGGAACAAATGGGTCAAGGAGTATTTGGGCACCCTTCAAAGTCGCCAAAAGTGGACGTCAAAGGCAAAAAATGTACGAGTGGGCGCTCTAGTCTTGGTAAAGGACGAAAACTTACCGCCGTTGAAATGGCCGCTAGGTCGGGTTGTTAGCACCTTTGCTGGATCCGACAATCTAGTTCATGTTGTAGGCATCAAAACCCAATGCGACATCATAAGAAGGGCCATTTCAAAGATATGCCTACTACCAATAAGTGACAACAACGACGACGACAACGATGATGTTATTGAAAGCAAGGGGTTTCAACGCGGGGAGAATGTTGAATAATTATTTTTACATTGTAACAAGCACATTTTGTAGATTCAGAGAAGCACTTTATGTAAACTTCTACATAAGCATACTATGTAAATAATAAACTTTGTATAACGGTCGTCATCATGCCATGTATGACATTATGATAACCAATTATTTTTCTTTCTTTTGTTCATCCATGATCCATGAAGCAATAAAGTTGTTAGTTCTTTTTCCATTGTCACATTCGGGTTAATTTTTTATTCTCTTTAAAAAATATTAGAGCGACATACACATTACATCGAATTTTAAGAAATTATCTAAAACAACATGAAACAATACCTCAAAAGAATATCCATTAATTGTAACATAGGAAAGAATTTGTAAGGTACTATACACAATTCTATTTCCTATTCCCTTAAGAACAAAGACATTATTAACTCTTTTCCCCGAAAATTTGTTTGAAATTGATTCCTTGACGAGTGAACATTCAGCTCCAGAGTCGAAACAAAATGAAAACGACTCACCGGACTGGAACAAAGTACCTTTCGGTTCAGCTACCATGCAAAGATTCACTTGTCTCATGTCTGGTTTATTCTTGTTGGATGAAGAACTACGCACGGAACATGTTGATGCAATATACCCGGTTTCTCCACACTTGTAACAAATTATAGTTGAACGATCCTTTCCTGGCGATGAACTAGCAGAGTTCTGGTTGCCTTTTGGTTGGTGCTTTCCTTTATCCCTTGTGACAGTCAGCAATTTTGTGACCAGTTTTTCCACATGGTGACACTTTATATTGGAGGACAATTTAATTTGTTTGCTTACAGTTGAACATGAAGGATTTTCTGAAGAAAAATGCTTCTTTCTTTTCCCAAATGCGAATGCTTTTAATTCTTGCTGTAACTCATTCCGCGATGGTATATTTGAGCCATATGCGCCAAGTTTTGAATAAACAATTCCTTGAATTGTTTCCAGGTCATACCGGCGAAACATATCTGCGCCATTCAATGCGAAGCAGTCCCCTCTAGAGATTTACTAAGAGCTATAAGAAGAGCGCTACCTTCTAGTTTATTCTCAGACAGAATTAAGTCCACAGACGAACACCAGGAAATAGCGTCAGCACCAGCACTATCGGGGTTGAATTTTGGAAGCGTTACTATTTTTGCCACTCTTGATCTTGATTGATTATTTTGTACACAAAGTTGCGATGTTGCCCTTCCAAAAGAGTACACAATCGATCGTCAGAAATTGCTCGGCGGAGTGAATGCCACTTCTGATGTCGGAACATTAACAGTTTCATCTTGACAATGGATTTGTAGTATTAGTTTGTCTCTAATTGTTGGGCGAGCCGGGCGAGACCGCAAGCGTGACGACATCTTCATTTTTCAAGTGCAGCTAAACAACTGCCGTTCTCGAATTTTCCAATTCCTACCCAGCAACCGCAATCAACCTCCTCTACAAACACACACACATTCTTGTAGCTTTTCTACTGCTATCTCACTCGGGCACGCTGCGGCCACACTAGACAAGAAGCAGTGCCCCTCAGTCTTGCTTACAACAACAGAAAAGAGACGAAATGTGAACAACCAAATAAAAAGTGGGAAACAGGTGTATTCTACAGTGGGACAATCTTTATTTTATTTGAAGACAATTCATATTCTTTATATTTTATTTAAAAAAAAATATATATTTCGTATGTGTATACAGTTTACAACGCGACAAACGAAGAAGCTTTTTGATCGATTCTATGCACAATTTTGATTCTCTTGCTGCAATTAATAACAAGTCTTAATAGATATGATGAATCGCAACATTGTTTGTAAGCTACTTTTAGAGTCTGCATTTATATTATTTTTTTTATATTGTTATCTATTGTACTTAAGTTTTGTAAAACTGTTATCTAACTGATATTTTTAGTCCCGGTTTCGCGGTAAAAAAATAATTTTATTAGCTGTTACTCTTAATACTACTTAATACACTGTTGTTACAAGACCGAGGCTTAGCGTGTTTGCCAGTCCCTATTATTAATTCTATATTGTTAGCTTAGCATTTTTGGTGTGGGAAGATTTCATTCTGTTCGACGCGCATGCATCGGACGAGCAAGTTAAAAGTGCAGAGAATGCAAAAGAGAGGATTGTGGGAAAAGAGAAAAAAATATGAATCAACTGGAAATTGTGTTGAGGTGCGGGTATCGTCTGGTATGCGTTACCGGATACGTAACTTCTCCCCCGTTAAATTTAAAATTCTCGGAATTTTAGGAACTTCCTTATACTTATATTTCTGATAGAAACTTTAAATTTTTTATTTTGTCTTGATAGGATTATTATTAATATGATAAAAATTATCGCGATTGTTGAGCTGGCAATATAGTTAACATTTTTATGAAATTTAAGTATATTGATATGTTCTAAATTATTTATACTTTTTAATACAATTTCTTCAAATTTAGGTTGTTTAGTAAAATTATGTGTTACCTCTTCATTGTAAAAGAATCTATCTAGAAATTTAATATTGTTATTACTAAATGTTTGATTTAAAATTTTGGTGGTACAATTGGTAATTGTTATTAAAAAGTTTCCTTTTAATTTTATTCTTCTATCATCACATTGGTTTAATCATTCTTCATTTTTATATTTTTACAAATTATCGTATAATCATCTAATCTCTTAATTTCGAAAACTTCATTTTTTTTAGTTTACAATTATTATTTGGTATACAATTATTTATTGTTTATTGTATTTTGTTTGATTTATTTCTACAAAATATTCGTCTTCTAATATAACTCCCAGATAACTTGATGTAGGCATTGATGTTATTAGTTTAAAATCTATCAGTAATTGTGTGGAATTTTGATTGCGAGTATTAGTCTGTCTTCGTCGTACTTTAACAGTCCTGTCTTAACATTCTTTAGTCTATAAAGGCCTAATTCAGTGTCCCTAATCTCTATTGCCGTTAACATGCTTGGATGTACTAATCCCTGCCTTACTAGTGCTATATTGTCTAAAATTTGGTTAAGTCTTTCTTCCAATATTTTTAGTTTTAGCATTTGATCTAATTTAAGTTGCTGCAAAATGATTCGTTTCTCGTTTCCTGTTAATTCTTCGTACGTCTGGCTTAACTGCTTCCTATCTGATTCTATGATGTTCTTCAAGTCAATAATGGATTCGTTAAAATGGGAGTTAATTTCTATTTGTTTATTCAGACTATTGATCGCATTACCATCGTTTTCTTCAATCAATTTCATATGATCTGTTATCTCTTGTCGGTCATCATTATCCATTGTACCAAATAACCATTTGTGAGCTGTTCCGATTATGTTAACTAAACCTCTTTTCTGTTTTCTAGTTCTTCTTGGATCTAACGCTGTTATTTTCACGTAAATGGTCCCTATTTTTTTCCTAATAGTGGGATCATTCCCTATCTGTAATTTTGAAATGCTATCTTCTATTGATTTAACAGTTTGTCTTATTTCGTTTGTGTCAATAATATGGAGTATGGTTTTTGTGTCTTGGATTATTTCCGTCTGCCCCATGTTAATAACTGTGTATCCGCTATTCGTTGTGATAGGATTTACTGTCAGCGTTGCTGATGCTCGTGGGTTGGTCATCGTTAATGTCACTATTGCGTAAAGTAATGTCATCTGCAAATTTACGAGGTCGTACGATGTTAGTATGCTCGTATAATGTTAGTAGGGTGTTCTCGCTTAAAAGTCTTAAGTCTATACCTAGGCTCGTTTCTATAGTAATTACGTTTATAATTTTTAACTGGAATTACATTTCTTGTCTATTGTATTGTTCCCTATCCTGTTTTAGTTTCTGAATTTTCTTTTCTTTCTGTATTTGTGTTTGTTTAACTAATGTTGCAATGTCAGCAAACATTGCTTCGTCTGGTGTCATTTTAATAGTGGAGTGATACCTGCCATTATAATTCTTTACGGCTCTATGAACTTTTTGTAAGTGTGAGGTCTAAATTTTTCATTGTTACTAGTTTTTCCTGCAAAGTAGAATGAAACCTTTCTATATCGCTATTACCTGTATGAGTGTTTGGTTTTGTTAGATGTAACTCTTTCTGTTGTTCCTTTAAGTATTCTTTAAAGTTTTCAGCTTTAAATTCGTTATCTGTTATTATTTTTTTGGTTTGCCGAATTTCGAAAGATGTTCTTCCACGACTTCTATTTCCTTTGTCCAATTTCTATTTGGTAGGTAGTAAACGTATGTTTTCTTCGTCAATTTGTCTTTTAGAGTAAGAAATGACTGTTTCATAAAATAATACACATCCATATGAAGAATTTCATTTGGCCTAGAAGGTGTTTCGCTAATTTCAAATTTGGGTTTTATTGGTTTCCTTTCGTATTTAGTTTCGAGACATGTTTTACAGTTATTTATTATTCTGGTTATTTCTTTAACTAAATGAGGGTAGTAAATTTTTTTTTTTTACTATGGTATGTTTTTATGATACCGCTGTGTAAGCTTTCCTGGTGTGGTATAATGAAATCTGTTTATGAACCTCCTCTAAGGTTTTTATTTCTCTAGCTCTCATACAAGCTTTCATGAATTTTATTTGTTTGTCATTGCTAAACAGTTCTATTAATAGTTGCTGTACCTTGTTGAATGTGTGATAATCTAATTCTGTATATATTCCAATAGTACCAGGTTTAATGAATCTTCTAAGTAGATCCGTCCAATATTCTTTATCTTTGGTCATGTCAAAGTAAATAATTCTCCTATTATGTAAAATGTCTATTTCTCTATTAATATCATTTGTTAGTATGAGCTGGGTTTTATATTTATTGACTGTGGTTTCTAATATAGGAATGTGGTCTAGTTGCTGTTAGTCTTCCGAATGTATCGTTGCATTGTCCGAGGACTCATCGTTAAGTTGTTGTTCATCTTCGCTTGCTACAAGTTCATTCTCGGATAACTCATTTACTTTTTGATTATTCTTCTTCCTGGAATTCTGCTAAGAAAGTCCGCGACTTTATTTTCCTTACCTTTGAGGTATTCGATGTCGTACTGGTATTCTTGCAATTTGAGCCACCGTTGCTTTCTCTCTTTTCTGTGTACTTCTTGTTTAGGTACTTAATAGGTAAATGGTCAGTTATAATTTTAAACTTTCTACCCCATAAGTAGGATCTGTAATAAGTTACCGCCCAAACGATCGCTAAGAACTCCTTTTCAATCACAGAATAGTTATTTTCATGATCGTTTAGTAACCTAGATGCACAGCACACTGGTTGGCTTTCTTGCATTAAAACTGCCCCTATAGCGTAGTTGCTAGCATCCGTGAATAAAGTAAATAGTTTTTCAAAGTTGGGAAATTTTAATATTGGGTTTCTCATAATGTTAAGCTTAAGAGTCTCAAAAGCTTGGATGTATTCAGGGTCATTGGTGTTAATCTTCCTGTCTTTTTTTAAATACTTAACCATAGGGTGAGCTATTTTGGAATAGTCTTTAACAAATTTTCTATAATACTAGTACCCTGTAGCTCCTAGGAACCCCTTTAACTGTTTTTCAGTTTTGGGAAGTGGGTATGCCTGAATGCATTGAATCTTATTTGGATTAGGTTTCATGCCCTCCGCTGTTAGGACATGACCTAGGAACTCTGTGTTCCTTCTCATAAATGAGCATTTGTCGAATTGTATTTTTAGGTTATGCTCAGCAAGTTTTTTGAATATCAATCTTAAGGCTTGTATGTGTTCTGTTAGGCTTGTTGAGAAGATTAAAATATCATCTAAATAGCCGACACAACATTTATTAATATAATCCCTGAGTATCTCATTCATTAATCGCTGAAACGTTGCCGGCGCGTGTTACCTACGCCACATTCCCACGATGCATACCTACAACACATACATACATACATCGTTCCCACGATGTAAGGCATTCAACTCGAATAAATAATTTGACACCTACTGTAATTGCACAGGTGACCTTCAGATTGGCAAATGTGCAAACAACGCGTCTCGTGCATTTCCGCCACGATCCGATTCTGAGGTTCACCTCGGCAAATAATATTTTTATGTAAATCAAAATCTTGAAAATAAAATTCAGTTATTGTTTGTGATCGAAGTGAGATAGTTGTGTTTTTTAAAAACCCCTTTTACAAGGGATAACTTATAACTGGCGCAGTCGCGTAGTCCGGTCAATGTTTAATCGAAAGTTTTAAAAGTATATTACTGACGGTGGTTTCCCGTTAATACGTGTACGTTTTATATCGAACATAAACAGCGAATTTTAATTCTTGTAACCAAGAATCTAATAATACGAAAAAAAAACAACAAAAAAAGCACACCAGCAGTTTACTGGAGAATCATCACGGATCACGAATAACCAGCGGTTTACTGGAAACAAAAATTGAACGCATTGAAGGAAAAATGAATGTACTTCTCATAACTCTGGTCATGTGAGCCAAGATACTACATTAAGAAATTTTCTTTGTAGTTTATATAATTTATATAACTCAACCATATAGTTACTCATTAATTACATTAATTCAAAAGCTATAACACATTTTGTAACAAAAGTAAAATAGTATAAATAAATTTATAAATATATATAACAAGTAAAAAGAAGTGTAATTGAGAATTAAGAATTTTTTTTTTGCGAAATTAGCAATTTTGATTGGAAGACAATACGTAGATAATTAAGAAAATAAAGAATTATTTTATGAAATTAGCAATTTTAATTGGAAAACAATACGTAGATAATTAGGAAAATATATAATTATTTTGTGAAATCAGCTTAAGCTTTACCATTAAATTATAGCCATTTAAACTTATATGCCATCTCCCAAGAAAACCAATAATCCTTCTAGGCGATTTCTTTATCCAAACTTTCTAACCTATTCCGATTTAAGAGTCTAGAATCGATATCAGAATCCACGCAAATTGAAACTGATTCAGACCTTCTCTCTTTACCCTCGCTAATAAACTCCTATATAAAGCTCAATATGAACGACAACAGTCAGGCTTCCACTTCAGCAGCAGCATTAAATGCTCGCTAGATTTTCGAATCTCTCAGGATACCTGATGCAGTTAAGGATTTGCCGCGCTTTGACGGAAATCCAAGACTTTTATACGACTTTATAAATAACTTTGAAGAAATTCTCATGCACATTAGAGGCATGACGCAAACTCCCTTTGCCCAAATAATTTTACCAGCCATCCGCAATAAGATAGATGGTCAGGCAAACGAGGTTTTAAATATGTATGGCACAAGCCTCAATTGGGAACAAATAAAAAACAATTTAGTCCTCCACTATTCAGACAAAAGCACCGAAACTTCCTTAATAAGGGATCTACATCTCTTAAAACAAAGCAGTAAGACTATAGAGGAATTCTGTAGCGAAATAGTAGAACTGCAAGCGACTCTAAACAATAACGTTTTGATCCACGAACAAGATCACAACGTGATTAAAGCAAAAAGACAGCTTTTTGCCGAAATGTGTTTAAACTCGTTTCTATCGGGTTTAAGAGAAGCCATTGCCATTGCTCTATCATATTGTATACAAGAACAAAATATGTTCTATATGAAGAACGAAATTCGCCAGCAGACTAGTAAGCCAACTCCAGCACAGCATCCCCAAAAACCCCAAAATCTTCGGCAAAATCACATTCCAAACCAAGTATATGGACCACAATTTATTTTTCCACGTAACTCGCATCAGTTCACCCTAGTCCACAATCTCAACCTCAAAAACCTCGACATTTAACACCTCTAGAACCAATGGAGTTAGGTTCAAGTCAATCGCGATTTGTGCAACCAATATCCCAAAAAACCATCAAATGTGACTACCCAAGCGAGAGATAGTAACACTCCGCGCTACGTTATCGAGGAAGTACACAATATCGACACGCAGAACTCAGAAAACCATCAACCCCCCTTATACGTACCTCAACTAGACGAACACTACCCTTACAAAAACCAAGATTCCGATAACCAAGACGAACAAGCTTTACAGACTACGTATGTACTGGAAAATGGAAATTTTCAGACCCCTGCCTCGGAAAACACGTCGGATTCTTAGAAAATTGACTTAGGACAAATACTATTGATTACCCCCAGTTCTACCATTCCACTTTTGCTTAAACCCAATTTTAATTCAGGAAAAGACATTATTCCGTCGAACATGAAAACAATCGTTAAAGTGCCAGTGGATGTACGTAACGGCGATGTTTTCATTAGAAAAACTATTGTTGAACTTTACGGTTTCAGAATGAATCTACACAGCGAATGATTGGTTTTGTAGAGTAGAAATCTGTAATAATTCCCCTGCTTATTGAACAACCACTAAACCATATACTTCTTCTAATTTCGTCGAAATAAACAATTATAAATTTAACCTTAATACACCCCAAACAGAATCCGGCATAGAAGACATCCTTCGCATTTCACATTTAAACTTAGAAGAAAAGAAAGGCCTCATAAAACTCTGTAAAGAATTCGAAGACATTTTTTTTAAAGAAGGACAAAACTTGAGCTTTACCAGTAAGATATAACACAAAATCCCTACCACAGACGATATCAATATATACACCAAAACTTACCGTTATCCATATTGTCATAAAGAAGGAATTCGGAAACAGATCACTTCAGTGCTCGAACAAGGTATAATCAAACATCGTTTTTTCCCTTGGAGCTCACCTGTTTGGATTGTACCGAAAAAGAAAGATTCAAACGGCAAGCAAAAATGGAGACTTGCGATCGATTTCAGGAAGTTTAATGAAAAAACAGTTTTTTATAGGTACCCTATCCCGAACATTAACGAGATTTTAGATAAATTGGGTAAATGCCTATATTTCTCAACAATGGACTTAGCCAGCGGATTCCACCAAATTCAGATGGATCCGAAAGACATAGCGAAGACAGCATTCTCTGTAGATGAGAATGCCTTTTGGCTTAAAAAATGCGCCGTCTACATTTCAAAGAATTATGCATAACATTCTCAAGGATTTGGTAGGAAAATGTTGTTTAGTTTATCTAGACGACATCATTGTGTACTTAACATCGTTACAAGAACATCTTGAAAACCCTCAGTCGTTCATAGACCTCAGTAGAGTGTAGACGTGACTCGGCTTGCGAGTGATAAAAAGTGTTAAAACGAATAAGTAAGACATTTGCGAAATTTCATTAGGCTTCAATTGGCGCAGTGGCAGTGTTATCGGTTGACAAAGCAAAGGTCGTGGGTTCGAGTCCACTCCACGTGGAGCGAAAGGTTGTTCTGTTTTTTTTTTCTTTTAATTTAAAAATTAAAAATAAAAAGTGAGCAAATATCACGCGATGCATTCCGGTGAGCGGTCCGCTAAGCCAATAGCGGGACCAGCGGAAAACTCAGGCGAAGCTTCGAGCTCGTCAAGCCAGCCCGAGCCAAAGATGAAGAGGAGGAGGACACTGAAGCCAACTCCTGACGTAATGAAGCGCCCTTCCCTGTCAGCATCAACAGAAGAGCTGCCTGGTGGAGCGAGGGGAGGAGCGCCAAGAAAATTAACAAGGGCAGCAGCACAGCAGCAAAATAACAATATGTTTGCATCTCTGGCGGCCTCTGAGTCAGATGACGAAGAGGAGGAGGTAGAGGTAATACAAAGCAACATAAAACTTCTCCAGCAAAGAGTGCTAGCTATTAAAGCTAAGCAAATAGCAAGGAGGGAGAAAGAGCAGCTAGGAGAACTGCTCGATTATCAACAGCCACAGCAACAGCAGCAATTAGCAGAAAAACGAAACCAACACATAACAACACAAAAGCAACAACAAAAACTAAAACAGCCGCATAAAATTATGCAATCTCAAAAAAAAAATCAGCGGTCACCACACCAACAAAAAGAACAACAACAACAGCAGCAGCAGAACAGCCAGCAACAACAACAACAGCAACCACAACAACAACAACAACACAAGACATCTAAAACAAGGGTTCCACCTATCAACACTTACAAAATGGAACTCAAAGAGACGATTGAACTGTGTAAGTCGGCCATAGGCAACAACTTTTTCATAAAAAGATTATCACTAGATAGGCATGCGATCCACTGTAACACAGTGGAGCGCTATCATAAAATAAAAAATTTACTGAAGGATTCGACGACGGAGTTCTTCTCCTACACCCCGAAGGGGGAGAAGCTGCAAACAATGCTGCTGAGGGGGTTGGAACCGTCGACTGATCCGGAGGAGCTCCTTGCACTGCTGAAAGAGAAGGAGTGCGAAGGGCTCAAATTCGTGGGGGTCAAGCCATTTGTCACGGCTAGAGCTAAAAGGGAGAAGCGGAAATTACCGTTCTTCATGGTTCAGCTAAGTCCCAACAGCAAACTGGATGGTCTAAGGAGCATCAAAGTCCTGGACTACCAGGTTGTACACTGGGAGAAAATAAAGAGGAGCGAAAACATTTTACAATGTGTTCGCTGCCAAAGGTTCGGGCACGCCGCGTCGAACTGCGAAATGCAGCCTCGATGCGTAAAGTGCGGAAAGAACCACAAGTCCGAGGAATGCGCTCTGGGTAAGGACGGAGCGTCTGAAAAAAGCCAACTCTCTTGTGCTTTATGTAGGAACACGGGACACACCGCAAATTATCGGGGTTGTCCCAAATTCCAGTACATTAAAAGAATAAATCTGGCCCGGCAGCAGAAAGTGGAAGTTAAACGTCCACCCGTGCTTTCACAAACTCCAGCCGTTACTCCCCATGTTACCTACGCCCAAATGGCGGCAGGTAGGGGAAATACGGTACAGCAAGCGAAGGTTGCTTCTCAGGCCCCAGCGCCTAGAGCACCGGAGCCAGTACCTGACATGCTAGCTATCTTGTTCTCTATCCAGGGGCAGATGGCTCAGCTACAACGTCACTTAACTGAACAGACCGCGCGGGTGGATCAAGTATACGCGCTGCTGCCTGGCCTAACGCACCTTTTGCCGTAATGGGTACGTACATGGCGGAGCAAACCCTGAAGGTCCTTGCTGTGAATGTGAATTCACTGATTAGGCTCGAGCGACGAGCCGCACTATTTAAGTTGCTTAATGACCAAGCCCCCGATGTGCTTTTGGTTAGCGAAACTAAGCTTACCAAAAGACACAAAATGAGGCACAGAAGATACAAAATAGTACGGAGAAACCGACCCAACTCCATTCAGGGAGGTGGCGTTGCAATTTTCGTACGAAAAGGTATACGGTTTAAAAGAGTATACAGTAGTGTAGTACGTAGGTTCCAGGTGCTGGAAGCATGCATCGTGTATATCCCCTCCGTAGTGGAAAGCGGTTGTACATGGTGTCTGTCTATGCACCTAAGGCTACTCAATCCACCTTATTTATCTCAGAGCTCGAGACACTTTTTCGATTTCTGAGGCTGGAATTGGAAGACAACTATTTTATAATCGGCGGATATTTCAACGCCAAACATAGTGATTGGGGAAATAATACACCAAATACTAGAGGGAACCTACTATTCAATTGGTGGGGTCAGCACAGTGTGATGTATCGACTCGGGCTTAAGGCGACGGATAGTCCGTCATTTCCCAGACACGGGTCTTATTTGGATCTTCTGCTGTTCGGCTCACGAATACAACTGACATGCACTAACCAACAAACTACAAACTGTCTACGCACTTTCGTGTATGACAGTGACCATTGCGGTTTTAGCATCGAAATAACTGTTCCCAACGAAATTGCGGAATTGGATGAGTTTTTTCAAAGGCATTCCTACAATTATAGTAGGGTGCGTTGGACACACTTCACCAGAACACTGACTAGAGCACTCTCCTCGAATTCGCTCTACCCACCGTCCAACAGAAATCTGTCAAACGAGGAGATTGACAGGTATCTAAGACTAATGGACGAGACAATCAAACGAACAATGGACAAAACGATACCTCGGTACCAACACACTGACGAAGAAAACTTATTCCGCAACGCAACTATTGACGCACTGCACCGACATAAAAGTGGGCTGCTGTCAAGATTAAAAACCTTGTACAGACAGTTTACTGACAGACATAACCCGGAGATCATGACACTGAAGTCGTCGATTAAAAACCTCCAAACATTAATAAAGGAAAATTACAGAAATTCCGTAAGTTTGTATTGGAACAATAAAATTCGGGCTGTAAACACCAGCAACCCGAATATGTTCCCGCAAATAAATAAAATCTTTCGGAGAAATAATCAGAACGACCTTCCATGTCTTAAAATCGCCCGAACGACGATCAACGAACAAATACTTGTAGCAGCAGGCATAGATCCAAATGAGGCTGTTGATGATGACAACTTCTTTGTGATCGAGGATCCGCAGGAGCAGGTAGAGGCTATAGGAGCGACTTTCCAGGAAGTGTACAAGGCGAATGTTATCATTGGCCCGAACCACGACCTGGAGAATCGAGTCCTTGTGCACAATTATTCGAAATGAAATTGTGAATTGGCGATTCGAGAGCTCGGGTTTCACCCAGTTCAGGGACGAGAATATGGCAAATAATGTCATCACCAACGATAGGGTACTACCCCCGTTCATTTCGAAGGAAGAGCTCCAAACGATCTTCGAATCACTTAGAAGTAAGAAATCAGTGGGAACCGATGAAATACCGAACATTGTGCTTCGACATCTCCCTCTAGAAGCGGTGAACATTTATACCACCCTGTTTAATAATGCAATGAATAATGCACATTATCAGGCGCATTGGAAAACTGCGGTGGTACATCCCATCCCCAAAAGGGATAAAGACACTTCCAATCCGGCGAATCTCCGATCGATCAGTCTTCTTCCAAACATCAGTAAGGTGTTCGAGAAGGTGATCAATAGAGTCCTGCCTAAGTGGGTTGAGGACAAACATATAGTTCCGGATAATCAATTCGGTTTCAAGGCGGGGCATGATATCATTCATGCTGCGTCGAAACTGGTTTCTGATATCCAATGGAACAAAGGCAAGAACCAGTGCACTGGTGCCTGCCTGATTGACTTGGAGAAAGCCTTCGACACCGTATGGTTAGAAGGACTCTTTTTCAAGCTGGACAGGTTGGGCATTAGTAAACCACTGCTGTATATTCTTTTCGATATGCTCTCCAGTAGACAGTTCATCGTGAAGAATGGCGATGTGACTTCTGCTGGAACATTTAACATTAAAAACGGTCTGCAACAAGGTGCGGTAAATTCGCCGATCCTATTCAACATTTACACGAGTGATCTGATAGGTTCACTTCACCATGCCATAGCGTACGCAGACGACATAATCGCGTACAGATCAGGTCCTAAGATTGAGGTCATTAATATACTTTTGCAGCGTGACTTCGACAAAATTAAGCGATATTGCGATGACTGGAAGTTGAAAATCAACTTTCAGAAGTCGGAAACCATTCTGTATAGGACGCCTTTGTCTGGGGCCTCTAGGGATACCAGAAAGAATTGGCGAAAGTTCTCGATCGTGGGGCAGCACGGGCAACCACTTGCTTGTCGAAATGTAGTCAGATACCTTGGGATCTGGCTAGATCAATTTCTGTATTTTAACAAACATATAGATGTTGCTCTGGCCAGAGCCAGAGGTGCTTTTGCCCTTACAAAGAGACTCTTTTATAACAGCCAACTCGATGCGAGGGTGAAGGTAATCTGCTACATGGCCCTTAGCAGGCCCATGCTTGTATTTGGATGTCCCGTGTGGTTCAACGTGAGAGCAAGTTTATTGGAAAAGATTCGGGTGTTTGAGAGGGCTTGTCTTAGGACTTGTCTTCGCTTATGCAGAACACCAGAGTCTCAGTACATAAAATTCTATCCTAATGAGGTCTTATGCAATAGGGCGAACCTAATAAGAGTGGACAATTTCGTCATTAAGTTGACTCGAAGGCACATTGCAAGAGCAATGACCTCATCGAACAACCTGAACTCTGGGGCTTACTACCCCAATTATATGTATCACGAGAGAGTTCGCTTTGACTGCTTTGTTCCTCCAGAAGCGTTCCTCTATCTAGATAGTAAAGGTCTGATCCAGGACAGATTGGCGGTGCCGCTAATCTTTCACGTCGCTCGAACAGCTGCGGACAGGCGACTTAACTACGACAGAGACGTCGCACACGGCAGTGCGGAGCGTCTCCGATTCAGTAGGTCGGTAGGGAGTCGCGACATGAGGGATGTTGCTCGGCAGCACCAGCAATTTTGGTGGCTAGTTGAATGGGAGGATGCTTCGTCGTCGAATGCCTCCAGTGATAGATAGCTTCATCTGAGGCAAAGTGGGTCAGCCTAATTTTTTTTTTTAGCCATGGCCGGCTTACATAGTTTTAGGTAGGATTAAGTTAGTTTTAGGAAAAAAAATATATAAAAACAAAAAAAAAAATTAATAAAAATAAAAAAATTAAAAAAAAAATATATATATATATATATATATGCATATACTTATATATTAGGTATATAGGTATTATGAATATATACATATGTATATGTATGTATGTGTATGTATTAGATGTAAGTAGGTTAAGTAGATTAAGATTTATTTTTAGGTAGTCTATAAGTTTTTAGTTTTAAGTTTTTATGATATAAAAAAAAAAAAAGTCCATTTACTAAGTTTTTACTTAAAATTTATTTTCTCAGTTCTAGTATTAAGTAATGTAATGTAAAATATAAAATGAGACTGTAAGATGCGTCGAGAGACATAGTTTAAGTGTTAGGTTTAGCTTAGAGCGCCCGCATGGGGCCAGTAAGTTAGAATAAGTTTATTTGTAAGTTATGTAAGCTAATTTTTAAGCATTTTTTTGTCTAGCATGTAAGAATAAATTGAGTATATAAATAAAAATGCATTTAAACTGAACTGAACTGATGTTGAAAACCTTAATAAATTATTTACCAAACTAAGAGAATCCAACTTAAAGGTACAAATAGAGAAATCAGATTTCTTGAAAAAGGAAATCGCATTTTTAGGACACATTGTATCAACCCACGGCGTTAAACCAAACCCCGATGAGATCCATGCTATCAAAGAGTTTCCACTCCCGCTAACACAAAAGGAAATAAGAGCATTCCTTGGTTTGTTAGGCTATTATCGCAAATTCATAAAGGATTTCGCAAAATTAGTAAAACCCTCCACTGAATGTTTAAAAAAGAGACAGGAAAATAGAAATCAATGATAAATATCTCGAAACTTTCCAAATTTGTAAGACTATACTATCTAACGACCCAATATTACAGTATCCAGATTTTTCAAAACCGTTTAACCTCACTACAGATGAGGGCAACTTCGCTCTTGGAGCCATCCTATCGCAAGGTCAAATTGGAAGCGATAAACCCATTTGCTACGCTAGTAGAACTTTAACCACATCCGAAATCAACTATTCTACTATAGAAAAAGAATTGTTAGCCATTGTGTGGGCAACAAAATATTTCAGACCATACCTATTCGGTAACAAATTCAGAATTATAACCGACCATAAGCCACTAACATGGATCATGAACCTTAAATATCCTAATTCAAAACTGGTACGTTGGCGCCTAAGACTAGAGGAATACGACTATGAGATAGTGTATAAAAAAGGGAAGAATAACACCAACGTTGATGCCCTCAGCAGAATAAAAATCGATCACCCAAAAATCTCTCAGAACATCGAAATAAACATTAGTGACAATATATCAATTCAAGGAACAAGCGTTTTGACTGTACATTCCGCACAAGAGAATTTAGATGATGGTATACCCATATCTGGAAGACCTCTAAACGAGTTTAGTCTCCAATACATCTTTCAGAAAGCTAACACAGGATCACCCTAGAAGTTGTGTTCAAAAACAAGCAGCGCAGAACTATCAGAGACCATTTATTCAACGAAGATACAATTATAGACACCTTCAAAAAAATATTTTCTCCTAAACGGCTTAACGCAATCTATACTGACAATGAAACTTTTCGAAAATTTTATTCAAAATTTTTCTCAAGTAATAAATCTTTTCGACTTATTCGTTGTACAGATCTTTCAAAAGATATAAGACAAGTGGAAGAACAAGAACGATTGATCAAAGACTACCACGTAAACAACAACCAAAGAGGTATTGACGAAAATCTTTTGCATCTGAAACGCAACTTCTATTTCCCATACATGAAAACTAAAATCACGGAAACCATTAACAATTGTGAAAAATGCCAAACACAAAAATATGAAGAAATCCCCAAAACATTAAATATGAGAAACCCGAAACACCTTGAAAACCCCTTGATATCCTCCATATCGATATATATACAATAAATAACAGACATATTTTAACGATTCTATATACTATACCTTCCAGATATAGTATTCTCGTGTTGAAATCCCTCAAAAGCTACATAAGCCTACACGGTTTCCCATCTACAATTGTTGCCGATCAAGGATCCGAGTTTACATCAAATATATTTAAAGACTTCTGTAGACGTCATCATTGAACTACATATCACCTCGTTTCAGCAAACGAGCAGTAATTCCCCTGTTGAACGCCTACATTCCACCTTCACGGAAATGTATCGCATAATCTTGGCAACTCTTAAAGAGAATAAATCCGAAGTAGACCATGATGAGATTCTCTTCGAAACTATATTCACCTATAACACCTCTATTCATTCAGCTACAAAATTTACTCCTTTCGAATTTTTCTACGGTCGAACCTATAAATTTAATAAATCATTAACCTACACCGGCGAATGCGAGTATGTTTCTAAATTAACGAAATTTCAGGAGGAACTTCTTCCTAAAATAAAATATGAACTAGAACAGTCTGTAAGCAGGAGAATAGACAAATTGAATATCAACCGAAATGAATCTGAAGACAGGAAGACAAACAAAATTATTTATAGGAAAGAATGTAGAAGGAACAAGCTCACACCAAGGTATAGTAAACATAAGATTAAAAAAGACAATATGGTAACACTTTTAACAACAGACAACAGGAAATTCCATAAATCTAGGATTAAGAAAAAACGCAAATTAACTTAAACCTCAGTATAATGAAATCCTTTTTCCATAATATCATCTTAGGTTGATCCAAGCAAACGCGCAAAAATTAGAGATACGTGACCTCACGAAATCCCAAGGAATTCTCCCACTAAAGCTAGGAACAGCAAAAGTGATAGATACATTTTACAATCTTATCCATGTTATCGATTTAGATGAATATCTAGAAAATACAAGAAAAATTGAAGCATCGCTTTCCAATTTTAAGACCTTCAAAAACCTTCAACCAACTGTTAATATCATAGAATTTAAACTCAAGGAATTACAAGCCAAAATTGATTCCTTGTTACCAAGTAAAAGGAAAACAAGAGGGCTTATTAACGGACTAGGTAGTGCAATAAAATTTATAACAGGAAACATGGACGCCTAAGATGCAGAACAAATTAATAAAGAAGTAGAAAGTTTGACACAAATACCGAATAGATTAGTTAACGAAGTATCCAAAGTATCCAAGTATCAAAATTGAACGTAGAAATGATTCAAAGATTCAAAAATATGACTGACCATATAAACTATCAACAGGACCTCATTCAAAAATATTTGACAGACTACAATAGCAAAACTACGATTATAATACGATCAAATACAGACACACTTATTCACGCACAATACTTAAACCAGATTGATTTCAATTTAGACCTCTTAACCAACCATATACGTAATATTTCCGAAGCAATAGTCCTGGCTAAGATTAATATCATACCAAAGATGATATTGAATTCAAGAGAACTTTCCTTTATTCACGAAATCGTAAACAATTCCACAGAGACAAAAGCTGACGACCAATTATACGAAATACTCGAGCTACAGGCATATATCAACTGTTCCATAGTCGTTTTCAACATTCGCATTCCCTTCCTATCCCGAGAAAACTTTTCATTCTTCCATATAATCCCAATACCCAGTAATTAAACAAAAGAAATAATTGTAAAACCCTTTTTAGCTTTAAATAATTATGTTGTATAGTATTTTGAAAACATATGTCCAAGAGTAGAGAATACGTTCATTTGTACAGAGTCAATTCATCAAGAACCACATGCCTTGGAAAAATATTAAAAAATAAATCAGCGAATTGTCCCACTAGAGACATTGGCGAGATAAGATCAATTACTCAACCTGCGGACAATCACATACTTCTCGTAAATATCCCTCCAACTTTCATCAACTCCACCTGTGACTTCGAACAAAATATTGAAGGCTCAGCTTTAATCACGTATCAAAATTGCGATGTTATCATTAACAATGTAATTTATAAACATAAACCCGTTACTTACTGGGACACAATTCACATCTATCCAGCAATACACAATAATATAACATCAAACATTACAATAGAAGCTCTAAATATAAATACATTTAATGATTTTAAGTGCCATCAACAGGAAAAACTAGACATCTTGGCATGGGACAGCACACTTGGAGATAGCTACATCCTCCTTATGCTGTTATCCTTAGTAGGGATGAGTCGGTCGCAGATCTCCGCGGAGAACACATGTGCCTTGGCTTCACTAAGTGAAAAAGGGAAAAAGGTTTTTTTTTTTCATAAATATAATTGATCGGAATTTTATTGGTTGACTCGGTATTGGTAGACTCGGTCAACAAATCGTCGGACGCGAGTTCGATTCCAGGCCAAACTTAGAACTTTTTTTTTTTGAACAAAAAATCACGTGATGGATGGTGGAGAGCATTCCGCTCTTCCCATAACGGGAGATACAAAAGGCAACAATACGGTTGCTGGTGCCGTGGCGAAAGGCATTAAGAGGAGGAGTAGGTTGAAAACCCCTCCTAATCTAAGGGGGAAAAAAAAAAAGTGCCGTGGTAAAAGATAAAGGAGATAACGTGGCTGTCCAGTATGAGGGAGGCAAGAACAACTTTGCCTCTCTAGAAATAAATAATATTACCAGCAGCATACTAAAGCTGGAAGAAAAAGTGCTTGCTATTAAGCGAAAGCAAACTGAGCGCAGGCAGAGGGAGCAACAAGCAGTAGAGAGCTCCCAACATCAAGAGCAGAAACTACAACTGCAGCAACAACATAAACAGCAGCAGCCGAAACAACAAATGCAGCAAAAGCAACAGCAGCAACTGCTGCATGAACAACAACAGCTGAAACCACAGCAGCAGCAGCAGCAACAACACCAACAACAAAAACAACAACAACAACAGCAGCAACAACAACAACAACAACGGCAGCAGCAGCAGAAGAAGAAGAAGGAGAAGGTGCCTCCGATCAACACCTATAAATTAGAGGTAAATGCAACCAAGGACCTGTGTAAGTTGGTCATTGGTAATAATTTTAACATAAAGAGATTGGGGAACGATCGCCATGCCATCCACTGTAACACAGTGGAGGGCTACGCGAAAGTGAAAGAGCTCCTAAAGGAAACGACGACGGAGCACTAGTCATTCACACCAAAGTGTGAAAAACGGAAATCGATGCTGCTGAAGGGGTTGGAACCGTCTTCTGATCCTGAGGAGATCCTGGCACTGCTCAACGAGAAGGAGTGCGAAGGATTCAAGTTTGTAGGGGCAAAGCCATTTACAGCTAGAGCCAGGCAGGAGAAACGGAGTTTGCCGTTCTTCCTGGTGCAGCTCAGTCCCGAAAGCCGTCTGGATAGTCTAAGGAGTATCAATTTCCTAGACTACCAGGTGGTTCACTGGGAAAAACTAAAAAGGAGCGAATGCGTTATATAATGCGTTCGCTGCCAGAGGTTCGGGCACGCCAGGTAGAACTGCCAAATGCAGCCTCGTTGCGTGAAGTGCGCTAAGAACCACAGTTCCGAAGAGTGTGCTCTGGGTGTTGATGGAGCATCCGATAGGTCGCAGCTCTCGTGCGTGTTATGTGGAAAAGTGGGACACACCGCAAACTATCGGGGTTGTCCTAAGTTCACTGACATTAAAAAAGCAAAACTGGCTCGGCAGCAGAAGGTGGAGGTCAAGCATTCACCTGTTAGGTTTCAAACACCAGCCATCACGTCCCAAATTTCCTACGCTCAAATGGCGTCAGGTAGGGGGACTACGGTACAGCAAGCGACTGTTGCTTTCCGGCGCCAACGCCGAGAACAACGGAAGCTGCACCTAACATGCTGGCCATCTTGCTCGCAATCCAAGGGCAGATGGCTCAGCTGCAAAAGCAGGTTCAAGAACAGCCCAGCGGGTGGACCAGATCTACGCGCTGCTGCCGGGCCTAACGCAACACATGTCGTAATGGGAACGCACATGGTGCAGCAAACTTTGAAGGTCCTTGCAGTGAATGTTAAATCACTGATTAGGATCGAACGAAGAGCGGCGATGTTCAAATTGCTACAAGACCAAACTCCTGATGTGCTTTTCGCTAGCGAAACCAAGCTAACCGATAAGCACAAACTGGAGTACAATAATTATATTGTTAGAAGAAGAAATCGGCCCAGATCAAAACGTGGAGGCGGTGTCGCGATCTTCATTAAAGAAGGTATAAAATTTCACAGAGTGTACAAGGGAGTGTTGCGCAGGTTCCGGGTGTTGGAGGCAGTCGTCGTTTACATCCCGCTCCGCAGTGGAAAGCGGCTGTACTTGGCCTCTGTATATGCTTCACAGTGCCTCTGTATGAGGCTTCACAATCCACTCTATCCGAAATTACAGTTCCGAACGAAATTGCGGAATTGGAGGAGTTTGTCCAAAGATATTCTTACAACTACAGTAAAACTCGATGGACACGCTTCTCCGCAACCTTGAAAAGAGCGCTCTCCTCGAACACGCTCCACCCACCGTCCAATAGGAATTTGTCAAACGAGGAGATCGACAATTACCTAAAACAAATGCACGAGACAATTAAACAAACTATGGACACTACAATACCGCGCTATCGACGTACGACTAACGAAGACCTGTTCCGCAATCCTACTATTGACGCACTGCACCGACAGACTGGACATTCGCGTCTTGGTGCACGACTTCTGCATTCGAAATGAAATAGGGAACTGGCGATTCGAGGGCTCTGGTTTCACCCGGTTTAGCGACGAAAATATGGCAAATAACGTCATTGCCAGAGAAGGTGACCTACCCCCGTTCATTTCGAAGCAAAAACTCCGTGAGATCTTCGACACAATCAGGGCTAAGAAGTCAGTGGGAACCGATGGTATTCCAAACATCGTGCTTCGACATCTTCCTCTAGAAGCGGTGGACATTTACACCACCCTGTTTAATAATGCAATGAATAATGCACATTATCCAGCGCAATGGAAAACGGCGGTGGTTCAACCTATCCCCAAAAAGGGAAAGGATATATCCAATCCGGCGAATCTCCGGTCGATAAGTCTCTTTCCGAATATCAGTAAGATTTTTGAAAAAGTAATCAATAGAGCTCTATCTAGGTGGGTTGAGGACAAACATGTAGTTCCGGATAACCAATTCGGTTTTAAGGCGGGACATGATATCTCACATGCCGCGTCTAAACTGGTGTCCGATATCCAATGGAACAAAGGCAAGAAACAGTGCACTGGTGCCTGCCTTGTTGACTTGGAGAAGGCCTTCGACACCGTATGGTTAGAGGGTCTTTTCTATAAGCTGACTAGTCTGGGGATCAGCAAACCTCTCTTGTACATTCTTTATAATATGCTAACCAAAGGACAGTTCATCGTGAAAAATGGCGATGTGACTTCTGTTGGAATATTTCAAATTAAAAATGGTCTTCAGCAAGGCGCGGTCAATTCGCCGATCCTATTTAACATTTATACAAGCGACTTGATAGGTTCACTTCCCCATACTATTGCGTACGCAGACGATTTGGTAGCGTACAGAACAGGTCCAAAAATCGAGGTCATTAATACTCTCTTGCAGCGTGACTTCGATAAGATAAGACGATTTTGCGATGAGTGGAAGTTGAAAATCAACTTTCAGAAGTCGGAAACCATTCTTTTTAGGACGCCGTTGCCTGGAGCCTCTAGGGATACCAGAAAAAATTGGCGAAAGTTCTCAATCATTGGACAGCACGGACAGCCTCTTGCCTGTCGAAATGTAGTCAGATACCTTGAGATCTTGATGTAGATGCTGCTCTGGCCAGAGCTAGAGGTGCTTTTGCCCTTACAAAGAGACTGTTTTATAGCAGCCAACTCGATGTGAGGGTAAAGGTAATCTGCTACATGGCCCTTATTAGGCCCATGCTGGTATTTGGTTGTCCCGTGTGGTTCAATGTGCGAGCAAGCTTATTGGAAAAGATTCGGGTGTTTGAGAGGACTTGCCTTAGGGCTTGTCTTCGCTTGTACAGAACACCAGAGTCGGAGTACAAGAAATTGTATCCTAATGAGGTCCTTTACAATAGGGCGAACCTAATACGAGAGAACAACTTCGTAATTAAGCTGACTCGAAGGCACATTGCAAGAGCAATGACGTCGACGAATAACCTGATATCTGGGGCTTACTACCCCAATTACCTTTACCACGAGAGTGTGCGCTCTGACGGCTTCGTTCCACCAGAAGCATTCCTCTACCTAGATCAGAAAGGGTTGATCCAGGATATATCAGCGGTCCCGTTAATCTTCCATGTCGCTCGGACAGCTGGGGACAGGCGACTCAACTACAACAGAGACGTCGCACATGGCAGTGTGGATCGACTCAGTTCAGTTCAGCGGTGCGGAATCGCGATAAGAGGGATGTCGTTCGGCAGCACCAGCATTTCTGGTGGTTGAATGATGGAGAAGATGCTTCGTCGTCGTTTCCGTCAACTACGGACCAGCCTTACTAATGAGGCAGAGCTGACCAATCTGTTTTCTCTTGTAAATAGCGATGGCCAGCTTACGTAGGTTTAGGTTAGCATTTAAGAAATATATGCATGTATTGGTGTATACAAAGGTACATATATACTAATATATGTATATTATTGTGTATAATGTCTATGTGTGTGTATGTGTTTATTGTGTATGCAGGTTAGGTAGACTAAAGCTTATTTTAAGTTAGATATTAAGTTTTTATAAAAAATAAAAAATTATGTCCATACGCTAAGTTTTTGTTAACAATATTTTTTCTTAGCTTTAAGTATAGTAAATAAATATCCATAAAGAAAATGTTAATAAAGTCGAAAGACATAGTATAAGAATTTAGAGTAGCTTAGAGTGCCTGTGTGGGGCCAGTAAGTTAGTATAAGTTTGTTAAGTAATTTTAAGCTAGCATTTAAGCATTTTTTGTTAGTATGTAAGAGTTATTGATTAGAAAATAAAATGCGTTTAGAACTAAAACTAACTGTAAACTAATTTTTTTCTTAGCCTTAAGTATAGAAATTAAATATTAGTAAAGCAAATGTAAGTAAAGTCGAAAGACATAGTTATAAGAATTTAGAGTAGCTTAGAGTGCCTGTATGGGCCAGTAAGTTAGTATAAGATTGTTAAGTACTTTTAAGCTAGCATGTAAGCATTTTTTGTTTGTATGTAAGAGTTAATGATTAAGGAAATAAAATGCTTTAAAACTGAAAAAAAAACTGTACTGTTATCCTTAGTAGGAATAATAATCCTCTTATACAGAAGTCAGTTCAAAGCCAAGTTGGACACATCGCTCTCGCCCAGTTCACCAAGTTCAACCAGGCCATAGCTCCATACTTAGAGGGCAGGAGTTACCTACGCCACATTCCCACGATGCATACCTACAACACACACATACATCGTATGTTATAATTCAACTCGAATAAATAATTTGATACCTACTGTAATAGCACAGGTGACCCTCAGATTGGCAAATGTGCAAACACCGAGTCTCGGTCATTTCCGCCACGAGCCGATTCTGAGAATCACCTCGGCAAATAATATTTTTATGTAAATCAAAATCTTGAAAACAAAATTCAGTTATTGTTTGTGATCGAAGTGAGATAGTTGTGTTTTTTAAAAACCCCTTTTACAAGGGATAACTTATAACTCGCGTTTTTTAACCCAAAAGGCATTCTAAGGTATTTGTAGAGGTTACAAAAGCCGTTTTAGAGATATCATTCGGGTGGACTTTTATTTGGTGATACGCTTTAGCGAGATCTATGGACGAAAAGTACTGGGCTCTCCCCAGTTTGTCCAATATGCTGTCTATATAGGGTAGGGGGTACTTATCATCAATGGTGATCGTAGAGTTTTCTGTAATCGTCACATAAACGAAATTTCTGCTTTCCCGAATTATCTACCTTCTTTGCTACCACCACTATTGGCGAAGCGTACCTACTATTAGACTTTCGGATAATCCCTTGCCTTCCATTTCTTTGATTTGCCAACTTACCTCCTCTTCGTGTTTTGGAGGTAATCGATACAATTTAGTATTAATAGGTTGGTCTACCGTCGTCCTAATTTCATGCATTATGGAATTTGTGTTAGTTAGCTGATCCCCTTCTTTATAAATTAAACTGCCGAATTGGTCTAATAACACCTGCATTTCTCGCCTTTCCTCTTCATTTAAATTACCTAGATCTACATCCTTGCTATTCGTGTTGAGTTCAAAACAATCAAAGGTTGCTTCGTTCTCGGTAGAATATAGAGGTATACTGACATTATTTTTTAGAACTAGACACCTATTGTCAAAATCAAGGGTTTTGACGATTTTGCTAAGTAAGTCTATCCCTATTAGGATGTCGTAGGGGTTGTCTTCTAAGTTTCGCTTGTATCATCGTATGGCTCCTCTGGGATCTAAATTAAACTCTACAGGAATATTTGTAATAATCCTGTCTACTTTTTCTTTAGTAACGTTATTGATGGTTTGCAACCTCATATTAACCGTTTCGAAAACTTTAAACTTCCTACAATCTACTCTGCTAGAATTGATGATGCTCATCGTTGAGCCAGTGTCTACTAGTGCTATGTACTTATTTCTATCTATTGTTATTTTTATAAGGATTTTATTACCGAGGCCTAGTTGAGAAAAAACGCTGGTTATATGTTGTGAACCTCTTCGTTATTCGTTTCTTCTTCTCGTTTATTAGGGAAAACTGATGAATTTAGATATTTGTTTATTGGTGACAGTGTTGACGTTGTGTGCATGTGCGAAACATGGTTTGACCCGAGGGTTAGGGATGAATCTTATTCCATGCATGGTTACAACAATTTCAGAACTGACAGGAAAAATAGAATTGGTGGTGGTTTTGCTATCTATATTCGTGACAATCTAACTGTAAATCCACTGCTTGAGTCACTTCCCGATAGCCCTTTTGAGTACAAGTTTGAGGGAGTTGAAAAAAAGAAATGTCTCTTTGGTGTTGCATGTCGGCCATATAAATATATTGATTTGACACCTCTCTTTGACGTATTAGAAATCGATCCATCGTTCTACCTACGTACTATTGTTTGTGGTAACTTTAACTGTAATATCCTTGATTGTGCGAGTTCGTCTTTATTTATTGAGTCCATATGGATGCTGAATCTCGATGTTGTTAACTCTACAGAACCAACACACTTTACCTGTTCTACCAGCGCTCTTTTGGACATTTTCATCACCAATGAATGCCAAGATGTATTTTCTACCCAGGTTTCTGCTCCTGTTTTTATAGACATGATCATATCTTTGCCACTTTTAACTTAACTACTACTAAAAAACTCTTGACGAATACGTTTAGAGACTTTATACATTTAAACACGTATCTATTTGAGCAAGATCTTAGATGGTAGCCAATATTTCACGAAACATCAGTTGACGTCCAAGTTGAATATTTTCTCACCATGGTTACACACCTTTTTGATAAACATGTTCCCATTAAAACGAAATCTGTAAAATATAACAACATTAGGTGGTTTACACCAGAAATTACTGAACTCAAAAATAAGCGTGACGTTGCGTACAAAAAATGGAAACAGTTTAGAATTCCTGAGTTCTTTGCTAGTTTTCGATTGTTACGGAATAAAGTAAATGCAAAAATAAGAGAAGCCAAGTATAGTATTATGCTAAACAATTCGATTACAGGCTTCTGACTAAAACCCTGTGGACAAACTTGAAAGAGTTAGGTGTAGGACCTAACCTAAGATCTGAAGTAGATCAGGACGATCCTGATGAATTAAATAAAGAATTCGCTAAGGTTTAAACTAATTTGGGCACTCGTCCACAATACATCCTAACTTTACTGGCTGGCTCATTTCAATTCCACAGAGTAGATCAAACCAATGTTGTTGGAGCGCTACTATAATCAAATCTAAAGCTGCTAGTATTGACAACATTCATCCACATTTTATTAAAATAATATTACCATACGTACCGCCAGTAATTATATATATCTTCAACAATATTATAACGAAATCAATTTTTCCGATTGCTTGGAAGCAGGCGAAGATTATACCAATCCAAAAGAGTAAAAGAGCAGGTACCTCATCAATGGAATACAGATCCATTGCTATTCTTTCATACTTTTCGAAAGTCTTCGAAAAAATCATACACCAACAAATTTCTAATTTTCTGCAGTGTGAACGAATTCTTAGTGCTTATCAATCGCGATTCCGAAAGCACCACACCTGTACAAATGACAAAAAATTAGTAACACTCCTTGCTCTACTAGATTTTTCTAAGGCTTTTGGCACTGTTGATCACGAGTTACTTATATTTAAGCTATGAAGCTTGTATAACTTTTCCAGACGGTAATCTCATTCGCTCGTATTTATTTGGAAGAAAACAAGTGGTTTTCGCGACCAATCTTAAGTCAGACTTAGTTGAAATTTCAGCAGGTGTCCCACAGGGATCAATACTTGGACCTTTGCTTTTTGCAATTTTCATAAACGATCTCCCTGATGTTATTAAGAGCTGCAATTTTAAAATTTTTGCTGACGATTTTCAGCTTTATTTAAGCTTTAAAAATGACCTTATTGATCACGCCTCTTTACAATTTAATCATGACTTTAAGCGAATTCAATGCTGGGCAGAGGAAAACTACTTGCAACACAATTCGATAGAAATGAAATGCTTATTCATAAATATAAATGATATTATCCCAATTAGTCTCACTGTTGGCATCACTGGTCGACAACAACGTCCCCCAAGAAAGAAGCCGCAAAGGAAAAAAGAAAAAATGTCAACATGACCTGATCCATATATAAACGTCACGAAAAATAAAATATTATTATAACGTTTGAACCACAGTTCGATGGATAAAGGAAACTACGACAAGGTGTGGAGAATACTCATCGATAGGTACGATCATACGCGTTATTTAGTTACATCACAATTGAAGTGTTTTTTTTCAACCAGCCAGTGGTTTCTCAGGAACGAGAGGAGGCAATTAAGCAGTTACTGGACTCATCCACAGAGGTGATACACAGTCTGAAAATCTCAATGTTGTCATTTGGGATGTAATACTACGTGCTCCTGCAGAAGCTGCCAATCAATACTCAACAGTTGTGGGAGGAAAAGCTCGGAATGAAGGCAGAAAGCAAAGAACTTCCGACTTTACAGGAGTTCAAGCAGTTCTTAAAGAACAGGTTCCGAACACTTGAAGCACTCGTGCAACCCTCCAGCACGAGGTTTTACAGAAACGCCAAGACCATCATCTCATTGAAACTCATTCCTTCAGCAAACCAAGGTAGATAAGTTTAACTGAAAGGTGTGCAGCAAAGATCAGCACGCGATCAGGGAGTAGAGCAAGTTCCTTAAGATGAGTATTTCAGAACGGTGTCAAAGAGTAGAAGGGCTAGGTATTTGCAAAAATTGAATCAGTTATAGCCACAGCTCAGAAGAATGCCCAAGCACTCGTAGGTGTTATTACTGCCAGCATCCGCACCATTCTTTCCTTCACTTTAACGCAAACCCTCAGGCTCCGTCTTTTGTTCCAGGTCAACGATCAACGGTAAGCATCTTTCATTCCACATTACAGGTCAACACACAGGTACTGTAGTTTAGTTTAGTTTTATATGCATTTTATTTTCTTAATCACTAACTCTTACATACTAACAAAAAATGCTTAAATGCTAGCTTACAATTACTTAATAATCTTATACTAACTTACTGGCCCCACACAGGCACTCTAAGCTACTCTAAATTCTTATAACTATGTCTTTCGACTTCATTTACATTTTCTTAGAACTATTTATTTTGTATACTTAAAGCTAAGAAAAAAATTTGTTAACAAAACTTAGCATATGGACATAATTTTTTATTTTTAATAAAAACTTAGTATCTAACTTAAAATAAACCTTAGCCTACCTAAACTAAATGTACAATACACACATAAACACACATAGACGTTATACACAATCATATACATATATCAGTATACACCTTTGTATACACTGATATACTCGTATGTATATGTTTCTTTAATGCTAACCTAAACCTATGTAAGCCGGCCATCGCTGTTTACAGAGAAAACAGATTGGTCAACTCTGCCTCATTAGTGAGGCTGGTCCGTAATTGACGGAAACGACGACGAAACATCTTCTCCATCATTCAACCACCAGAAATGCTGGTGCTGCCGAACGACATCCCTCTTATCGCGATTCCCCACCGCCCTACTGAACCTGAGACGATCCACATTGCCGTGTGCGACGTCTCTGTTGTAGTTGAGTCGCCTGTCCCCAGCTGTCCGAGCGACATGGAAGATTAACGGCACCGCTGAACTATCCTGGATCAACCCTTTCTGATCTAGGTAGAGGAGTGCCTCCGGTTGAACGAAGCCGTCAGAGCGCACACTCTCGTGGTAAAGGTAATTGGGGTAGTAAGCCCCAGATATCAGGTTATTCGTCGACGTCATTGCTCTTGCAATGTGCCTTCGAGTCAGCTTAATTACGAAGTTGTCCACTCGTATTAGGTTCGCCCTATTGTAAAGGACCTTATTAGGATAAAATTTCTTGTACTCCGACTCTGGTGTTCTGTACAAGCGAAGACAAGCCCTAAGGCAAGCCCTCTCAAACACCCGAATCTTTTCCATTAAGCTTGCTCGTACATTGAACCACACGGGACAACCAAATAACAGCATGGGCCTGATAAGGGCCATGTAGCAGATTACCTTTACCCTTGCATCGAGTTGGCTGCTATAAAACAGTCTCTTTGTAAGGGCAAAAGCACCTCTAGCTCTGGCCAGAGTAGCATCTACATTTTTGCCAAAATACAGAAACTGATCTAGCCAGATTCCATGGTATCTGACTACATTTCGACAGGCAAGAGGCTGTCCGTGTTGTCCAATAATCGAGAACTTTCTCCAATTTTTTCTGGTATCCCTAGAGGCCCTAGACAACGGCGTCCTAAAGAGAATGGTTTCCGACTTCTGAAAGTTGATTTTCAACTTCCAGTCATCGCAAAATCGTCTTATCTTATCGAAGTCACGCTGCAAGAGAGTATTAATGACCTCGATTTTTGGACCTGTTCTGTACGCTATCAAATCGTCTGCGTACGCAATAGTATGGGGAAATGAACCTATCAAGTTGCTTGTAAAAATGTTAAAAAGGATCGGCGAATTGACCGCGCCTTGCTGAAGACCATTTTTAATTTGAAATATTCCAACAGAAGTCACATCGCCATTTTTCACGATGAACTGTCTGTTGGTTAGCATATTATAAAGAATGTACAAGAGTGGTTTACTGATCCCCAACCGAGTCAGCTTATAGAAAAGACCCTCTAACCATACGGTGTCGAAGGCCTTCTCCAAGTCAACAAGGCAGGCACCAGTGCATTGTTTTTTGCCTTTATTTCATTGGATATCGGACACCAGTTTAGACGCGGCATGTGAGATATCATGTCCCGCCTTAAAACCGAATTGATTATCCGGAATTATACGAGTATGTTTGTCCTCAACCCACCTAGCCAGAGCTCTATTGATTACCTTTTCAAAAACCTTACTGATATTCGGAAGGAGACTTATCGATCGGAGATTCGCCGGATTGGATATATCCTTCCCCTTTTTGGGGATAGGTTGAACCACCGCCGTTTTCCAATGCGCTGGATAATGTGCATTATTCATTGCATTATTATACAGGTTGGTGTAAATGTCCACCGCTTCTAGAGGAAGATGTCGAAGCACGATGTTCGGAATACCATCGGTCCCCACTGATTTCTTAGCCCTGATTGTATCGAAGATCTCATGGAGTTCTTCCTTCGAAATGAATGGGGGTAGGTCACCCTCTCTGGCAAAGACATTATTGGCCATATTTTCGTCGTTGAACTGGGTGAAACCAGAGCCTTCGGATCGCCAGTTCTCTATTTCATTTCGAATGCAGAAGTCGTGCAGCAAGACGCGATTGTCCAGATAATAATTAGGGCCAATGATATCAATGGCCTTGTATACTTCCTGAAAAGTCACCCCTATGGTCTCAACTTTCTCCTGTGGATCCTCGATCACAAAGAAGTCGTCATCATCAGCGGCCTCATTTGGATCAATACCTGCTATTGTAAGTAACCGTACGTTTTCTGTCGTCCGGGCTATTTTAAGACACTGAAGGTCTTTTTGATTTTTTCTCCGAAATAGTTTATTTATTTGCGGAAACATATTCGGGTTGCTGGTGTTTACAGCCCGAACCTTGTTGTTCCAATGCAAACGTACAGAGATTCTGTAATTCTCTTTTATTAGCGTTTGAATATTTTTAATCGACGACTTCAGTGTCCTAATTTCCGGGTCTTGTCGGTCAGTTAACTGTCTGTATAAGTTTTTAAGTCTTGTCAGCAATCTACTTTTCCATCGGTGCAGTGCGTCAATAGTAGGATTGCGGAACAGGTCTTCGTTAGTCGTATGTCGATACCGCGGTATTGTAGTGTCCATAGTTTGTTTAATTGTCTCGTCCATTTGTTTAAGGTAATTGTCGATCTCCTCGTTTGACAAATTCCTATTGGACGGTGGGTGGAGCGTGTTTGAGGAGAGCGCTCTTTTCAAGGTTGCGGAGAAGCGTGTCCCTTGTGTCTTACTGTATTTGTAAGAATATCTTTAAACAAACTCCTCCAATTCCGCAATTTCGTTGGGAACTGTAATTTCGGTGCTAAAACCGCAATGGTCACTGTCATACACGAATGTGCGCAGACAGTTTAGCGTTTGTAAATTCGTACCTGTCAGTCGTATACGTTCGTCGTACAGCAGTAGATCCAAATAAGACCCGCCTCTGGGAAACGACGGGTTATCCGGCGCTTTAAGACCGAGTCTGTACATGACATCGTGCTGACCCACCAATCGAGTAGTAGGTTCCCTCTAGTATTTGGCAAATTATTTCCCCAATCTCTATGTCTAACGTTGAAATCCCCGCCGATTATAAAATAATTCTCCCCCGATGCCAGCCTCAGAAGTCGAATAAGCGTGTCGAGCTCTGTAATGAATAGGGTGGATTGTGAAGCCTCAGGTGCGTAAACAGAGGCCAAGTACAGCCGCTTTCCACTGCGGAGCGGGATGTAAACGACGACTGCCTCCAACAACCGGAACCTGCGCAACACGCCCTTGTACACTCTGTGAAATTTTATACCTTCTTTAATGAAGATCGCGACACCGCCTCCATGTTTGGATCTGGGCCGGTTTCTTCTTCTAACAATATAATTATTGTACTCCAGTTTGTGCTTATCGGTTAGCTTGGTTTCGCTAGCGAAAAGCACATCAGGGGTTTGGTCTTGTAGCAATTTAAACATCGCGGCTCTTCGTTCGATCCTAATCAGTGAATTAACATTCACCGCAATGACCTTCAAAGTTTGCTCCACCATGTGCGTACCCATTACGGCATGTGTTGCGTTAGGCCCGGCAGCAACGCGTAGATCTGGTCCACCCGCTTGGCCTGTTCTTGAACCTGCTTTTGCAGCTGAGCCATCTGTCCTTGGATTGCGAGCAAGATGGCTAGCATGTTAGGTGTAGCTTCCGTTGTTCTCGGCATCGGCGCCGGAGAAGCAACAGTCGCTTGCTGGACCGTTGCCCCCCTACCTGACGCCATTTGGGCGTAGGAAATTTGGGGCGTGACGGCTGGTGTTTGAAACCTAACAGGTGAACGTTTGACCTCCACCTTCTGCTGCCGAGCCAATTTTGCTTTATTAATTTCGGTGAACTTAGGACAACCCTGATAGTTTGCGGTGTGTCCCACGTTCCCACATAATACGCACGAGAGCTGCGACCTATCGGATGCTCCGTCAACAACCAGAGCACACTCTTCGGAACTGTGGTTCTTAGCGCACTTCACGCACCGAGGCCGCATTTGGCAGTTCGACGCGGCGTGCCCGAACCTCTGGCAGCGAACGCATTGTATAACGCCTTCGCTTCTTTTTAGTTTTTCCCAGTGAACCACCTGGTAGTCTAGGACATTGATACTCCTTAGACTATTCAGACGGCTTTCGGGACTGAGCTGCACCAGGAAGAACGGCAGACTCCGTTTCTCCCGCCTGGCTCTAGCTGTGGTAAACGGCTTTACCCCCACAAACTTGAGTCCTTCGCACTCCTTCTCTTTGAGCAGTGCCAAGATCCCCTCAGGATCAGAAGACGGTTCCAACCCCTTTAGCAGCATCGATTGCCGCTTTTCACATTTTGGTGTAAATGAGTAGTGCTCCGTCGTCGTTTCTTTTAGGATCTCTTTCACTTTCGCGTAGCCCTCCACTGTATTACAGTGGATGGCATGGCGATCGTTCCCCAATCTCATAATTTTAAAATTATTACCAATGACCAACTTACACAGGTCCTTGGTTTCATTTACCTCTAGTTTATAGGTGTTCATAGGAGGCACCTTCTCCTTCTTCTTCTGCTGCTGCTGTTGTTGCTGCTGTTGCTGCTGTTTTTGTGGTTGCTGTTATTTTTGTTGATGCCGTTGTTGTGGCTGCTCTTGTTGTTGTTGCTGGTGTTTTTTCCGCTTTTGTTGGTGTTGTTGTTGGCTCTGCTTTGGAGCAAGTAGCGTCTGCTGTTGTTGCTGGGATAATTCTTCCTCTTCTCTCTTCCTTCTGACCATTTGCCTTTCTTTCATGGCCAGTAGCCTTTGTTGCAGCATTTTGATGCTGCTACTTATGGCCATCATTTCTTCCTCTTCATCTTCCGTTTCGCTCTGTGCCAATGTAGCGAAACTGTTCCCATCCCTCTCTCCTCCAAGCAGTTTTACAGAGGAAGTTGGTTGGGGACGGACGTTGGATTAAGTTTGAAGTTGGCCTAAGCTTCCTCCTTCTCTTAGCCGTTGGAGTTTGGCTTGAACCGCTTGAGGCCTCGCCTGATAAGTCCGCAGGTCACGCTATTGGAATAGTGGACCGCATTCCACAATCCATCACGTGTGCTTGATCTCTTTTTTTTTTTTTTTTTTTACACTTCACTTATTATTTCAGGAAAAAAATACAAAAAAAAAACAATGTCTCCCGTTGGAGACATACACCAAGGATGATGTCGTCCGAGTGTTTGCCACTTCGGCTACCGGTCACTTGATACTTTTTTTGTTTCAACGTTTACTTTATTTATTTTCTTCACTTGTGAAGCCGAACACGAAAATGCGTCTTATAACCACAAAGGTCTATGAACGACTGACAGGTACTGTAGCTACAGCAATGGTGAACGTCAGGACTGCTTCCGGGGAATTTATTTCACTTCGAGCTCTGCTGGATTCAGGTTCTGAAGCTGCATTTATTACCGAGTCAGCTGTTCAATTGCTTCGCTTGAAGTCCAGATCCACGCACATTGAAGTTTCCGGGTTAGGGCTGGTCAGCAGCGGCACATGTACGAAGGATGTCGAAGTCACCTTGTCATCTCAGCATGCAGCCTTCGCAACAACAACGCAGTTCTGTGTTTTCAAGTCACTGTGATATCTTCGTCAATCGCTGAAGATGCCGAGTGTGAGGAACACTATGTTCGCAACGTCCGAAAAATTGACGGTAGAAGTTACCAAGTATCATTACCGTTCAAAACTAACACGAGCCCAGTACTTGGAAGATCACAGGAAGGAGCCCTTCAACGTTTTTTAAGCCTGGAAAAACGTTTGGCAGCCACTCTTCTACGCGACCAGTATGTAACTTATATGGAAGAGTACAAGACACTCGGCCACATGTCAATCATTGAAGAAAACGAAATTAGTAAGAGAGCAGCTCAACTACCAAACTCAGAGCGGTCTTTGACGCGACGTTCCGTACAGCTGACGGATTATCGCTAAATGATCAGCTTATGACAGGCCCCAAATTGCAGGTCGATGTTATATACATAATTTTACCGTGGCGAACTAACCGATTTACTTTCACAGCTGGTCTTGAGAAGATGTACCGTCAGATTTGGGTGTCGGAACAGGACTCAAGGTACCAACTCATCTGTTGGCGTAAAGCATCCAAGGAACTGTTAAATGGTTATCGCCTAAAAAACGATAACATTTGGAACAGTCTCTGCTCCGTATTTAGCGATCCGCACTCTCAAAAAATTGGCAGACACGGAGAATCAATATCCATTGGAAGCGAGAATGATACGAGACGTGAAGTAAGTCGACTATCTAATCTCGGGAGCTGATACTCTGGAGGAGGCGAACAAAAAATGCAGGAGCTTATCGCAGCGTTAGAACCAACCGGGTTTAATCTCAGGAAATGGACCTCCAACTCAAAGTTTCTTCTTAAAGACGTAAAGGAGGAAGATCGCGAAGTAAGCTTTTTTTTGACAAGTGACTTTCTAAGTGATCAGTTGTGTTATTCTTTCCGGTGCTAAAAATAAATTGTGAAAAAAAAACTATTACAAAACAAAGTTTAAAGCTTTATTAAAACAAAAAAACACATCATTTTAGTTAATAAAGATCCTTTATACTTTATAAAATATATATATTATAGAAACAGCAATTACTCTATAGGTGTAAAAAGTACACATACAAACATAAAATGTTTTGTACAATATGGATCCATGTCCCGAATGCCTCTCCGATCTCCACGTCGATGGAGACTTCGTTACCTGTCACAGGTGTGATCGCAAAATGCACTGTGGATGTACAACAATCTCCGAAAAATCCTATAGGAAAATGACAAAATGACAGGAATGGAAATGTTCGGCTTGCAGAAAAGAATTTCTTGCGCCATACATGACCAAAACGATCTTAGATGAAAATACACCCATCCAACCGATGAACAATCGTATGAGGTATAAGGAGTGTTAGGTCTCCCGATGTTACCTAAGAACAAGGAACTCCATTTACAAACACAAATGCAATAAAAACAAAAAACAATGATGTACCAAACAGTGATGTATAAAACGAAATGCGAAAAATTACTAAAAAAATTCCGACATAAAATCAAATTGTGAGTTTCATGCAAACAAATATGATGAGATCAAACACCAAATGAACGCGAACAATTAATTGCTACTCGTATAAAATCTCTCGAATGAGATTAAGGAATTAAAAGAAAGTAACACAAAAAAAGACCAACAAATTTTCACCATGGAAACGAAAATAAACGCACTTGAACAACAATTATTACAAAACAATATTGAAATAAAAAATATTCCGCCGTTGCAAAATGAAAATCTGGTCGAATTTGTACAAGCATTGGGCAAGACAATTGATTACAATGTGTCCGCGACAGATATCACTCTTGTTTACAGAACAAACAAACGCAATCCAAAAAAATCAAGGATAATTGTCTCATTTGTCAGTCAAACATGAAAATCTAACATAATTAAGAAAGCAAAGGCCAAATGCAACATACCTATATCAGAAATTATCAAAAATACAAGCAATGACCTGGCTCCAACAACAAACAAAAAAAGCGATTATATTTATGTAAACAATCATCTTACACAAACAAATAATCATCTTCTTTGGTTAGCCAAAACTAAAGCAAGAGAATACAATTGGAAATTCGTGTCGGAGAGCAACTGCAAAATACTCCTAAAAAGTCATGAGAGCAGTGAAACACTAACAAATTGGGTGCATGCAACAATATAATTAAAATCTGCAACTAGTTCATGGTTGTATGTTTGAAAAGCATCGAAAATGAATTTTTGTTGCATTTGTTTTAACATAAGATCTATTACGAAAACTTGGATAATTATATAGCTGAAATTGGAAATGTGTTAAGCTATGTCGACATCGTAAAAATGAAGTATATCACATAGATGGATTCAATTCAGAATTTGGTAATCGGAAAGGAATGAAAGGCGGGGTGTTGCAATATTTATAAAAAATAATATAACATATAAAAGTTTACCTATGAAATCCATAAACTATGAAAGAATTCATTTGGAAATAACGAAAATAAATATATTCATGCAATATACAGACGACCAAGACTAAACGCAATTCGTTTCATTGAAGAATTGAATACAGCTATCGACACAGAAAAGAAAAATGTCGTCTTAGGTGATATGAATATAGACATACTTGACGAAAACAACTAGTTCTGAATAGTTCTGAAATATATGGAGATGATGGCATCAAAAGGACTTACAAATTTCACAAAAAGGCCTACACGTGTTGATCCTAGACGAAATACATCCACCCTTATAGATCACATATACGTAAACATCACGACGCAAGAAATATTCTCAGCAGTTATGGAAACTGATCTTGCGACCATTATGTCATACTACATGCTACAAAAGGTCTACAGGATGATCGATAGGAAATCAATGCTCGTATATACAACAAACAAATTGGGAAAATATGATTCAAGAAAACAACATTGAAACTCTATATGACAGCTTCGTATTAAAAATAAACAACATATATACAGAATAAGTAAGTATAATAATATAATAATAATATAATAATATAATAATTGTTCTATAATATATAACAAAAGTAAAACGAATACAAAAGCCGTGGATCAATAGTGAAGTAATAACAATGTGTAAGAAAAGAGATGTGTTATATAGGAGATGGAAAAATAATACAAGAAGCCAAAATTATGAGCTTGAATACAATAACTTCCGAAACATTGTAAGCAGAAATATACAAATCATAAAAGCCAACTATTCAGCAAAAATTCTTAAATGCACAACAAGACCCCAGAAAAACATCGATCGTTATAAATGAAATTTTGGGAAGAAAAAACCTTCTATTGATGAAATTATACAAATGAACTTTTCAACAAATGTCAAAGGTGAATGCGATATTGTGGAAAATTTGTAGATCAATTCGCAAACCTAGTACCAAACATTTTGCATATGTGCAATACTAAAACACAAACTTTCAGCCATGAGAACTTGCAAATACAAGAGAGTATATACGTCGAAGAAGCTAGAGAGGAAGAGATATTTAAAATCCTGAGCAAAAAAAACATCAATAAAGGATCTGGAGCAGATAACATACGACCAGTTAATCTCAAAATAAATGCCGAAATCCTTAAGCTTGTGGTACAAATCGTAATTAATCGCAATTTGACACAAGGTAGTGTGCTAAAATTCATGAAAACATCTATTATTCGCCCTATTCATAAAGGTGGCATCAAAATCAAAGCCGAAAATTATAGACCAATCGCAGTCATGTCAGTGGTAGAAAAGTATTTGGAAGAAATAGTCGTCAAACGCCTTATCAATACGGATTTCAAAAAAGTAAAAGTACAGAGAAACTTCTAGGAGAGTTCACAAATACAGTTTAATGCAGGCATTAATCGGAACCATCACGTTCTTGTGCTATTCATCGATTTCCGTAAAGCCTTCGACACTCTCAGTCAGGAAAAGTTTTTAGAAACCTTAAATAGAATTGGTGTAAGAGGATACTTGTCAAACTGGCACAAAAACTACTTAACTGATAGAACAATTAAAGTAAATGTATCAACAATTTTTAGTCAGGAAAAATCTAGTGTATATGGTTCCACAAGATTCAAAACGGGGTCCCATTTTGTTCATTTTATATACTAATAAACTTTTAAGGTTAATTAAATACAATACAGCCTATGCATATGCAGACGATATAGCCATCATAGTAAAACACAAATAACTAAACTCAGCAATAGAATTACTTCAAGAGCAATTTGATGATGCATCTAGGAGGATTTTCAAACTTCGAAGTTCTTAAACAGGTATACTACTCATTAGCAGAATCACGAATCCGATATGGGATCCTGGCATGGGGTAACGTCTCAAAAACACATCTAGATAAGATACTAAACCTACAATATCGTCTAATTAAACTGGTTAAACGTAATAATGTCGACTTTAAACTTCTAGATATAAACGCAATTTATCGCATGACTGTATTACAACATAATATAGATGATCAAAGGTTCCTACAGCTAATAAGACATAACCAAAACACCAGAAGAATAGCACTTGAGATGCTCGAAATTACGACAACGTTTAACGTGTACGGGAAGAGAGAACTTAGATTAATTATCCCGACCATATTAAACCAAATACCACAAAATTTAAAAAATATTCGGAACTTCAAGAAAAGAAAGAAATAAATTAAAAAATATCTGCTAGAATTGTTCTTTGTGAGATAGTAAAAATAATAATTAACTACCACTATTATTATGCACTAAAGTTGTAAACTAAATTTTTTACTTATAAAGTAAACTAAATATGTCAAACATTATAAAACATAAATATTAACTGAACCTTTTAAACTTAAATAATAATACTGTTTATAACCGCCTACAGATAAGCACTATTATAAATTGAAAGCATTGTAAAAATAAAATAAAATATTTTCATTGATTTATTCATTGCCAACTGAGAACGGAGACAAGGTTAAGACACTAGGCATTCACTGGCTCCCTGGAAGCGATGAGTTTTCTTTTAGCTGCGCGCCACCGGCTATGTCACAACCTACAAAAAGGTTTGTTCTGCTCACAATCGCACGGTTGTTCAATCCTCTGGAATGGATCACACCCTGCATCCTGATTGCAAAATCAATCATGCAGCAACTATGGGTCCGCAAAACATCGTGGGATCAACAAATTGACACCGAAATGCAGGCAAACTGGAACCAATTTTACGAGGAGTTGAAGGTAATAAACGAAGTCCGTCTTCCCAGGTGGGTGAATACTATCGGCAGCTCAAACCGCGTTGAATTACACGGGTTCTGTGATGCGTCGGAAAATGCATATGGTGCCATATACCTGAGAGTTGAAGACGAAGAGGGAAAGGTTCACACGAACTTACTAATTGCGAAGTCAAAGGTCGCACTAGTGGCACCCGTGACTGTTCCACGGCTGAAACCCTTCGGTGCCATTATGCTGGCAAAGCTAATCTACCATACCGCTAGCGTTCTCGAAAGACCCGAAGGGAACACCTACGCTTGGCCTGACTCAACCATCACGATAGCTCACGATCAAAATGGGAAACATTTGTGGTAACAGGGTGGCAGAAATCCAGCGTTTAGTGGAGTCCAGCAATTGGAGACACGTACCGACTCCAGAAAACCCGGCAGATTTAGCGACTAGAGACATGCTTCCATCTGCGTTGATCAAGTCAACATTATGGTCGAACGGACCTCTCTTTCTACAAGAGGAATGGAACTTCCAAACGCCAGCTCAACCGAATGAATTGGGCATTGAATGATGCAGGAAAGCGAAGACAATTCATCTCGCAGCCATAACGCCAAACCTGATCAACGAACTCATTCAACGGTCATCAGACTACAATCGACTAGTAAGGGTCATTAGCTATTGCAGGCGATGTGCATGCAACTCAAGGCACTAACGCTCTAAAAGGGCTATTGGGTCCCTCCGTCCATCAGTATCGGAGTCAGCGGCGAAACTGGTGATTCGATCTGCCCACGAAGAGATGTTTCGAGATGTACCCTTGAACCCGTTTCAAGGCAGTGCAGGAATTCTTGTAGTTGGAGGAAGGCTCCAAAAATTTGATCTCGCGTATGACCAGCAACATACTATCATACTGGAGCCATCACATCATTTAACCAACCTGATAATCAGATATGCTCACCAAAGAACACTGCACGGAGGAATTCAGCAAATGGTGAGTTACCTGCGCACTAAGTTCTTGATACTCGGAACAAAGAGAGAGGTCAAACGGTTTGTTCACCAATGTGTCATTTGCTTAGGCTTCCATCACAAAAAGGCTCAGCAATTGATGGGAGAGCTTCCGGCGTCTAAAGTTCAAAGATCCTGACCCTTTTCCCACACGGGTATCGCGTAGTCGATACGCGGGGCCAATTAGCGTACGATCATGGAAAGGTCGCGGGGACAAGTGCTACAAGGAGTACTTGGCTATTTTTTTGTGTTTGGCCACTAAAGCCATTCACTTGGAATCGGTAAGTGACTTGACGACACCAGCCTTTCTAGCAGCTTTCATGCTATTCACGACACGGCAAGGAATCTGCAGTAAGGCTTTTAGCGATTGTGGTACCAACTTCTTGGGAGCTGAAGTAGAATTGCGTCGTCTCATGAAGGAGGCTGCCCACGACTGGAAGGAGATCGCGGATGTATTAGCAACGCACGGGACAGAGTGGAAGTTTATTCTTCCTGCATCTCCCCAGTTCGGAGGTCTGTGGGAAGCCGGGGTGAAAAGGGTGAAACATCACTTCAGGCGGATAGTTGGAAACGGAACACTGACCTACGAAGAGCTCGCCACCCTGGTATCCCAAATCGAAGCGTGCCTAAAATCAAGGCCCATTTGTCAATTGATTCAAGACCCTGATGACTTTCAAATGCTAAACCCCATCCACTTTCTCACAGGTGAGGCAATAAATACCGTTCCAGAGCTAGATCGAACAATGGAGGAGGCGTCGATCGATGGAAAACTGTGCACCTGCACTTACAAGGACTCTGGCAGCAATGGCAACAGGAGTATCTGGCTCGCTTACAGTAACGTCCGAAATGGCTTAAGTCTCAACAACAACTCAATGTCGGTAATTTGGTCCCTTTGCGAGATGAAGGACTTCCGCCAGCAAAATAGAGTCTTGGCCAAATGCAAGAGATGTACTCTCAAACCGACGAGCTAGTCCGAGTAGTCAAGGTTAAGAAGCAGCAAGGAGAATTCAAAAGTACAATCACCAAATTACGTCCCCTTCCCGTATCTAACAGCGAAACCGAAAATTAAATAATTCAGTCACCATAGAACACACTCACTTTGTCAACACATAAGCTTCATCCACAATTACAGTCCACCAAACTATATTAAAAAACAAAAAAAATACGTAGACGGCAGTATATATCATATATATCTACATATATATCTACAGTAACCAAGCACACACTCTAACCAATTCACCTTGAAACATTCATTACAAACACCACATAATTACATTAATCCAACATTTAATCAGATCCTTCAGTTTTATATGAACTTTCAACAAACTTAAACTCATTCAACGCTACATCATACTCGGCGTGAAAAATAAATATCAACTCGCTCAATGGACATTTATACATCGAATCAATCGAAATGTCATTCCAATGTATCGACATTGTCAAAACAACTTTATGTGCATCTCACGAAACATAGAATAGCTGATTGCACCAGGTCAATGGCCAGACACCTATTTCCAATGTGGAGAACATGATGGAAACGGGTAACAACAGAAACGTACACGAAAAGGAAAATGGGTCATGTGGGAATCGCCAAAGGACAGCACGATCACTTTGTTTACGTTTTGTCTCCTTTTGTTCTTGTTCTTCTTTTGTCAAATCTGTACGTATATCCGCCAATGAGATTCTCTTTGCATATAAATAATGAATAAAGGGCCATACGCAGAGCCAGGAAGATAGATAGGAGAAACTTTGTACTGAAGACCAGTCGTTCAGCGGGGGGGAGAATGTTGGCATCACTTGTCGGTAACAATGAAGATACAAAGGAAGAGAGAAGAAATGTCAACACAAACTGATGTATACAGGGTGTCTCAAAAATCAACGTCAAGAGAGAAACGGACGATAGGTCAAGTGGTGTCGGATAGCACAAAATTATAAAAAAAAATCTAAGTCATGTACTTTTAAAATTATTGGCACTCAAAAAACAATTGAGAAATCTGACACCCTGTGACGATCTTTCAAGTGCTGTGACTGCAAATCTTTACTTTTCTTCGATTTTTCTTTGTCACGTAACCCTGAGTAACTCTTTTGTAAATTACGGTCCAAAATCGAAACATAACTATATCGGTTTTAACTAAAATATTGCTTTTTTGTCCATCCATGTACCTGAAAATCATTAACCATCTAAGTTGAACTGACTGTACTGACAAAAAATGTACTATACCATTTTGGCAAGTAACCTTAAAAGATGGCGTAGGTTTGGTTAGGTTAGGTAAGAGTGGCTGTTGGAAATACCAACACACTTAGGCCTATTGGCCCATTGTGATGCTACGTGGATCTATGATCTTCTTACTACTGGAACAAGTTTGAGCTTATAATAAAGCGTAGGAGACTGTTAACGTCTATTTCTTCTAGATCGTTTAGGTCGTTGTAGAAGAAAGCTCCTAGATGATGCTTCCTTCTCTGGCAGAGAGCTGGGCATGTGCAGAGTAGTTGGGGGATTGTCTCCTCCTCTTCCTCGTCCATGCAGGTTCTACAGAAATCGTTAGTAAATGCGCCAAGCCTTCTTGCGTGCTTGCCTTTGAGGCAGTGTCCGGTAATGACACCTATTATGGCGCTGAGATGTTTCCTATCTAAAAGGATCAGACACTTAGATCGACTCAGATCCAGCCTTGGCCAGATCTGTTTGGTCGCTAGACATGATTGTCCAGCAGTCCACCTAAGGTCCGTTCTTTTATTGGCATCTAGCTTTAGTGTTAGTTTGCACGTAGCGATTGGTATACCTATACTACCTTTGTCCGGTAGGATAGGTAGAGTGGTTCCAATTTTGGCGAGTTCATCGGCTCTGCAGTTCCCTGGAATGTCTCCGTGGCCCGGCACCCAACAAAGGTGAATGTTGAATTGCTCTGCCATCTCCATGAGAGATGATCGGCATTCAAGGGCAGTTTTAGAATATAATGAGACCGAGTCCAGGGACTTGATAGCGGCCTGACTATCCAAAAATATGCGGATATCCTTTGCAGATATCACGTTTTTGTTCAGCCAGGACAGAGCTTCTTTAATCGCCAAAATTTCCGCCTAGAACACGCTACAGTGATTTGGAAGGCGGAAAGAGAGGCTTAGATTTAGCTTATCTGAGAAAACACCGCCACCAACTCCGCTGTCGGTTTTAGATCCATCTGTGTAGAGATGGATTGACTTGTCCTCCATGAAAGCATCCTCCTCCCAGAATGATCTAGAGGGGAAGCTTACATGGAAGTTTTTGTCAAACCAAAGTTCAGGTATGGTGTAATCGGTGTTCTCTGTGAGGATTCCTAATGTATTAAGAATGTTGGCGTGGCCAAATGAATTATTTGTCCACTGCTTAGTCGCTTTAAGGCGAATAGCTGCAGTCGTAGCTACTTGCTTGCTAAAAATGTCGAGGGGTGTCAAGTGAAGCAGAATATCTAATGCCGCAGAGGGGGTAGACCGCAAGGCTCCGCTTGTTCATAGACATGCTGTTCTTTGGACTCTGCTTAGTTTAATGCGGTTGATTGTATTTTCCAAGGCCGTCCACCAGACAACCACCCCATAAGTAAGTATCGGTCTTATGACCGAGATGTATAGCCAGTGGGTTATGCGAGGTTGAAGGCCCCATTTGTTCCAATGGCTTTTTTGCAAGAGAATAAAGCTATTGTAGCTTTATTAACTCTTTCTTGAATGTTAGGTTTCCAGTTTAGTTTCCTATCAAAAATGAGACCCAGATATTTTGCTGTGTCAAAGAAAACTAAACTGGTACCGTTTATTGAAGGAAGGTCTATGATTGGAATTTTATATTTCCTAGAAAAGAGGACAAGATCAGTTTTATGGGGGTTTATTCCCAATCCACAGCGGTCTGCCCGGCCTGTTAATCTGTTGAGATTTACTTGGAGGAGTTCTTTAATGATATTTAGATGTTTTCCTGAGACGGCTATGGCAACGTCATCCACATAGGCAATCACTCTGCTACCACCCGCTTCCAGGTATATCAGTAGATTGTTAACTACTAAGTTCCTGATAAGGGGAGAGAGGACACCGCCTTGATGCGTACCTCTACTGATATATCTTTTAGCAGAAGTCTCACCCAGTTTGGAGTTGATTATCCTGCTTTTTAAGTGAGCCGTCTACCTGCAGAGTTGACAGCGCAGTCGTGATTGCGGATGTGTTGACGTTGTTAAAGCCGCCCTCTATGTCTAGGAAAGCAACCATTGTGTACTCCTTATATTGTAGGGATCGTTCGATGTGGCCAGTCAGCGAGTGCAAAGCCGTTTCCACCGACTTTCCTTTACAGTAGGCATGTTGAGCCGTAGACAGAAGTCTTGGATCAACTTTAGCTCGAATATGGATATCAATCAGTCGTTCTAAAGTTTTCAGAAGGAATGATGATAGACTTATAGGTCTGAGGTCTTTTGGGACTACATGAGAACATTTTCCAGCTTTGGGAATGAGTACTACATTGACTTCTTTCCATAACAGTGGAATGTGGATAAGTTCTACACAGCTCCTCATAATATTTTCCAACACTGGTAGAATAATATCTGAGGACCTCTGTAGCTCGGCAGGTATAATACCGTCCGGATCAGCAGACTTGTATGGTTTGAAGCCATGCAGCGCCCAGAGCAGTTTGTCTCTCGTAATCAGACCATGAATTTTGGTCACGGTTACAGTAGGCCTGGTTGGGCTGCTACTGGCCGCGAGTTGGGAGCGGGTGTCCAGAAGCAGGTTGAGTGATTCATCACTTGAGGTTGTCCAAGAGCCATCGGTTTTTTGCAAACAGCTAGGCATCATAGGATTTGTGGAGACGATTTTTTTTAGCCGCGATGCCTCAGAGGTTTTTGTAATTTTGTCACAGAATGACCTCCAGGATTGTCGCGTTGCTTTCCTCAGTTCTTTTTTGTATAATTTGAGGGATTCTTTATATGAGTCCCAGTCGGTCACTTTTCTTGTGCTTTTTGCTACATTGAAAAGTTTTCTGCAGGCGTTTCTGAGCAGTCCCAGTGCCGATGTTCACCAATGTGGCTTTTTCTTGCTCTTGGTTGAATAAGAGGGCAGGAAGCGGCCATAGCCTTATTGAGAGCCAGACTAAATTCCCTGACTTTCATGTCAAGCTCATTGGTGTCACGCGGGGGACATGATAGTTCAGAGGATAACGTAACGATAACGCCTGAATTCCAAAATTGTATGTCACTTGCTAGACTAACGCTTAATTGAGGACAAAAAAAATATTTTGATAAAGAAACCCGATTCATAGTTAATTCTTTTTAGTAAGTTAAAATGAGTACCAAGTGTGAGCGAGACAGATAGTGACGCCGTGATTGAGACGCATAAACACGCCATTTCGACTAGTGTGAGTGAAACAGATAGAGATACAACCCTTGACATTTCATTTAATTTTTTCCCATCACGGAGCACTTAGAACACTACATTCTCTTGGTGTATACTCTCAAGATCGCTTTATACAACTATTGTTTGTTGCGCGACTAAACACCATCTACCGATCTTGTATCTTACAATAAATGTGTAAGCTGTTTGCCTCCAGCGGTAATGCAAGCTCTACATCTTCTTACAAATGATCTGGTAATAAGGCGGGCATATCTTCTGGAGTTGATGTCTTCAACGGCTTCTGCAATTTTTTGGCGCAGCTCGTTTAAATTTTCTATCGGCTTAGAATAATTTTTTTCTTTTACTTCTCCCCAGTAAAAAAAATCGAAAGGATTTAAATCAGGCGAACGGTCTGGCCACGAAATTGTACCAGATCGGCGAATCCACCTGTTGGAGTATTCCCGATCGAGGAACTCTCGTACGATCGCACGATTCTCGTGCGAGCATAATGCACTGGGCAGCCATTTTGTTGATACTACATGCATGCATAAGTATTAAGTGGCACGTCTTCCAATAAATTTGGTAAGTGGTTCTCCAAAAAATCGAAATAAACCTCCGCATTCAAATTCTGCGGCAGCTCGAATGGGCCAATAATTCTGCCATTCAAAATTCCCGTCCACATGTTTACTTTAACATAGTACTGCGATCTATCTTCCCGCATCAAATGTGCATTTTCCACGTGCCACTAGTGCAAAATTGTGGAGGTTCATGTAACCGTCACTTTTAAAAGTTGATTCATCCGACCATAGAATTTCGTCGAAGAATCGCGGATCTTCTCTGAACCTCTGCACTATCGTTTCAAAATTGAATTATTTTTGGATAATCTCGGGGTAGCAGACTTTGGACTCGCTGTACATGGTACGGATTGAGCTGGTTTTTCCTTAGAATTCGGTGTGCTGTACTTTTGGGTACTCCTATCCTTTGTTCAATTGCACGTACTGAATTACTAGCGACTGCTTGTAAGACTTCGTCCTCGTAGGGCATAACGGGTCTACCCTCACTAACCATTAGATTTGGAAAACGACCCTCTGAGAATGACCGGTGTACATTTACAAACACTCGATGATCCGGATTACGCTGAGCATTTGGGTACCTCGCATGATAAAGTATGGCTGCAGCACTAGCATTACACCTGCATTCCCCATAAATAGCATATTCCTGAACAGTGTATCGAGATGGCATGATGGTATTCGCAATACGCAATCACGGTGTAGCATACAGAATAATGCGCTGTAAGCGAAGGAGCGTAACGTACGGCAGTATTGCTCGATGTGCCTATGCGTCACTACTTAACAAGAGTGGCATCTCTATCTGTTTCACTCACAGTAGTCTAAATGGCGTGTCTCAATCACGGCGTCACTGTCTATGTCGCTCACACTTGGTACTCATTTTAACTTATTAAAATAATTAGCTATGAATCGCGCCAAGCATTAGCAATAGCCACGTCTAACATGTAAGTAAGTCAACGTCTGGCTCTTGTAGCGTTTACATTCCATTGTTGCCTGCTGTGTTATCTGCTCACTCTCAGTTCTTGATTCTTTTCGACAGAGTACTGTCCCCCCTTTCACTTTCCCCAAAACCTTTTTCCATCTACCGCGTGCTTGTTTAATTAATTACTCTCCCATAGTTTATTAACGGTATGGGCCCATCAGGGCCAAGACTAATTGGCGGGAATCAGTTTGACATTCTTTCTGATTTGTCATCTGAATCCCAAAAGGCAAAAAAAAATAAACGTGCTCGCTCTCCGGTTGAATACCCAGAGTTACCCATTGTGCGCAATATAAAAAATCCCAAATTTGTAGTGATATCAGCAAAAAGTGATGATAAAAAACTTTCGTCTGTAAGTATTTTTGTATTAAGCAAATCAATTGATGCTATCAGCACTGAATACGACAAAATATCACTATTAAACGACGGTAGCATTCTCCTATTAGCAAGAAACCAACGAATTGCCGATAAATTTTTAAAAACAAACAAGTTAGCTCAAGTCCCCGTGACAGTTACTCTCCACAAACAACTAAATTCCTCTAAGGGCATCGTATATGCGCCTTGGTTGAATAACGTCAATGAAACAGAAATCATTTCAGAAATGAAATCACAGGGAGTAATCGAAGTGTATAAGTTCACTAAGAAAATCAATGGTAAAGTTGAACCTTCCGGTCTATTAGTATTTACCTTTGATCTATACCATATTCCCGAAACAGTAGAAATTGGATGGTACAAGGCTAAGGTTAAGGAATATGTTCCTTCACCAATGAGATGCCATAATTGCCAACTACTCGGGCATACTACAAAGAGATGCACCAGACCAAAAGTTTGCGTCAATTGCAGTCTACCACCACATGAGCCCGAGGCCTGTACAAGATTAATGTGTGCAAATTGCTTAGATAAGCACTCTTCATCCTCAAAAGAATGTTCTAAATTTATTCAAAATAAAGAAATATTAATTATAAAAACAAAAAACAAGTGCAGTATGGCTGCAGCTAGATCCATATACAACTCTCAACATCCAGGCCATATTTCTAAACCTATTTCTCTCGCCGAACGAGTTAAAAAGTCAATCGCTAATAATAACAATAACCCGCAATCCCACAATTTGCCTCTTTCCACAATCTCTTCCCAAACTAAGCCTACCGATAATAAACAAACACCATCACCAAAAAACATCTGTCCACCTACAAAAACAACCTCTGACCCATCACTACCATCCACATCATATTCAACAGAAAAACAATATGATCTAGAAATGCTCTCTCTCTCAGTAAACCAAAAAAAAAAAACCATAGACTCATTACAATCTAAACCAACCTGTACCGATCTTGATAAAAAATCTACCACAACAAATACGAATTATCTCACCTCGCTCTCTAACAGTAATAATAATATACTTCTTTCTCAAACAGCCAAACCTCGTACTCATCCTCTAAACACTAACTCTTACTTACCCAACTCTCTTAATATAAATGGAAACTCATAATAACACAACTACGGAAACCTCAACGCCGATGGCCCTGCTTGCGGTGGGGAGCGCAGAGCTACCCATCACCAGTGGTAAAAACTGCGGTCGCCTCCGCAAGTGTGGCCATCGACACTTAATAGTTGAACGCCAAAACAACAGACAACACAAAAAATTTAACTCCCTCGATATTTTACAATGGAACCTTAATGGTTTCTTGAACAATTACGATGAACTTACCCTATTAATCAAAGAACGTAAATATGACATTATCTCGCTCCAAGAAACACACCTGGCTTATAAAGCTGACCCAATTAAACCTAAGTCTTATCTCGGATACTTCATCAATCATTCGTACAATTTAACATCGGTACAAGGTATTGGCGTACTTATAAAAAATAATATTCCTCACGTACAAAAGCAAATTATTTCAAATATTCTCTGTACTGCCGTACAAGTAGATGTTGGTATTAAAATTACTATTGTTTGCGTTTACATTCTACCTGGTCAAGCTTTAACCCAATCAGACCTAGAAAACATAATTAGGCAAGTACACCCTCCTTATATATTTACTGGTGACATAAACTCCTGGAGTCAGTTGTGGGGTTCCCCAAAAACTAACAAAAGAGGGTCAATCATTGAAGATTTTATAACAAAATCTGACCTAACAATTCTAAATGACGGTTCCCCAACACACCTCTCAACTCATGGCACACTTACTCACGTTGATGTGTCATGTTGTTCATCTATCCTCTTCCCAAAAATTAAGTGGCACGTATCAAATGATCTGCACAACAGCGATCATTTTCCAATTCATATCTCACTGCGTCTATCTCCAAAATCAGATACTGCCAAACATATCCCAAGGTATAAAACGGAACTGGCCAACTGGGATTTATTCAAAAATAGGATTGAATTAAACATCGCAAAATCATCTTCGAACAATTGTATAAACAAGGAAGCTTCAATTATTCTTAAGAGCATTCGCAGCGCGGCAAACGACTCCATTCCTCAAACATCCAAAATTTCTTATAATCGAATTGTGCCATGGTGGAATCTTGAACTCTCTAGGCTTAGAACCGTCAAATTTAAGACTTGGAGGACTTTTATGAAAAGCCCTACTCAAGGTAACCTCTTAGCCTATAAAAAAGCTAACGCTCTTTTTAGAAGAAATCTAAAAAGCAGTAAATTAAAAAGCTTCAACGACTTCACAAGCACAATTAACCCCAACACATCCACAAGCACAGCTTGGCAACACATTAGAACTCTCACAGGCAACCCAACTTCAAAAACCATTTCAAACATCAACACTCCAACAGGCTCCATTACAAATCCTTACGAAATCTGCAATTTTTTCGCACAAATTTGGTCAAGTAATTCTAATGACTCAAACTTCCCAACAGCTTTTAACACGGTAAAAACAGCTTCACTCAACATTTTCCCACAACCTGCAAAGAACGCAGCTGCTCTCCGCATTGAGACTGATATCACTACAATTGAATTCGAAAGTTGCTTGTCTAGGCTTCAAGGTAAAACCCCAGGACGTGATAGAATCTCTTACCCAATGTTAAAGAACCTTCCTGTTTCAGCTAAGCAAAGGCTCATTTTGCTTTTTAACAACATCTTCAATAAAGGTATCATACCTCAAAGCTGGAAAACTGCTACCATTATTCCCATACATAAGCCCAAAAAAGATATCGCATGTGTAAATAGCTACCGTCCAATCTCTCTACTACCCTGTTTATCAAAGGTTTTAGAAAAAATAATTGCGAATAGAATATTATGGTACACGGAATTCAAAAAAGTCTTAAGTCCTAACCAAGTTGCTTTCAAACCAAAAAGAGGGTGCATTGATGCACTCTTCCATATCGACTTTACAGTCACAAATGCTCTCACAGCTCGCAACCATATCACGATCCTAGCTCTTGACTTTGAAAAGGCTTTCGATCGCATTGGAATTCATCTCATCCTTAACACATTGAGAGATTGGGGTATTGGACCTAAAGTCTTTCAATATATTAAATCTTTTCTAACGAACAGAAAATTTTGCATTAAAATTCGAAATATGTTTTCTAAAACGAAGCCACTTGATAATGGTATTCCGCAAGGATCACCTTTATCTGTTATTTGCTTCACAATCGCTTTTAACCAAATAAGTAATTTGATTTTCCAACATAAAGATGTAGATCACTGTATCTATGCAGATGACGTGTATATATTATGTAAATACAATGACCTAGATAAAACTAAATCTGCATTCTCTACTTTGCTAAATGAAATTAATCAATGGTCTTCTACCTCTGGCTCAAATCTCTCTTTAGAAAAAAGCAAATTAATTCACATCTGCAGAAAACAAAACTGTACTAACTTAGAAATAATTATAAATAATACGAAAATAGAAGTAGTTACTAATCTAAATGTCCTAGGTCTTGTCATAAACAACAAATATAACTGGAAACCTCATTGTACTTATCTTAAGAAAGCATTAGCAGCAAGGCTTAATATTATAAAGTACCTTTCATCTAATAAAAGTAATGCACATGTAAATTCTCTTTGCAATATTTCTAAAATGCTAGTTTTGAGTAAAATAGATTATGCTTTGTCCATCTACGGTTCATGTCCAAAGTCAACCAAAAATATCATCGCACCAACATACCATCAAGCTGCTAGGAAAAGCCTTGGTGCTTTTCCAACTGCACCAATCAGAAACATTTTAGCTGAAGCTGGACTTCCAACGATTGATGAGCGATATGTTGAAATCATTGCTAAACTCAACGTAAAATTCGTTTTTCAAACAGGTTCAGTGATAGACAAAGATATTTCGAAAGCAATTTCGCACACACGCAGGAGAAGGATCCCATCTGCAATACATCAGGTTTTTGAGTCTCGAAACAAATTGCAATTATCCTTAACCAGAACAGCAAAATTCACACCAACACAACCACCATGGTCACTTCCCAAGGAATCAGTCATTCTCGATCTACAGGAATTGCAAAAAGACAAGACTTGCAACACCATTTTTAAAGCTCGATTCCTGGAAATCTTCAATGATTTGACGGATAAAGGTTGGAACTATATGTACACAGACGGCTCTAAAACGGATACGAACACTGCCTTTGCAGTCGTAGACCAAGATGGTTCAACCGTCACGCAAGGCATCCTACCAAACATTGCCTCCATCTACACAACTGAAGCATTAGCTATCCTTGAAGCCTCAAAGAAATGTACCTTAAATAAAGGGAAATGGGCCATATGCTCAGATAGTCTGTCAGTACTAAAGGCCATTGTTAATCCAAGAAATGACACAAATACCATAGCCAAAATCCGGGACACTCTCTCAAAAGCTAAGAAAAAAATCAAGCTGATTTGGACCCCGGGTCATGTAGGAATAAAGGGCAATGAACTAGCTGACGCAGCCGCAAATGCAACACTTAAAGCCCCCACCTATACTTTCAACTCTTTCTCTCATATGGACTTAAAGAGACACATCAATCTGGAGTGTTACAAAAATTCTTTACTGGACTGGGAGCACTATAAACACCATTACAGTTCTATTAACCCCTTAAAAATTCAGCCTAAATATCCAACAGACATCACAAAAACTGACCTCAGAACCTTCATCCGACTACGCCTTGGCCATACCACACTCACCCACCAACACCTACTCAAAAAAGAACCTTCACCTACCTGTCCGAATTGCATGTATCCTATTACTGTAACCCACATTCTAAACCCATGCTTCTTATCTGGACACCCACAACTCCAAGCGCTCACTATCAACTATAATCTCATGGATCTACTGAAAGAACCAAACAAAAGCAATATTTTGAAAGTTATAGAAATTATTAATATCCTAAAAATAACTATTTAATTAATTTATTTTATTCCTAGAGCCGAAAGCCTTTGCTGCTGTTTGCTCTTCCTTTTATTAATTGCAATTTTGAATTGTATATTGATACACTAATAAATAAATAAATAAAAAAAAACATGTAAGTAAATAATACCCACCACCACTTTTTCCCATGCACAGCAATTCTATATAATGAGATAGACTGGTCGAGTTCATCCACTCCTCCCATATTTTTGTTATAAGTTTGGAATAAACGTGGTATAGCTACGTCTGACTTCTCATTTTTTATTGTACACCATCGCTTGACTGTCCCTAATGGTTCAATGGTGTCGTAGTTGGTTGCCATGGTACACACACTATTGTCTTTCCAACTTATCAATAAAAGTTCACCTTTGTTGTCAAACCTGTAGTCATATGTAGCACGTTCTTTCTTTTTCATTTCCTTTGTGCTAATCAGTGGACATTTTTTAGTCATATTTTCTCGTATTGTTCCCGTAGCGCGGTAGCCTGGGCCGTAGCTGGTAAAATAGTTGTCAAAAAAACTTCATGATTAGCTGGGGTGCAATTCAGTTTCTCCAATAAATTTTTGACTACTCGAGAACCTAACGGATCAGTAGTCGGTGTTTGCAATTTTCCACAGTAAAAATCGAATTAATAGCAGAATCCCGTTAAACTGGCTGCTACCCAATTCTTGTACCCAAAACGGACTGGTTTGCCACGAATGAATTGTTTGGCAGTATGGTGGCCATAGTATTTCACCGTTGATTCGTCGACAGAGATACAATCATGAAACACTCCCCACTGTAAAAATGTCTGCATAAGTTTCTCTCCCAATGGTCTTATTTTGCACATTTTATCGTTTGACGTTGCGGCTACGTTGTTGTCTACCACAGAAAGGTTTCTTTTTATATCCCGAAACCTATGTCTTGACATGGCTTTGCCGACCAATTCTACGCTTATGTTTTCATCTAGAGGCCAATACATTGGTTCTCGAGGAAGCTTATGGTATCCGGATAATATCAAAATCCCTAGAAACTTTCTCTAATCAGAAGAATCCAGTTGAAACTCATGTCTATTGTGCTGATTAGCGTATAGTTTGCTATTTGATACAATCATATCAATTATATCACTATCAATCAACATTTCAAATATTTACAGGGTTGTGGGCCTTGAGCTCTTCACATATAGCCCTTTTCTTGTCACGTACTTCGGAAGAACTTTCAGCAGTTGAAGAGTATGAAGAGGCACATTTCCGCCAGGTTGGGTTCGGATTCGGAGTGGATTGGAGAGTAGTATCCCGTCGTCTTATTTTTGACGTGAGCGGTTCATCATCACTGTCGTCGGACGAAAGGTTCAAAAATACCTCAATAGAACCAGGAACGACTTGCGATATGAAACAGCCTGCCATATCCTCATCGGCACCTTCTTCTTCATCAGTTAACGCACATGAATTAGGTGGTATTATTGCGAAGTCACATTCATCATCATCGCTATTCTGTAAAATAGCTTCAATAGCTTCTTCTAGCCCCTTGTAGCTCTTTTGGGCTGTAAAACGCTGTTTCTTCATTATAACTTCATTTAAGAGGTGGCCGTGGTATAGTGGTACTAGCAATCGCTTCTCACTCGGAGGGTTAAGGTTCGAATCCTACTCATGTCAAGTTTTTCATTTGTGTAATTGGAACTCAGACAGAAAAATCTGAAAAGTGTGAAAATTGATAACCTTCGAATCATTCCGAGTGAAGAAAAACCTCTCCGTCCTATTCGGACTCCCACCCTCGGAGAGGTAATATCGAAACAAAATATACCTGATGTTTTCCTTTCTCTTCCTTATATCTTTCCGCCCGCGCCCAGGCAAAGGTAAAAGGATATCATAACCCCTTAGGCGCGCGTAAATTATAAATAAAAATATAAAAAAATAATGAATCTGGAAAAAATAACAATTATTTTACTTACGCATATTGTCAGTGTACTCAAACGAGTACAGTGACATTTATATGACCATAATTTTATTTCAGTTGTAAATAATTAATTATAATTTTCTTAATTATTTACTCTGACATGTATTTTATAAAAATGAAATGAAAAAAACAGTTTGTAGGCAGAAATTATCATAAAAAATCTAAACTCATTCACTAACCTCAAAAGTGTTTCGGTGACACAAAATTAACTGACACTTTTTTCAAGAAAAATCACTTTATCCGCGAAATATTTGTCGATATATTTGAATTAAGTTATGATGAAGTAAATTAACAAGGTAACTCACGTTTACTTTTGGGGATTTGTGATTGACACTGGGAAATATGGGTGTACTCATTTGAGTACAGTGACTTCTAATGGGTTTTAAAGTTACTTGCCAGAATGGCATAGTACATTTTTTTGTCAGTACAGTCAGTTCAAATTGGGTGATTAATGATTTTCAGATATATGGATAGACAAAAAAGGAATATTTTAGTTAAAACCGATATACGAGTAGTTATGTTCAATTTTGGACCGTAATTTAAAGTGCCAATAATTTTATAAGTACATGACTTAGATTTTTTTTATAATTTTGTGATAACCGACACCACTTGACCTATCACCCGGTTGCGGATTGACGTTGATTTTTTTGACAACCTGTATATAAACGTCATAAAAAATCAAATATTATTATAACGTTTGAACCACAGTTCGAACCGGTCTTTTTATTTTCTTTAAATCCATTTACTAAGTCCGTTTTTGCAGAGTTTTAAACTAGTGGCATAAGACGTCAACGGTAGTGATTTTGGTATCGCAATATTGAGAAAAACCCCGTTTTATTTACTGGCACAAGACACCAAACCCTTTTTGAGTGCTAATTTACTGGTATCAGACGCCAACACTCCCACTTGTACAGTTTGGAAATGTACCAATTGAATTTGTAAGTAAAGCTAAAAATCTCGACGTCTGGTGTAGCTCATTATTAAATTGTTACGACCACATCCGATCAGTCATCAGAAAAATATACGGCTGCTTTAGAAACTTGTCTTAATCTCAAAGCTTCACACCAGTTAAAACGAAGATACTGTTGGTTAAGACCTTAAGAATTACCTTAATAACGTAAGGCTGCGAGATTTTTTATTGTACTCGTGCTCTTATTAAGCGCAGGATTAATGTTGCTTTTTAATAAAATCGTACGCTACGTATATGACCTGAAAAGCTACGCTCATGTGTCGGCGTACAACAAAAATATCCTTGGATGTACACTCGATATATATTTGCCCTACTGCACAATTAAATACTTAATAAAGATAATAACCAGAAAACAGCGTCAATATCTATATGACAAGCTAAGTTTCTCGCAATCTAATCGTTCGTTTAGTTTAATTGTACCGAGTACTGCATATCAAGTTGCGGATCGGCAATTTTTTGTTCATGCTATTCGTCTTTGGAATTCACTAAGAATGCATTCTTTACAGTACTAACATTTTCCACTAATTGCTAGATGCATTTATTTATTTATTTTTTTAATTATAATAATCAATTTGGGATTATTGTACTTGATTATTGGATTGGATTTTTAATCCAATTCATTTTATAAACTTATTCAACATTATGTAAAAAATTTAAAATACTGAAATCCATCCATCCATTGTACTATATCACATTTATATCTTAAATATCGAAAAGTCTATTATAAATGTTGTTGTTTTTTACTTTAGTATATACAAATACAAATATAGTACAAAAATAAAGTCGTAAAGGAATTGTTCATCCTTAATATCTGAAATACGCGAAATAAAATATTGTAATTTTGTAATATTGTAAAATGAATTAAATTAGATCTCATATACATATAACGACAAATCGTAAGGATTGAGGGACTTATTAATTTTATACGATTCAAAGTATTTGATGATGTTTCCTGAGCTGAACTGGAGAGGATTTCTTATATACAAAGACCACGCATAAAAAATAGTTATTTTTATGGAATTATTAACTAATTATTGTATTTTGTTATGTGCTCTTTTACTTTAAAACTTTTATAAAGGACATACAATCTTCACCCATTATTTCTAGGAAATATGAAGAGCTCCATTTTCTATTCTTGGCGATGTGCAATTTTTATGAGGGTAATTATGTTTATCAGGCGATGAAAGTGACAAAAACAAACACGTATCAATTCGTCAACTTTGGTTGACAGCGGTTATATATTTTTTAATTCAATTCCTCAGAATAATGACTAAAAAGTAAGCCGACGTTAAAAGAGTTTACTTGTAGCCTAAAAGTAAATTCTAGTGTAGGTATAAAACTCTTGTTAAATATTAACTCCTATTTTTATCCATGAACATATCGCCATTTAAAATAGCTCGTGTTTTGTTTAACGAAATTAAAGGAATTAAAAGTAGAGGTGAAGCTCATATAACTTTTATTTTTTAAAATATTTTTTAACAGCTGAAATCTAATAAATTTAATACTAATAAAATTTTAATAAATGGAATCATTAGCAATAGTTCCAATGACTTAAACTTCTATTGCAAAAAAGCTGTATTAAAATATTCATTTATCACACATAATTATTTTGTTAAACATTTGCATTATTCCGCTAAAGAATATTAACCTTTTTGAATAATTTCAGTTTTATAAATATTAAAAAACAATTATATGTACGTATATTAATTCACCAAATTCTACATTTGTTATTGTCTGGAAACATTCCTGATCCACGCTTACATTTAAAAGTATTTGCGAATTCCTCTGAATTCGAAAGTACTCCCTTAAGTCTTATACTTCCTGGGCAATGTGAATCTTCTAAAGCATAACGACTCGCAGCTGGTGTAAGAGTTTCACACCAAAGATTCCCAAATGAAATAAAAAATAGTTGCTCGTGAGTATACTCCTCTAGTCCCGGCAATTTATTTTCTTTGCCTAGTCTTTTAACATACTTTTTATAAGCATAAAAAGCTTCTCGGAGTCCTCCGTTGTCGGCAATATTTTCACCCAACGTTAATTCCCCATTTACCTGTAAATAATAAAAGAAACATTTTTCTATTTTATTTTTTACCAGATGTGAAATGAGCGATGCATGTATATGTTTTGTATCATATAACATTTTTAGAGGATTACATAAAAAATCATTATACAATTTGTTACTATTGAATCAATCAATATTAATAAGAAATTAATTCATTCCGCTCGAAAATTGGAATTGAAGATTTTAACATACATACATACTCGTATCTTCGCGTTTTAACATTTTGTTAACCAAGTTATTGAAAAAAAGTGAATATCATTTTTTATTGCACAATTTTTGAGTTGAGGGTATTTTAAGATGGTAAACTCATATTATTTGAAGATGGTAGTATAGTTACAGTTAAAATACTTAAAAGGCAGTTTCCTAAAGACTGAATTAACTGGAGATGATTGTTAGTTGAGGCCTTAGTTCACCCCCAACTTTAGCGTTACCTGCGTAAGCACTTAAAAGTACCGTTGAATTTCTATAGAATTTTTTCCTCAAAATATTCCAAGGAATCTCCCCTTAAAGTTATTGGCATACTCTCCGGAAAACCCTGTATACTCGCATGGTACATAGTACAAAATCTTTTCGGACAAAGTTAAAGCACGGAAAGAAGATGCAAAAAAATTTAATAAAAATAAAAATATTTCTAAAAATGAGACATTAAGAATAAAACAATTAAGTAATTCAATTAATAATGTTACTAAAATAAGATATAAAAAAATCTAAAAAGAATTCAAACAAGTTGCTTCAGCATAATTATGTCATATGTTTGTATGAATAATTTTATTTGGGGAATTAGACTATTTTTTGCTAATCTTTTTCAGCAAAATATTTATCTCCTTCAACCTTATATCTCCTCGGAATGGACGCATTAATACTGTCCCTTTCATCAGTCGTTAGCAGATCTCCGCAGAGAATAGACGTGTCTCGGATTTTCATAGAGTGAAAAAGATAGCAATTCAGATTTCCTCGTAAAGATAAGTGGTCGTAAGTTTGTTAATCGATTCGTTAGCCAAGCGGTTAGCGGTTCGGAGTCATAGCACGAAAAGGAAGAGGTCGAAACCCTGAACGGTAGAATAAAGCAGCTACAGCAAAGAGTGCTGGCGATAAAAGCTAAGCAAGTGGCAAGGATGGAGATGGAGAAGCAGCATACACTCCAGACACCTCAGCAGCAACTAAACATAAACGTGGAGATTCCACAACAACAACAACAGTAACAACCAATCGAAAAACAAAACATCAAGAAACCTGCACAACAGCAGACAAAAACAGTCGCACACAAACAACAAAAACATATGCAACAAAAATAACCGGTTAAGCAGCAGCAATAGCAGAATAAGCAGCAACAACAACAGCAACTACATCAACAGCAATAACAGCAACAACAAGAACAGCGACAACAACAACAATAACAAAAGCAACAGCAGCAGAGACAACAACAACAACAAGTGCCACCACAAACCGAAAGTGCCACCAATTAACAATTTTAAAATGGAGTTTTAAATTGTCATTAGATAGGCATGCGATCCACTGTAACAGTGTGGAGCGCTATTATAAAATCAAAAATTGACTGAGGGGTTCGACGACGGAGTTCTTCTCCTACACCCCAAAGGGGGACAAGCTGCAAACAATGCTGCTGAGGGGATTAGAACCGTCGACTGATCCGGAGGAGCTCCTTGAAGTCCGGAAAGAACCTCAAGTCCGAGGAATGCGCTCTGGGTAAGGACGGAGTGTCTGAAAAAAGCCAACTCTCCTGTGCTTTATCTAGGAACACGGGACACACCGCAAATTATCAGGGTTGTCCCAAATTCCAGTACATCAAAAGAATAAATCTGGCCCGGCAGCAGAAAGTGGAAGTTAAACGTCCACCCGTGCATTTGCAAACTCCAGCCGTTACTCCCCATATTACCTACGCCCAAATGGCAGCAGGTACCTGAAATACGGTTCAGCAAGCGAAGGTTGCTTCTAAGGCCCCAGCGCCCAGAGCACCGCAACCAGTACCTAGCATGCTAGCTATCTTGCTCTCTATCCAGGGGCAGATGGCTCAGCTCTACCGTCATTTGACTGAACAGACCGCGAGGGTGGCTCAAATATACGCGCTGCTGCCTGGTCTAACGTACCTTTTGCCGCAATGGGTACGAACGTGGCGGAGCCAACCCCGAAGGTCCTTGCTGTAAATGTGAATTCACTGATAAGGTTCGAACGACGAGCCGCACTATTTAAGTTGCTTAAAGACCAAGCCCCTGATGTGCTTATGGTTAGCGAAACTAAGCTTACCAAGAGACACAAAATGAGACACAGAAGATACAAAATAGTGCGGAGAAACCGACCCAACTCCATTCAGGGATGTGGCTTTGCAATTTTCGTACGAAAAGGTATACGTTTTAAAAAAGTATACAGTCGTGTAGTACGTAGGTTCCAGGTGCTGGACGCACGAGACGCTTTTTCGATTCCTGAGGCTGGAATTGGAAGACAACTATTTTGTTATCGGCGGAGATTTTAACGCCACACATAGTGATTGGGGAAAGACTAGAGGGAACCTACTATTTAACTGATGGGATCAGCACAGTGTAAGGTAACGACTCGGGCTTAAGGCGACGGATAGTCCCGTCGTTTCCCAGACACAGGCCCTATTTGGATCTTCTGATGTTCGACTCACGAATACAACTGACATGCACTAACCAACTAATTACAAACTGTCTACGCACTTTCGTGTATGACACTGACCATTGCGGTCCCAGCACCGAAATAACAGTTCCCAACGAAATTGCGGAATTGGATGAGTTTGTTCAAAGGCATTCCTACAATCATAGTAGGGTACGTTGGACACACTTTGATTGAGATTGACAGGTATCTAAGACTAATGGACGAGACAATCAAACGAACAAAGTACAAAACTATTCCTCGGTACCAACGCAATGACGAAAAAGACTTATTCCGCAACGCAACTATTGATGCACTGCACCGACATAAAAGCAGACTGCTTTCAAAACTAAAAATCTTGTACAAACAGTTTACTGACAGACATAACCCGGAGACTATGACAGTTGATTAAGAACCTCAAGAAACTCTGTAAATTTGTATTGGAACAATAAAATTCGGGCTGTAAACACCAGCAAACCGAATATGTTCCCGCAAATAAATAAAATATTTCGGAGAAATAATCAGAACGACCTTGCATGTCTTAAAATCGCCCGAACGACGAACAACGAACAAATACTTATAGCAGCAGGCATAGATCCAAATGAGGCTGTTAATGATGACAACTGCTTTGTGATCGAGGATCCGCAGGAGCAGGTGGAGTCTATAGGAGCGACTTTGCAGGAAGTGTACAAGGGGAATGTTATCATTGGCTCGAACCACGATCTGGAGAATAGAGTCCTTGTGCAGAATTTCTACCTTCGAAATGAAATTGTGAATTGGCGATTCGGGAACTCGGGTTTCATCCAGTTCAGTGACGAGAATATGGCAAATAATGTCATCACCAACGATAGGGTTCTACCCCTTTCATTTCAATGGAAGAGCTCCAAATGATCTTCGAATCGCTTAGAAGAAAGAAATCAGTGGGAACCGATGAATTACCAAACATTGTGCTTCGACATCTCTCTTTAGAAGCGGTGAACATTTATACAACCCTGCTTAGTAATGCAATGAATAATGCACATTATCCAGCGCGTTGGAAAACTGCAGTGGTACATCCCATCCCCAAAAGGGATAAAGATAATACCAAATCGGGCGAATGCCCGCTCGATCAGTTTGCTTCCAAACATCAGTAAGGTGTTCGAAAAGGTGATCAAGAGAGTCCTGACTAAGTGGATTGAGGACAAAAATATAGTTCCGGATAATCAATTCGGTTTCAAGGTGGGGCATGTTTGCCGAAACTGGTTTCTGATATGCAATGGAATAAAGGCAGGCACTGGTGCCTGCCCGATTGACTTAGAGAAGACCTTCGATACCATATGGTTAGAAGGACTCTATTTAAAGCTGGACAGGTTGGGCATTAGTAAACCCGGGCTGTATATTCTTTTTGATATGCTCTCCAGTAGACAATTCATCTTGAAGAATGACGATGTGCCTTCTGCTGGAACATTTAATATTAAAAACGGTCTGCAAGAAGGTGCGGTAAATTCGCCCATTATGTGCAACATCTGCACGAGTGATCTGACAGGTTCACTACACCATGCCATAGCGCACGCAGACGACATAATCGCGTATAGATAAGGTACAAAGATTGAGGTCATTAATATACTTTTCCAGCGTGACTTAGACAAAATTAAGGGTTATTGCGATGATTGGAAGTTGAAAATCAATTTTCAGCAGTCGGAAACTATTTTGTTTAGGACGCCTTTGTCTGGGGACTCTAGGGATAGCAGAAAGAATTGGCGAAAGTTCTCGATCGTGGGCAGCATGGGCAGTCACTTGCTTGTCGAAATGTAGTCAGATACCTTGGGATCTGGCTAGATCAATTTCATAGAAGTTGCTCTGGCCAGAGCCAAAGGTGCTTTTGCCCTTACAAAGAGACTGTTTTATAACAGCCATAGTGTATACAAAGGTATATACTAATACATGTATATTATTGCGTATAAAGTCTATGTGTGGGTATTGTGTATGTAGGTTAGGTAGTTTATTTTAAGTTAGATATTAAGTTTAAAAAAAATAAAAAATAAAAATGTCCGTATGCTAAGTTTTTTGTTAAAAAATTGTGTTTTCTTAGCCTTAAGTATACAAAATAAATATTTATATATAAAATGTAAGTAAAGTCGAAAGACATAGATATAAGAATTTAGAGTACCTTAGAGTGCCTGTGTGGGGCCAGTAAGTAAGTATAAGATTGTTAAGTAATTTTAAGCCAGCATTTAAGCATTTTTTGTTAGTATGTAAGAGTTAAAGATTAAGAAAATAAAATGCATTTAAAACTAAAAACTAAACCATCACTTTCATTATGCCGTCAACCTAATAAATCTGGCCAGTTAATTGGAGGGAAAAATATCCTCTAAACATCATATTGCCTCCTTCATGTTGTTGTGGAAGATTTGAATCTCGTGTGGTTATTCTCTCTTCTTTTCAGCTTCACCTTCTTCAAAACGAAGTAATGTTCTCCATTTTATGATCTTTTAGTTTACACGAAACGATACAAATGCTTGTAGGTGTTCTTAGGGAATTAAATTGCTTATACGAGTATATTTAAGAAGAGTCTCCATTCTCGGAGACCCAAAGCAATTATTTATGATCGCTTTGATTTGTTCTTTTTCTTCTTGTATAATAGTATTTCGAGATCTACGTTCTTGACGAAAAATTTATATTTACAACACCACAATTTCAGTATCATCTGATTATTTGCAAAATAGCGGAATATAGACAGACATAATTTTAATTGTATTGTGCTACTCGTATTATTAAATGCCATTTTCAATAAATTGGCTTCAAATCACAAAATCAACTAATGCTTATTCTCCGAACTGAAAGTCTTTTTAATGTTAATTTTTTAACCACCAGTTTCTCTTTACGAAGTCTAAAGTGTTTCAATACAAATACAAGTATTATGAATAAATGAGTTTTACCTTTGGCAAAGTAGGATTTCGAATTTTTGTCATTTATTTGTTTGTTGATTTACATACATTATGAATTGAATTTATTTTGTGGTTGTATTTTTTGTGTGCAATATTACTCGTATTTTAATTAAAAACCGAAAAATAATTACATATAACGAGTTTCGGTAAAAAGTTTTTACTGAAGAATAAGTAAGATCGTACCGAAAACAGCCTTATTGGTAAATAGGCAAGGGTCAATCTTGTTACAAGGTAATGCAAGTACAGTTAACCCCATCGAAACGTGCAAAGTTTGGATATGACTCTTTATCTCTACCGACTACCACATTTTTCAAAGCTTAGGTACTAGTATTACATCTATATATAAAGGGTTTTCCAATAGGGACTTGACAACTTTGAATTTAACGTACTCTTTCACTAATCATCAAACTGTCACTGTCAATTTATTCAGTAAACTCAACATTTTAATCATGGTAAAGTACACGAATGAGCAACGTCTGCAAAATTATAAAAATGTTCTACCGAAATTCGGTGTCGGTGACTGCAACTTTAAGAGCGTTAACTCCAATTTTCGGTCGTAAGTCTCGCCCTAGTAGACAGGCAATAACAAGTTTAGTGCAAAAATCTGAGTCCACATATTCATTGTGTGATGCTCCCGTGTCAGTGAGACAACGGGTTGGTCGAAGTGTTGAAAGTATCGCTGCCGTTCATGCGTCCGTAGCAAACGATCCAAATCAGTCAATTCCATGGCGTTCTCAAGAATTGGGCATCGCTCAGACCACATTATGGCGTATTTTGCGTAAGGATCTTGATTTACACCATGCAAGATCAAGCTGACTCAAGGATTGAAGCCGATGGACCATTTGAAGCGACGTACGTTCTGCGACTGGGTTCTGGAGAAGATGCGCCGAGATGATGAATTTCATCGCAAAATCATCTTTAGTGACGAAGCTCATTTTTGGCCCAATGGGTTCGTCAATAAGCAAAACATGCGTTATTGGTCGGTTGAAAATCCACATGTGCTTCATGAATCACTACTTCATCCACAAAAAATAACTGTTTGTTGCGGTTTGCATGCCGGCGGCGTTATTGGGCCATATTTATTCGTCGACGATAACGGTCGTCACGTTACTGTGAATGGTCAGCGTTATCGCGCCATGATCACCGATTATTTTTGGCCCGAATTGGAAGATATGGACTTGGACGGCATGTGCTTTCAACAGGATGGTGCCACAAGCCACACAGCACACGCTACAATCGATTAATTGAAGAGTAAGTATGGTGAGCGTGTTATTGCAAGACATGGGCCAGTTGATTGGCCGCCTCGTTCGTGCGATTTAACGTCGCTTGAGTGTTTTCTGTGAGGCTATGTTAAGTCATTGGCTTATGCCAATACTCCGACGACGTTGGAGGAGCTCAGAGCCAACATTGAATGCGAAATAACGGCCGTTTCGGCCGAAATGTGTGGCCGATTCGTTGAAAATTGGGTTCAACGAATCGACCGCTGCAAACGTGCCCGCGGTGGCCATATGAACGAAGTCGAGTTCCATTCATAAATGTTTTGATTGTACTTCAAGCCGATAATAAAGTTTTTGAAATATCTCAAATGGTTTGCGTTTTATTAAAAAAAAAAGTTGTTAAGTCCTGATTGGAAAACCCTGTATATTAAAAATGGTGTGAAAAATGTATAGTAATTCATCAATTGAGAACGGCTGGGCCGATTTGGCTCAAATCTTTTTTCATTTATTCGTAATTGCCAGGAGAAGGGAAATTTTCCATTTTATCGCATGACTTGATGATTTTGAACTATGTAAAGGTGGCAAATTCGCTGTGAAGCTTGGAAAATTTCGGATAATTGTGAAATTCATTGTGAAAAGACGTTTTGCGTGAATTTTGGGTGGAGAAGTTAACCAGATAGATAATAGATGACGCTGTGCTGCGATCAGGTATCCATTTCGCATTGTCATTTTCTATTGAGCAAATGTGCTATTTTTCTTGCTGCAATTAATTCGAGTTTTGCATATTATTACACTGATTCCGGATAGGTACAAGCATTACGATCAATTGAAATTCAATGCGATATTTATCAATTAATTTTTTTCAAAAGATAAGATTGCATGTAAAAGTGAGGTTATCCAATTGGACAACGGGAATTCATTGCGAAACATTCATTCCGTAAGTTTTTTTGATTGTAAGAGAATTTTCTTTTGAATAGGATTAGTCAAAAACGACTTCGTTGTTTTTTAGGGAGAGTTATTTGCTTGACTAATGCTTCCCATTAGACGATCAAACCTTGGACGACGTACACGTCGTGCAATAATTAGGCAGAATGTCCGTGGTAATCAAACGCAAGAGGAAAGTGCAGAAGAAAATGAATGGAGACGTGCCAATATTGCAAAGATTCGCGCTGCATGGGGTGGCCGTGGTGTAGTGGTACTAGCAATTGCTTCTCACTCGGAGGGTCCAGGTTCGAATCCTGCCCATGGCAAGTCAGTTTTTCATTTGTGCAATCGGAACTCAGATAGAAAAATTCTGCGTGTGAAGGCATAACACTGACACGTAGATTTTACTGTTGTAGAGTTTCAAGCACAGAAAAAAATACTGTGAATTATACCTCTAATCAATCTGAGTGAAGAAAAAACTCTCCGTCCTATTCGGACTCCCACCCCTGGAGATCGAATATCGAAACCAAACACACCTGAGTTTCAAAGCACTACAAAACAATTTTCCTTTCTCTTCCTTCTACCTTTCCGCCCACGCCCTGGCAACAGTAAAAGGGTATCTAGGCGCGCGTAAATTACAAAAAAAAAAAACTACCTCAAATTCTATAAAATGTTACTGGAAGAAGACCAGTCGTAAATGTAGACTTGAATCGCGCTGCGATGAATTCAATTCATTGTCTGTTGTGTGCCAGCATTGCAATGTATTGAAGTTTCAATTTTTGTTGCTTATATATGAGTAGTAGTCGATGCATACAGGGTGGGCACATGGATAAGACGAAAATTATGTTAAATGTTCTTTGTAAACAAAAAAAAGTTTTAGTATGTGCCATTTAAATATTCAAAGTATTAATAACAAAATAGATGAGTTGCGTTTATTATTTGATAGCAATATGGTTGATGTTATCTGCTTGTCAGAATCTTGGTTGCATCCAAATAAAAATGGTGACCTATTCCAAATAAAAGATTATCATAAACCTGTGCGTGCAGATAGGCACAATAAGATTGGAGGGGGTGTGGCAATATATGTTAAGAAACGTTACGGATTTAACATTGTAAAAAAATCGAAACCGTGCGAAGCACTAGAATATATCTTTATAGAAATAACACTTGGTTGTGAAAAACTACTTATGGAGTGTATATATATATGTCTCCTAACATAGCCAACTATATACACATTAGAGATCTGTTAGAAGAGCTGTCTGCGCTGTATGCAAAAATTATTCTTTGTGGAGATTGGAACTTAAATATATTGGAAGGCAATAACAAGCAATTAGTTAGTACGGTAGAGTCTTTTAACCTTTATTTTACAAATTTTACCCAACCAACTCACTTCATGCTCAACAGAAGGCCTTCGCTTTTAGACGTGTTCTTAGTCTTTAGTATTGATTCGGTAATTCATTACGCTCAAATTCCCGCGCCGGGTTTTTCACATCACGATTTGATTTTGTTAACAATTAACGCCTTTCCTACTTGTGTGGAAGAAAATGCAATAAAATCATAAAATTTTTCGAAAATTAACTTAGAGGCTTTGTTTTATGATATCCGAATTGTGGACTGGTCGCCGATATATGCTACAAGCAATGTAAATACTCAGGTGGACTATTTTCAAAATATTAGCCTTTCTTTATTTCATACACATGTACCTCTAAAACACCATAGAAATAGAGTCAACATTCCATGGTTGACTTCGGAAGTTTTTAGCCTTATAAAAAAGTGCAATCTCCTTTACTCCAGATGGAGGAGATACAAATGCACAGCTATATATAAAGAATATGCCATTGTGCGAAACGCGGTAACTCTTCTAATACGATCAAATAAGAAGACTTTTTATCAAAATAAATTCAACCCGTGGGATTCGAGTTCTAAATTCTGGAGTAATATTCGCGATATCGGGCTTAAGCCTGCAAAAGATCCACTTCCCAATAATATCGACCTTAATGAACTAAATACGAAGTTTGTTCAAAGCAATCATAAGACTTTTAAGCACAAAAATATCCCTACCTTCTTCGATAACCAACGAGAAGGGACTTTTTCGCTCTCTGGAATTGATGAAATATGTGTAGGACAAACAATCTTAAGGATAAAATCAAAAACTGTTGGCTCTGATGATGTATACCCGGCTTTTATACAAACTCTTCTTCCCGCTTTTCTTCCCCATATAACGCATATATTCAATACTATCATTACAACGTCTGTTTTTCCCAACCAGTGGAAAGTTGCCAAAATTCTTCCATTGCCTAAACCAAATAGTAATGGATATCGACCCATAGCTATCCTTCCTTTTTTAAGTAAAGTCTTCGAAGCAATAATAAGTAACCAAATTAAGTCTTATCTAAATAGTAAAAATCTTGTCACGAAATTTCAGTCGGGCTTTCGTGCTAAACGTAGCTACACTACCGCGTTACTAAAGGTGCGCGAAGATATTCGTGCCGGTTTGGATTGCCATATGTGGGGTCTCATAATTTTCTTAGATTTCTCAAAGGCATTTGACAGCGTAAATCATTCCATGCTAATAAATAAACTGCATAGGCAATTTTCCTTCGAAAGCTCCGCGTGTAAATTAATAACTTCATATTTATCTGGTCGCATACAATATGTGTCTAATGGCACCAAATGCTCCTCATTTCTTCAAGTCCCAATTTGTGTTCCTCAAGGTTCCGTACTAGGCCCTCTTCTTTTTTTATGTTTCATAAATGATACATCTGAATGTTTCGCGACCTCCGCGTACCATATATATGCCGACGATGTACAAATATATTCTTTGTTTCCGAAATACCATAAAAACCAGGCGTTAATTAATATTAATGAAGATCTTAAAAGAATTCATGATTGGTCAACATAAAATGAGCTCAGTCTTAATCCAGTCAAATCAAAAGCTATGTTCATTAATAGAGGTAGACAAACAGAAATTTCCGCGCCAATATTTCTCAATCACACTCCTGTAGAGTATGTGGATAAGATAAAAAATCTTGGAGTCTACTTCACTTGGAATTTACACGTAAACAGAGTAATATCGCAAATGTATAGCGCTCTTCGTGGTCTAAGTCCCACGAAAAACTACCTCCCGATAGGTGTTAAACTGAAATTGGTTAAATCTTTTATCTTGCCGATATTCCTTCACGGATGCGAAATATACGGGGACTTGGACTATGTGTCGAAAAGAAAATTAACTGTGGCATATAATAGTTGCGCAAGGAATATTTATGATATCAGACGGTCAGAGAACGTTACGCACTTGACTAAAAGTATTACCGGCTGTTCCCTAATAGCCTTATTGAATTACAGAACCATACTATTGCTCCATAAAATAATTACTACCAAAGAACCAGACTATTTATTTGATATGCTAAAATTTTCAACTAACCAAAGATCTATGCAAATAATTTTACCTAGACATAAGTATCTTACAACTAGTCGACATTTTTTTATCCATGCGACCCATCTTTGGAATCGTCTACCAATAGATATCAAACGATCAAGCAACACGAATATATTTACAAAGGAGGTTTTTAAATACTTTGCTCAAACTTACTGATGGAATATCAAACCTTTATACTCCTTCCCCAAATCTTTTTTCCAAACTATTTAAGTCTCCACATCCCCTATTTCTTCTCCTCTCCTTTTTTTTCCATTTTCTTTTTATTTTTATATACCATATTTATAATTTTCCTAATTTTTTATCGCTACAATTTAACTCTGTTTTTTTTTTCTTTTTAATGTATAATTACCTAGCTTGCACAATATAAAAAGATTTAATCTTAATGTACAAGAATTTTTGAATTAAATAAATAAATAAATAAATAAAATCGGAAACCCCCAGCTTGTGCTGCGCTGGTGGCAAGGTGGAATTGCCCCTTTTGACTCATTCGACAGAGCCATTGTATTCGTTTCTTGGATATAACGGGTTCTTTCAATGGCATTTGGAGCCGAAGTTGTTGATCAACCCGGCTACAATCCGAGTTATAAAGTAATGGCGTCTCCTTATTATCAAAATGAACAATTCTTCTCATTTTTTTCGAAATTGCTTCCAAACATTCAGAGTCAAGGGCAAATTCACCATCGAGCGGACGCTTTGTTACCACCACCAAACGAACATCATAAGTTCCTTCATATCTATTTCGCTGGTGATTCGGTAATTGAACTAGATCACCGTTGTGCAATTTTTTACTGCGACTAAACGTGAAATGATCGAACAATTGCAAAATCTTTTGCATGAGCATAATGAATTGTTCTGATTTTTCAAAACCGCATTGGATACAATGACGTCCACAAAATCATCATCGGAGCAGACAAAAAACCTGCTGGAGGCCATGCAAAACAATTCAATGCTCCCACTACCAATGAAATCGCAGTGGTGATTGTTTGCGAGAAAGTGGAATCACGCGATATTGTTCTCAAGCGTCGGGATGGTGGACAATTGCAGCACGTGTACGAGACTCATCGGTCATATGACGCACTGCAATACCTATTGATGCTCTGTCGTGGAGAGAATGGCTATCACTTCAATAAAAATGGCCAATCCCACGACAGGTTTGTTTACAAGTCATCACTTCTTTTTCATTCTATAACTAAGTTAGAATTCATATTTCAGGAGAAGAAACGAATAAGAAGGTTAGCTCAATGAATTTTTATGCGTATCGGTTGATGATTCGGCAAGATGTTGACAATTATCTGTTGAGATATTTCCGGTTGTTTCAACAACGTCGAAATGGAGCGTCTCAATTTCATTCGTTTCAATCAGTCGAAGTTACGATCAGACGAGTACATCCACTTGCGTGACGCTATCGCTACTGAAGGAGATGCGGCAAACTTCGGTCGTTTGATCATTTTCCCAGCTACTTATGTTGGAAGCCCGCGTCATATGCATGAGTACGCTCAAGATGCGATGACGTACGTGCAGATTTACGGACGCCCGGATTTTTTCATCACGTTCACTTGCAATCCCAAATGGCCCGAAAATACGAATCTGTTGCTGATATGACAAACATACAGCGATCGACATGACATCACTGCACGAGTATTCAAACAAAAGATCAGAGTACTCATGGATTACATTGTTAAGCAGAAGATTTTTGGCGTAATCCGTTTTGGGATGTACTCGGTTGAATGGCAGAAGCGTGGTTTACCACATACACACATTCTGCCTTGGATGTTCGACAAGATCCGACCAGTTCATATTGATTCGTTCATTTCTGCCGAAATATCCGATACAGAAACTGATCCGGAGCTGCATTCCATTGTGACAAGGAACATGATCCGTGGCTCTTGCGGAGTCCACACCCAGAGTCACCTTGCATGGAAAACGGAAATTTCACAAAGCGTTTTACCTGTCCGTTGGTGGCTGACACAATCAGTGGAATCGACAGATATCCATTGTATCGGCGTCGTTGTTCAGATGACAACGGCCATATCAATCGTGATGAAAGTGAAAGGAAACTATATCGTCGTCGATAACCGCTGGGTCGTTCCATATTGTCCGCTTTTGTAGAAAACGTTCTCAACCCACTGCAATATTGAGTTTTCCAATAGGGACCTTACAACTTTAAATTTAATTTGTGAACGCATTCTTTCACTAATCATCAAACTGTCAATTTATTCAGTAAACTCAACATTTTCATCATGGTAAAGTACACGAACGAGCAACGTCTGCAAATTATAAAAATTTTCTACCGAAATTCGGAGTCGGTGGCTGCAGCTTTAAGAGCGTTAACTCCAATTTTCGGTCGTAATTCTCGCCTAGTAGACAGGCAATAACAAGTTTAGTGCAAAAATTTGAGTCTACATATTAGTTGTGTGATGTTGCCGTGTCAGTGAGACAACGGGTTGGTCGAAGTGTCGAAAATACCGCTGCCGTTCAGGCGTCCGTAGCAAACGATCCAAATCAGTCAATTACACGGCGTTCTCAAGAATTGAAGCCGATGGACCATTTGAAGCGGCGTACGTTCTCCGATTGGGTTCTGGAGAAGATGCGCCAAGATGATGAATTTCATCGCAAAATCATCTCAGTGACGAAGCTCATTTTTGGCTCAATGGGTTCGTCAAAATATGCGTTATTGGTCACTGTTTGTTGCGGTTTGCATGCCGGCGGCGTTATTGGGCCATATTTATTCGTCGACGATAACGATCGTCACGTTACTGTGAATGGTCAGCGTTATCCCGCCATGATCACCGATTATTTTTGGCCCGAATTGGAAGATATGGTCTTGGACGGCATGTGGTTTCAACAGGATGGCGCCACAAGCCACACAGCACACGCTACAATCGATTAATTGAAGAGTAAGTATGGTGAGCGTGTTATTGCAAGACATGGGCCAGTCGATTGGCAGCCTCGTTCGTGCGATTTAACGCCGCTTGACTATTTTCTGTGTGGCTACGTTAAGTCATTGGTTTATGCCAACACGCCGACGACGTTGGAAGAGATCAGATCCAACATTGAATGCGAAATTGCAGCCGTTTCGGCCGAAATGTGTGGCCGAGTCGTTGAAATTTGGGCCCAACGAATCGATCGCTGCAAACGTGCCCACGGTGGCCCTATGAACGAAGTCGAGTTCCATTCATAAATGTTTTGATTGTACTTCAAGTCGATAATAAAGTTTTTGAAATATCTGAAATGCTTTGCGTTTTGTTAAAAAAAAAAGTTGTCAAGTCCGTATTGGAAAACCCGATACAAGGACGAGATGGCTGACGATATTTTACAAAGAGTTCAGACTACAACTTCGAATTTCGATCTTGAAATTAACGACGGGATACGCAAGGAAGCGTTGATCAAAAACTTGTGCGGCAGTCTGCTGTCGACATTGGGAATGCCAGCGCCAAATTGTTCGATGCACGATGCGCTCAATAGCGAATTGCAACGGGAGCAAGACTATGATCGAGATGAGCTGGCCGAAAAAGTCCGAACAAATGTGCCGCTGTGGAATGCCGATCAGAAGAACGTTTAAGATTCGCTGAGGAAGGTTTTTGACGATGGAACGGGTTGCATTTACTTTCTCGATGCTCCCGGTGGGATGGGCAAGACATTCGTCATTTAGTTGATCCTGGCAACAATTTTGTCCAGATCTCAAATTGCGTTGGCTGTTGCATCCTCTGGCATTGCTGCCACATTGTTCGAAGGCGGTCGAACTGCACATTCAGCTTTGAAGCTGCCTATGAATCTTCTCACCGTTGATAAGGCAACGTACACAATGACCAAAAACTCGGCGACAGGGAAATTGATGCGTGAATGCAAAATTATCATTTGGGATAAATGCACGATGGCACATAAATGAGCTTTGGAGGCAGTTGACCGAACGATGAAGGATTTACGAGGTGATTCGAGACGATTTCGTGGGGCTATGATATTGCTCTGCGGAGATTTTAGTCAAACACTTCCCGTCATCACGAAATCTACTGCTGCCGATGAACTTAATGCATGCCTGAAATCGTGGGCTTTGTGGCGGCATGTCAAGAACTTGAAATTGACCATGAACATGAGAGTCGCGTTGCAGAACGACCCATCGGTTGCTGAATTCTCGAGACAACTGCTGGCGCTTGGCAATGGCCAAATTCCTGTTGATGTTTCGACTGGATAGATATCGTTCCCGGAAAATTTTTGCGAGTTCGCATCGTCGAAGGTGGAACTCCTCACCAAAGTGTCTCCGGCACTGCCCAAAATTATAAAAATCTCGATTGGATTAGTGAACGAGCAGTACTACCAGCAAAGAACTCTATTCGTACAGATGTCTCTTATGTTTTAACGTAGGTACCTGCCGTGAGGGCTTAAGCCTACGGGATGCCCATACATCCATGGGAGCAAGGATACGCCTTGCCATCGCTCACCAAGCATTTTCACTGTTTCAGATACCAATTCGGAATTGTGTTGCCGGCACAAGTTCCACCCTTGGTATGAGTCGAGGCCGACCTAAAACCTCTTACTGCTCTTAGGGTCGCAGCACCCAGTACTTATTGCAACTCTACATTGGGTCAAACCAAGGGAAAAACCAAGGGAAAACCCAAGGTAAGACCCTTCCCGCGATTTTGGGTTTAAACCACAGCAACCATGACGCTCCCACAAGGGGGCCTACCTCTAACAAGTCAGGCCTGGACCGAGATCCGGGGGGCTCCTGACTCCCATGGTACCATGATTTAAGTCCTGGTAGGGACTACCGGTGGTCCAGCCGCCAACAAGACCTATGACCGGCAACTTGTGACTGATTAAATCGTAGCAACCTTCGGTAGCGTCATCTGAAGATGTTTACGATAAGACCAGTACTTTGCTCTGCCCCCGTTCATTATTAGACAACGTCATTAAAGGACGAAGCCTTGGTAATTGGGCGGGGGCCCACTCCATTCGTACAAATCCGTTGACAGCGTGACCGACGAGGATGAAGCGACCAGTCCGACGGAATTTTTGAACTCGCTTGATGTGCCAGGAACTCCGCCGCATAATTTACAGCTGAAGCTGGGATCGATCATAATCATGTTGCGGAGTTTGAATCATCCGAAATTGTGCAACGGTACGCGGTGAAATAATTCAAGCGGATTCAGTTCCTCGTTCGATTAGCTTTTGCAATGACAATAAATAAATCGCAAGACCAATCCCTGGAAGTTTGTTAGATTTATCTCGAATTTAACTGTTTTTCGCACGGTCAGCTGTATGTTGCCTGTTCGCGTGTTGGCAAACCGTCTTCGTTGTTTGTTTTTGCTCCGGAAAACAAATTGAAAAACATTGTTTTTCATATCGCTCTCTACTGGTTTCGATTCCATTCAAATAAATCACATTGAAATTTGAACTATCTGTGTTTCATTATCACTCTGGAGTTTATCTGTAGCCGTTAAATTGGGGCGAGACGAAGTTCGCCGGGTCCGCTACTATTGTATATTTATTTTATTGATTTTTGTTGGCAGCTAACTACTAAGTAGAACTAACCGTGTAGTTCGGCTGGTTGCCACCATCAACACACACACATTGCTTATATGTACATATCGACACCAGGTTCCGTGAATCTCAAGAGCTTTGACAGCTTTCCTCTTGAAAGAGGAGTTCTTTGAACTCTATGAACCGCTCAATACCTTATACCGTTCAAAATTAGACTAATCGCCATTAACGCATTAGTTATTACTCTGCTCATTGATGGATGCACAATTTTTAATAATTCGTATGCTGGAAGCAAAATGAAACTAATTACAAGTAGCAGTGGTTATTTTTAATAAAATATATACTTGTAATTAGTCTCGGAAAGAATGACCAGTTTTCACTTTACCTACCTTTACATGTAATTTGAAAGTTATATTAAATTTCCTAGCCTTATGAGTACGCTTCTCTCTAACATTCTAAAAATAGACGGCCGATATATTTTTTCGAAAAAATTAACTTTCCGTCACGCAATGCAACTTTTCCTTTACTTCTTCGGCGATTTTCGTATTCAACTTCTATGAAGCAATTTTTTATTGCTGCCACTCGTCTTTGAAATTCACTTAAACATATTCATTACAGAGCTCGACACGCTTTTTCGACTTCTGAGGCTGGAATCCGGGGAGAATTATTTTATAATCGGCGGGGATTTCAACGCTAGACACAGAGATTGGGGAAATAATTTGCCAAATACTAGAGGGAACCTACTACTCGATTGGTGGGGTCAGCACGATGTCATGCACAGACTAGGTCTTAAAGCGACGGATAACCCGTCGTTTCCCAGAGGCGGGTCTTATTTGGATCTACTGCTGTACGATGAACGCATACGACTGACAGGTACGAATTTACAAACGCTAAACTGTCTGCGCACATTCGTGTATGACAGCGACCATTGCGGTTTTAGCATCAAAATTACAGTTCCTAACGAAATTGCGGAATTGGAGGAGTTTGTCCAAAGATATTCTTACAACTACAGTAAGACTCGATGGGCACTCTTCCGCAACCTTGACAAAAGCACTCTCCTCGAACACGCTCCACCCACCGGTATATATATATATTCTCGGTATCGATATGAAGGAAAATGCGAATTCAATTCAAATTGTTTTTATTTTTCAATATAATCTCCCCTAACATCAATGCATTTGTTACATCTTGAGATAAGCTTTTTTAAACCCTCAAACAAATAAATTTTCTCTTTCTCTGCAAAATACCCATTTATTGCCGACTTGAGTTCTTCATCATCCGAAAATCTTTTTCCACGAAAACATTTTTTCAAATCCGGAAACAGGAAATAATCACTAGGGGCAAGGTCTGGACTATAGGGTGGGTGTTGGATTTCTTCGAAACCACAATCTCGCGCAGCAGCCTTGGAAACTCGCGCCGTGTGAACAGGAGCGTTGTCATGAAGAAGCAACACACCCGCTGCGAGTTTACCCCGTCTTTTCTTTTTAATTTCCTCCCGCAAATTATGCAAAGTGGAAGCGTAGGATGTGGCGTTGATGGTTTCGCCTTTTTTTTTGTACTCAATGAGCAAGATTCCCTTTGAGTCCCAAAAAACTGTGGCCATGAGCTTCCCGGCAGACGGAGTGACTTTGAACTTCTTGGGGGGGTCTGTTCCTTTTTTATGCCACTGCATGGACTCTTGTTTGCTTTCAGGGTCATAGTAGTGGACCCATGTTTCGTCCCTAGTAACAATTCGATCCATAACACCGTCCGCGTTCTCACTACACATCTCCAAAAGCTCTCTACAGCATGCGATTCTCACTTTTTTCTGAGGCGCTGTGAGCATTCGTGGCACCCACCTTGACCTTTGAAAGGCTAAAATGGTCATGAAGAATGGTGTGAATGGTACCAATTGAAAGCTTGGTGATCTCTGCCATCATTTTCACCTTTATTCGGGCATCCTCAAGAACAAGTTTTTCGACTTCTTTGATGCTTTCTCCCGTACAAGTAGTAGCCGAGGCGCCGGAGCGGGGGTCGTCTTCAATGCTCTCTCTGCCTCTCTTGAACTCACTTGACCACTTTTGCACAGTTGATAATGAAGGTGCGGAATCCTGGTAAACAGCCACCCTCTCTTCATGAATAGTTTTTGACTTTTTCCTTGCTTAGTGAGAAATTTAATTACAGCGCGATGCTCAATTTTCACCATCATCGTCTCAGTTGCCATTATGATTCTGTTTAACTAGAGATAAAACGCGAATTAATAATCTCATTTATATGAAATTTTACATGAATGCACTAAAATAATAGTATTACTTGATAAATAAGTCAATTTGTATATACAACTACAGCTTCACCCCGATACCGAGAATATGTTGAACGCCCCTCGTATGGACACTACAATACCGCGGTATCGACGTACGACTAACGAAGACCTGTTCCGCAATCCTACTATTGACGCACTGCACCGACAGAAAAAGAGACTTCTGTCAAGACTCAAAAACTTGTACAGACAGTTAACTGACAGACAGGACCCGGAGATTAGGACACTGAAGTCGTCGATTAAAAATATTCAAACGCTAATAAAAGAGAATTACAGAATTTCTGTAAGTTTGTATTGGAACAACAAGGTTCGGGCTGTAAACACCACCAACTTGAATATGTTTCCGCAAATAAATAAACTATTTCGGAGAAAAAATCAAAATGACCTTCAGTGTCTTAAAATAGCCCGGACAGCAGACAACGAACGGTTACTGACAATAGCAGGTATTGATCCAAATGAGGCCGCTGATGATGACGACTTTTTTGTGATAGGGGATCCACAGGAGAAGGTTGAGGCCATAGGGGCGACTTTCCAGGAAGTATACAAGGCCACTGATATCATTGACCCTTATTATGACCTGGACAGTCGCGTCTTGGTGCACGACTTTTGCATTCGAAATGAAATAGGGAACTGGCGATCCGAGGTTCACCCGGTTCAGCGACGAAAATATGGCAAATAATGTCATGACCAGAGAGGGTGACCTACCCCCGGTCATTTCGAAGGAAGAACTCCATGAGATCTTCGACAAAATCAGGGCTAAGAAATCAGTGGGGATCGACGGTATTCCGAACATCGTGCTTCGAAATCTTCCTCTAGAAGCGGAGGACATTTACACCACCCTGTTTAATAATGCAATGAATAATGCACATAATCCAGCGCATTGGTAAACGGCGGTGGTTCAACCTATCCCCAAAAAGGGAAAGGATATGTCCAATCCGGCGAATCTCCGTTGAATAAGTCTCCTTCCGAATATCAGTAAGGTTTTTGAAAAAGTAATCAATAGAGCTCTGTCTAGGTGGGTTGAGGACAAGTATATAGTTCCGGATGATCAATTCGGTTTTAAGGCGGGACATGATATCTCACATGCCGCGTCTAAACTGGTTTCTGATATCCAATGGAACAAAGGCAAGAAACAGTGCACTGGTGCCTGCCTTGTTGACTTGGAGAATTACTTCGACACCGTATGGTTAGAGGGTCATTCTTTATAATATGCTAACTAACAGACAGTTCATCGTGAAGAATGGTGATGTGACTTCTGTTGGAATATTTCAAATTAAAAATGGTCTTCAGCAAGGCGCGGTCAATTCGCCGACCGTATTCAACATTTTTACAAGCAACTTGATAGGTTCACTTCCCCATACTATTGCGTACGCAGTACAAGTACAGAACGTACAGAACAAGTCCAAAAATCGCCATTAATACTCTCTTGCAGCGTGACTTCGATAAGATAAGACGATTTTGCGATGACTGGAAGCTGAAAATCAACTTTCAGAAGTCGGAAACCATTCTCTTTAGGGCGCCGCTGTCTGGAGCCTCTAGGGATACCAGAAAAAATTGGCGAAAGTTCTATATCATTGGACAACACGGACAACCTCTTGCCTGTCGAAATGTAGTCAGATACCTTGGAGTCTGGCTAGATCAGTTTCTGTATTTTGGCAAAAATGTAGATGCTGCTCTGGCCAGAGCTAAAGGCGCTTTTGCCCTTACAAAGAGACTGTTTTATAGCAGCCAACTCGATGCGAGGGTAAAGGTAATCCGCTACATGGCTTTTATCAGGCCCATGCTGGTATTTGGTTGTCCCGTGTGGTTCAATGTACGAGCAAGCTTAATGGAAAAGATTCGGGTGTTTGAGAGGACTTGCCTTAGGGCTTGTCTTCGCTTGTACAGAACACCAGAGTCGGAGTACAAGAAATTTTATCCTAATGAGGTCCTTTACAACAGGGCGAACCTAATACGAGTGGACAACTTCGTAATTAAGCTGACTCGAAGGCACATTGCGAGAGCAGTGACCTCGACGAATAACCTGATATCTGGGGCTTACTACCCCAATTACCTTTACCACGATAGTGTGCGCTCTGACGGCTTCGTTCCACCGGAAGCATTCCTCTACCTAGATCAGATAGGGTTGATCCAGGATAGATCAGCGGTGCCGTTAATCTTCCATGTCGCTCGGACAGCTGGGGACAGGCGACTCAACTGCAACAGAGACGTCACACACGGCAGTGTGGATCATTTCAGGTTCAGAAGGGCGGTGGGGAATCGCGATAAGAGGGATGTCGTTCGGCAGCACCAGCATTTCTGGTGGTTGAATGATGGGGAAGATGTTTCGTCGTCATTTCCGTCAATTACGGACCAGCCTCACTAATGAAGCAGAGCTGACCAATTTATTTGCTCTTTAAATAGCGGTGGCCAGCTTACATAGGTTTAGGTTAGCATTTAAGAAACATATACATATATCAGTGTATACAAAGGTGTATACTGATATATGTATATGATTATGTATAATGTCTATGTGTGTTTATGTGTGTATTGTATATTTAGGTTAGTTGGGCTAAGGTTTATTTTAAGTTAGATACTAAGTTTTTATAAAAAATAAATGTCCATATGCTAAGTTTTTGTAAACAAATTGTTTTCTTAGCTTTAAGTATAGAAAATAAGTGATTTTTCGAGTTCAGTTCGAACGTAACTGTTGCTATAAATATAGTAGTTCCTATTGAACTCAAAGTTTTTAATATGTGTGAGTGAGCACACCAATAGGTAAGAACATGTTTGGATCTGTAAAGTGCATTATTTTTATTTAGTATTTTTTTTTATTCTATGGCCGTGAGAGGGCAAGATGGGGTATGGTCTTGCCCGCCAAAAACATTCCGATAGCAAGTTAACCTGTTTTTTATTTAATTAATTTACCTAGGCTAGGCAAAAACCAGGAAAGGTAGTTAATGCGACGGTTGCCGACATTTTTGAAATGACCTTCACACAGGCATCTACGATGGCAACAGCTATAAACAGTTTCAAGAAATGTGGGATTTATCAGCCTTCTCTGAAAGTGACTTTGCTTTTCATGGACTACGAATACTCCTCAAACTGAGAGTTTCGCACTAACTACAGCCACTAACCACTAGCACTGCAGCAACTACTATCAAGTCTTCTGCAACCTTGACTTGACTTACTAGTTAACGAACTACTGATATACCTGGAAGCGGGTGGTAGCAGAGTGATTGCCTATGTGGATGACGTTGCCATAGCCGTCTCAGGAAATCATCTAAATACCATTAAACAACTCCTCCAAGTAAATCTTAACAGATTAACCTGCTGGGCAGATCGCTGCGGATTGGGAATAAACCCCCATAAAACTGATCTTGTCCTCTTTTCTAGGAAATATAAAATTCCAATCATAGACCCTCCTTCAATAAACGGTACCAGTTTAGCTTTCTCCGATACAGCAAAATAGCTGGGTCTCATTTTTGACAGTAAACTAAACTGGAAACCTAACATTCAAGAAAGAGTCAATAAAGCTACAATAGCTTTATTCTCTTGCAAGAAAGCCATTGGGAACAAATGGGGCCTTCAACCTCGAATAACCCACTGGCTATACATCTCGGTCATAAGACCGATACTTACTTACGGGGTGGTTGTCTGGTGGACGGCCTTGGAAAATGCAGTCAACCGCATTAAATTAAGCAGAGTCCAAAGAACAGCATGTCTATGCACAAGCGGAGCCTTGCGGTCTACCCCCTCTGCGGCATTAGATATTCTGCTTCACTTGACACCCCTCGACATTTTTAGCAAGCAAGTAGCTACGACTGCAGCTATTCGCCTTAAAGCGACTAAGCAGTGGACAAACAATTCATTTGGCCACGCCAACATTCTTAATACATTAAGAATCCTCACAGAGAACACCGATTACACCATACCTGAACTTTGGTTTGACAAAAACTTCCATGTAAGCTTCCCCTCTAGATCATTCTGGGAGGAGGATGCTTTCATGGAGGACAAGTCAATCCATCTCTACACAGATGGATCTAAAACCGACAGCGGAGTTGGTGGCGGTGTTTTCTCAGATAAGCTAAATCTAAGCCTCTCTTTCCGCCTTCCAAATCACTGTAGCGTGTTCTAGGCGGAAATTTTGGCGATTAAAGAAGCTCTGTCCTGGCTGAAGAAAAACGTGATATCTGCAAAGGATATCCGCATATTTTCGGATAGTCAGGCCGCCATCAAGTCCCTGGACTCGGTCTCATTGTGTTCTAAAACTGCCCTTGAATGCCGATCATCTCTCATGGAGATGGCAGAGCAGTTCAACATTCACCTCTGTTGGGTGCCGGGCCACAGAGACATTCCAGGGAACTGCAGAGCCGATGAACTCACCAAAATTGGAACCACTCTACCTATCCTACCGGACAAAGGTAGTATAGGTATACCAATCGCTACGTGCAAACTAACACTAAAGCTAGATGCCAATAAAAGAACGGACCTTAGGTGGACTGCTGGACAAACATGTCTAGGGACCAAACAGATCTGGCCAAGGCTGGATCTGAGTCGATCTAAGTGTCTGATCGTTTTAGATAGGAAACATCTCAGCGCCATAATAGGTGTCATTACCGGACACTGCCTCATAGGCAAGCACGCAAGAAGGCTTGGCGCTTTTACTAATGATTTCTGTAGAAGCTGCATGGACGAGGAAGAGGAGGAGACAATCCCCCACCTACTCTGCACATGCCCAGCTCTCTCTCAGAGAAGGAAGCTTCATCTAGGAGCTTTCTTCTACAACGACCTAAACGATCTAGAAGAAATAGACGTTAACAGTCTCCTACGCTTTATTAAAAGCTCAAACTGGTTCCAGTAGTAAGAAGATCATAGATCCACGTGGCATCACAATGGGCCAATAGGCCTAAGTGGGTTGGTATTTCCAACAGCCACTCTTACCTAACCTAACCTAACCTGCAACCTTGACACTTGCTGGGATGCGTATTCTGCTTGTGGAAAATGGATTCATTGCGGCTGTCTCGGTCCAGAGGAAGTCACATTAGTGTGCGAGCGTCATACAGAATAGTAGGTTTGGGCTAATTGATAACCCATCTTACCCCTAAGGGTATCTCTAGAGGGGTAGTGGGACTTGTTTTACTTTTTGTGTTTAGGAAACTTTATTAAATAATGCATGTGCTCAAAATTACTGTAATTACAAAGACTGATTGCCAAAGATGATTATCGTAATAAAAAAGATTACAAAAGTAGAATAGTTTCATATTTATTACGCTCAAGTGATACTGTATTGGCTTCGCAATACCAGCCGTGACCGAAAGACTTTTTTTCAAGCAACTAAAAATCTGTCAATTTACACTAATAATTTAGTCTCCCCGTTAAATGGAGCAAAATAGCCAGTGAGCCCAAACATCTTTCTTTCTCTTTCTGTCCCATTTTCCGAAAAACTTAACACATGCTTTGGCATCATAAGTGTTGTCATACCCACTTGAGTGTTAAGTTCTTTAAAAAACAAAAAAAAAGAAATACATCGTCAGACTTGTTAAAAATGGAAAAGCAGTCCAGTAAGGGCCTTCTGTAAATATATGCTCTCAACAAAAGGGACACACAACAGCGACGAGTTGGACAGAACTTTACAGTTGACAGCTATAACTGTAAGGCAGGAAGGGACAATATGTGCCTAGCCTCTGCTATCAATTCTGCCTACAACACCTTGGCAGAAATCATTTGAATAGTAAGGCCTTATCCCTAACAACTTGGAAGGTTCTATATAAGATATTGGTTATCAAAGTTCTATTTTATGACGCGGAGTCTCTCGAAAGTGGATGAAGATTTCCTTAGTAGTTTTGAGACAAAAATCGTTCGGAAAATATTCGGTTACGGGCTTTAGAGGAGAAGATTTAATGACGAACTATACGAGCTAGGGGAGAGCGAATGGACACCAATGCTCCGGCCCGCAGAATCTTCGAATTTAAGCCTGTCCCTCCGGGCAATAGAGGTGGCGTATACAAGTGACTTGGAGTGCGCAACTGGAGGAAGTTAACTAAGAATTGGGTTAACTAGAGAGGCGTGTTTGTTGAGACCCAGGTTCACACAACGGTTGCGCCAGCTAGGTAAATATGTACGTAATTAGAACTTCACATCATGCTTACAATAGCCACGTTAAATTGAATCAGACCATACCGGAAAATATCAGCTTTGAAATTACTGGCATGACACCTATACGCAGATCCGAGAGGGATATTTGCAAACGTAAGTATCCGTCAAGAAGAAAATGATTGTTATTTAGATGGTATTACCTTTAAAAAATTATTTTCATTTTTCAACTCTTACGTAAAAACTAAGGCTTAATGTTAAGGTAAAAATTGAGTAAATTTTTCATATTATATAATTTTTAAAATTGAAAATTTTCTGATGAACACCCTTGCGTTCCATCGACAGTCTTCAAAACTGTATATATGATCGGATTTCGGTTAGTATAATGTCATCTTTAAGTATGTATCTTTACAGTATCTGAATATGATTTTTCCTCATTTAGTCGCATTTTTGCATGGAACATACCTACAGACGTAATAAGGAGAGGCATATATTTCTTTGATTTTTTGTTTTGATAAAGTATGTAAGTATGCACCTCCTTTATGATAAAACACATAAACTACATCGTAAATCACCTGGCAAATTTCAATCACCAAAACTCAAATAGATATGATATGGTTGGATAGACTGCCATTTGCAGATTCCGCTAAACTCAAAAGTTTGCTGTATACGAGGGTTGTGTGGCTTGCTTTTAAGTACGTATTGCAATATTGAATGTGATGGAAGCATAATGGAAAAATCCTAGGAATTGCGATGAAATGTAATAAAACGCAATCAAAAGTAAGCACATTTGTGAGAAAGACTCATTCCATCAGCTAGTTGGCCTATTTTTTTAAAATTTCATTGTATACTTTAGTCCAAAAGGCTATACAAACTCTAATTGCAGCCGATATCTGAAGAAAAGACCGAAGAACTATTGACTATAACAAGATCACCAAATAAGAGCAAGGATATGAAACGTATTGTGTATAAAGAAAAAATAGCATACATTTTGTGTGGTATGACTTGAATTTATTTAATTTAAGAGCTTGATTATATACAATTATAAGTGAAACAAAACTTCGGCCATGTGTTAATCCACATCTGCTTTACAAACAGTTAAACGACGACTGAAATTTTTGATTGTATTTCACACATTTTCTGTGTAGTCAGACGGATACAGGCCTGAATATTGTATTTTTATGTATCGGTAGTTCTGGTAACATTGGGATAAACACTATCCTTCACATAATCCTTAAGAAAAGGATCAACTTCTGGCCAACTTACGGATTCATTTCATGAAACTATTGGAACTACATCTTGTTGGAACCGAACATCCATTTCAACCAATTCGGTCAATTGAAAATTTTCCAACATGGTAACGACATTTCTTTTATCATAATTTGACAAAATAAGGCCCATTATCCTCACACTACCAAAATCGCACCAGACCGTGACTTTCTTATGTTATTGTATCGCTTCTTGCATTTCCACAGGATTTTCGTTACTTTACACTACAATATTTTCGTTACTTTCGTTACTAAAATATTTTCACGCTGATTTTCTATTGCTGAAGGGCCCAACAAACAAAATCAACGACGTTGTTCGTTGGCTTTAGCTGTTCAGTAAATTTTATTTTATACACTTGAAATTTCCAACCAATCACAAGATCCTTCGCATACTTGCATGAGGTAATTCTATGAGCTGTGATCTTTAGAAAATAGGCACATTATGAGTTTGATGAACAATGCGACTTATAGCAGCAATTTTTTCAGTAGTTCGCACTTTAATTTTATGCAGGCGCTTTTTAGTATCTAAAAGAATATGGTTTTCCTCAAATCTTTGCCTAATTGTTCGTTTGTTTGGTCTCCTATCGACACCAAAATAATGTTGACACTGGTGATTCATTATTTTTGCAAAGGATTTTACGCTAATCAAATGTCCAGCTGATGTCTACGAAACCGTGTCTAAAATTGTATTAAATAAACCGGATGTTTGTCAAAGAACAAAATTTAGATTCATTCACATTGTACTCTAGCACTATACTCTAACTAATAAATTAGTTCTAAAACCCACTTACTTTTGTACTATAACTAAACTAAACAAGACTAACCACATTTCACTTTTTGTTTTTACTGAAGTAAATAATAAAACAAGTGCAATTCTTAAAAAGGAAATGATTAGTGTCATCAATCACTTTATAGTGGATAAGAATAGTACAGGTAATTCCGGAAATTAAGGGTTTAATCACAGCTTAAGAAAATTGAGATCCATGAAAACCAACAGTTATTTAAAGTTTCTTATAACGGACCACAATGAAGACTGGAACAATTATAAAAATCGCCAGAAAGATATAAACCATAATTAAGTAAAACCAGATTCAGATTTCATTTTTATTTCGTATAAGAATTTTTACATATGGTTTGTTACCGCACATTTAATAATACAGGGATTTGATAATACAGAGTATCTTGCCACTGAAATAGTTGTTGAAACATTTGAATACAGAAATTTATTAATAAGAAAGAATCATTACAATGAAAATACGACAAAAACCTTCCATAGGAAAAAAAAAAATAATAAAATAAATAAATAAATACAAATAAATAAATAAATAAGTAAACAAGTAATCAAGTAAAGAATTTAATAAATAAATAAACAAATAAATAATCTATAAACAAATAAATAAATAAATAAGTAAATAAAGAAATACGTAAACATGTAAATAATTTAATAAACAAATAAGTAAATAAATAAATAAATAAATAAATAAATATAAATAAGTAGATAGAAATAAATAAATAAATTAACACAAATTTTAACCAATTAAGGAAACAAATATAAACAAATAAAGTCGCATGTAGCTATCAAACAATTCATTAATTAGCGGGTTATCAGGGAAGCTGCATCTTATTACAAAATTTGACTTAAGTTTTGCGATTCTTTCACAAATCAATTCAACGTTCGCTTTGTTGTGTAGGTCTACTGTTGAATGATGCCAGGGTAAGCTGAGCATCATTTTTAGGACTTTATTTTGACATGTCAATCCCCCCAAACTTGGCATCCATACGAAAGAATAGCCTGAAAAATAACTTTGAAAATTATGATCTTGTTTTCTGTTGAGAGCGCTGATTTTCTATTGATAAATGGATATAACATTTTAATAGCCACCACTACTTTCTTGACCGTTCTAGCTATGTGTTCGTTAAATAACAACTTTGAATCAAGCTGGATACCTAGATATCTGACATGGGGCTCCCAAGGGATATTTACTCCATTAATTTGTAACGGGTTAGAAGGCAGAAAGCAATGTTTTCTTTTTCTAGTGAAAAAGATAGCTTGCATTTTCGCTTCATTCCATTTTATTTTCCATTTTGTGTAATACTTTTTTAATACTTTCATCGCATTATTGAGATTGCATTCAATATTGAAAGCAAATTCATGCGACGAAAATACTGCAGTATCATCAGCAAAGATGGCTACATGGCAATCGTGCAAAACAGGAAAATCGGACGTGTAGATATTATACAAAATTGGCCCTAAGACAGAACCTTGAGGAACACCAAAATCATAAGTTATTAAGTTTGAGACACCACTATTAACATAGACCTTAAAACAACGACTAGATAAGAAGCTTTGAACTAACTTACAAATATAGGACGGAAAATTAAATTGTATCATTTTGTAAATAAAACCATCGTACCAGACAGTATCAAATGCTTTTCCGATATCTAGTAAAAGCATTCCAGTTGATTTACCAGCGGAGCGATTTGCTTTCACAAAGTTGCAAAGTTGTATCCCTATATCCTCATACTAAAATCGTTATTACGGGCGATTTCAATATACACAATTCTGGGTGGCTACGACATTCTGGACAGACAACACCCGAAGGACGGTGTGTTGAGATCTTCGCTGCGGAAAACAACCCAACGCAGCTTGTAAATGAGCCCACGCGAATACCAGACGTTGATACCGCCAACACCCTGGACTTGTTTTTAACTTCTCACCCTGATAAGTACACCACTGATGTGCTCTCCCCTCTAGGCTCGTCGGACCATTGTGTCATACACACACACACAGTTAGAGAAAAAATTCCTAAAAGAACGGTATGGCAATACGAGAAAGCCAACTGGAGCGGTCTTAACAGCTTCTTTAGGAATTTGAACTGGTCGTTATGTTTCCTCGATAACGACGTGGATGCCGCTGCTGATATGATTACAGACACCATTCTCTTTGTAATGAGATCCATGGTACGACTCGAGCTGTAAAGAGGCCGTCAGGGTTAGAGAAATGTATTTTCGGTCCTACAAGACCAACCCGACAGAGGAAAACCAAAACAAGTTCAAACGAACCAGAAATGACTGCAACGCCCTTCTTAAGCGTGTGAAATTCCAATACGACCAAAAACTGAGGCAAAAAATACTGCAATGTCCCAAAGGCAGTAAAAATTTTTGATCGTTCGTCAAAACATTAGAAATTCCGCCTCATCCTCCATCCCAAGGCTCATTTACAATGACATTCCAGCTGTCAGCTCTTTGGATAAGGCCAATCTGCTTGCTGCACACCTTGCGGCCAGCTCAGCACTCCCAGATTGTGCTTTGTCTCCGCCTACACTTGAGTGCGTCGAATCTTCAATGAGACGAATCTACTTTCGCACTCGTGTAGTAGCAAGAGTACTTAAAGATCTCAACAGACATAAATCCGCTGGTCCAGATGGTATATCTCCCCTTCTTCTGAAGAGGTGTTCTTCCTCTCTGGCAAAACTACTACCCAAGCTATTTCATAAATCCTACCCTTTAGGACTCTTCCCGAGCATATGGAAAACAGCATTTGTCCAACCCGTCCTTAAAAAAGGCGAATCATCTTCTCTCTCCTCCTACAGACCCATTGCACTTACCTCCCTTCTTTCCAAGGTCATGGAAACGCTGATAAATCGTCAGCTCATGAAATATCTCGAAACAAGAAAACTTTTCAATGACCGGCAATATGGTTTTCGTAGCAACAGGTCCACTGGTGATTTGATGGCATGTCTTACCGAAAAGTGGAACCAAGGCATACATCAATCTGGCGAAAGCAAGATAGTTGCACTTGATATTTCTAAGGCATTTGACAGAGTTTGGCATCAGACTCTTTTGGCAAAAATGCGTGCATTTGGGATCGACGACTCTCTTCTTCAATGGATTAGAAATTACCTTTCGGAACGTTCAATTCAAGTTGTCTTGGATGGTTTCAAGTCTGATATTCACAAAATAAATGCTGGTGTGCCCCAGGTTTCTGTTCTGTCTCCGACACTCTTTTTAATTTTCATTAATGATCTCTTGTCTGCTACTTCTAATCCAATATATTCCTTTGCTGATGACAGTACTCTCTGCTTTTCATATTCGTTTCCGGACTCACGGCCCTGCTCTTCGGCTGTAGAACGAGAACGGCAGTGTAAGCTAAGCTCATTAAATTCCGATGTCAACAGCATAACCAATGGGGAACCATCAACAGAGTGGAATTTAATGCTTCCAAAACACAATGCTGTCTGCTGTCTTTAAACCGAAATTTAAACACCCAGCCATTATCTATGAATGGCACTTGCATCGTCGAAACCGAAAAACTTTCCATTCTCGGTATGTGTGTCAATGACAACTTACGCTGGAATGACCACATATTTGATATCGCCAAAAATGCTGCGAAATGTCTAGGTTTTCTCAAGCGATGTAAGAAATATTTTACCCCCTCTGAACTGGCCTCAATATATAAGGCATTCAACCGCCCAAAATTGGAGTACAACTCCCACATCTGGTCAGGTGCTCCTAAAACATCTCTGCACCTGCTAGATAGTATTCAAAATCGTGCAATAAAGCTCATTGATGATACTAATATCAATCAGTCAATTGATACCCTCGAACACCGACGTAATGTCTCCTGTCTCACTTTGTTTTATCGCTATTTCCACCACCAGTGCTCCACTGAAATCGCCAGTAGCATTCCCGTCTCGCTATGAATGTTCATCAGTATACCCTCAATCCCATTTTCGGGCGTAGTCTAAAATATCGTGATTCGTTCCTAAGCCGTACAACTCACTTATGGAATGCCCTGCCGATCTCTGTATTTCCTGGTCGTTATAACTTGCAAACATTTAGAAACAATGCACATCGGTACCTCTCTTTTCTTCCTCCCTAAATTTCCTTTGCCCGCGCTGTGAACAATTACCTTAAGGCTGTGTGGGACCAGTAAGTTAGTATAAGATTGTTAAGTAATTTTAAGCTAGCATTTAAGCATTTTTTGTTAGTATGTAAGAGTTAGTGATTAAGAAAATAAAATGCATTGAAAACTGGTATATAAACCCCTTGAGCACGCGACCATTATAAAAAAAAAAAATTCTAACTACTTGATGTGATGTATTATGATGTTGCCTGAAGCCAAATTGTTCTTTAGGATAAATCACAGATATGTTTGAGTGACTTTTTCTTAATAACTTTTTTTAATATTTTGTTTGGCTACAAAGCAAACTGGCCTATAATTTTCTACACTTTCAGGTGGCTTACCAGCTTTAAGCACCGGTACAATTTGGCTAATTTCCAAGCCTCTGGAAAGTACCCTATCTTCAGTCAGGCATTTATGAGTAAAGTTAAATATTTTATTCCAGATTTGGGCAACTGCTTTATATAGATATTAGGTATGCAGTCAATACCGCCTGCTTTTCTTGTTTTTAAATCATTGACTATAAATTGAATATCTTTCTCTGATGCGAAATTTACAGAAGATATTGGTGCGCTTCTATTTAAGAAATACTCTTGAACTGTGGTGTTCACAATATTATCTGTATTAGCATCACCAATAAATCTGGAGATGTTGTTATTTCTCGCAAAGTTCAGTGCAATGGCATTTGCTTTGTCCACATCCGAAATATAGGTGCTAACAGTATCTTTTAAAAATGGTAACTGCCTTTTTCTATTTTTTATTACCTTCATAATGTTCCATAAAGGTCTAGCATTTTTTTCTAATGAGTTCAGCTTTCTGTTCCAGTTTTTATTGCGAGCCTGTGATATTCTTAGGGCAATGATCTTATTGATATTTGATACCGCATGTCTGTAAAGAGGGTCTCGATATCTCTGCCAGTTTTTTCGGTAAACGTTTCTTATTTTTATTAGATCTAAAATATAGGGGGGAAGTTTTAAGCTAACTTCACTTATAGTTTTCTTTGGAATACTATTTTCAGCAGCATATAATATGATTTCTGAAAACTGTTTTAAAATAGCATAGATATTTCCTTTACTGGAAATAGCTTCTACGCTGTTAATTGTACCTCGAAATATATTATTAATCTCAGATCTGAAAGGTACCCAGTTCGCATTTTTCAAATCTTGGGTAAACTTGACTTGTTTAACCGCTGTGCAATAAACCTTGCAAAAACAGGAGTGTGATCAGAGCTAAGAACGTTAACAATAGCTGGCTGTGATATTAAGCTAGGAACATTAGTAATAAACAAGTCTAGAACGGATGGCCGGCCACGGGTACTACAAGGGAAATACGTGGGACTAGTGGGAAACATTACAGAAACTGGTAGGTTAACACATAAATCAGACAAAATATTTCCCCAGGAGTTAGCTCTTGAACAACCCCAGTCCCTATGTCTGCAGTTAAAGTCACCTCCAAAAAGTACTTTTCCGTTCAAGGAGAATAACCTGCGAAAATCATTTTTGACGGCAATTCTTTTGTCATTAGAAACGCGGCCGCCAGCGAAATATACACAAAATACTTTTAACTACTGCTGGTTACTTAAATTTATTTCAATACCAATGTTTTCTACGTAGCGCGTTCTCACTACAGGTAAAAGCGAATGTTGGATTGATCTCTTAATTAAAATGGCAACACCACCACCTCGTCTATATACTCTATCGTATCGATAGCATTTATAGTTAGGTGTGGATAGTTTGAGATCATTTTGTAACATGGTTTCAGTGACCAAGGCAATGTCAATGCTAACTGTTTAAAAAAAAATAAATTCGACAATTTTCCCGCTTATACCTCTTGCATTCCAATTTATAATTCTTAGAATTCTACTTAACATATTATTTATCATTAGAGTATAAAAACTTAGTCGCTAAATGTGCGATAACATTGAATTGGTCAATTTTATTTTTGAATGCTGATAATTTCGTTATCATCTCCATACAAAGGGAATTTATCTCTTCTACCGTAAACAATGTATTGGAATTGTTGTCTAAAGTGTTGCCACAGATGTTGCTGGGAAGTTTGCTAGGTATATCGGTACGACCACGGTATATGTTTTTGCATGCGCTCGCGTAGCTTTCCCTCGTACTTGTTTGTTGGTATTCCGCCTGAATTTTGCTTTTGTTGCTGATTTCATTACTTCGCCGCGAAAGTGCAGCAAAATCTGTCATAGACGCGAATGAGACTTGTGCTGGTGCGGGTTGTGCAGAAACACGTGATGCATGAAAAGCTTTTGTTTGCAAAGAGCTTTTAAGCTTCGTGGATTTTTCTTTTAGCTCCACATATTTAGTTCTGCTACCACATGTTGGATCTATAGACTTGTGAGATCCTCCGCAATTTGCGCATTTATGTGGGGCATTATTTTCACACTCAGCAGTCTTATGTAAACCGGCGCAGATGGCACAGTAAGTCCTAATGTGGCAATTTCTCTCCCCATGGCCAAACATTTGGCAGTTACGGCACTGGGTAAGCTTACCTTTTAATTTTTTCTGGTAACTCCAATTTACCTGTGTACGAAATATAGCACGGTAGCGGTTTTTTAAATCAGCCAACTTTACCGAGCCATTTTCAAACGAAACAATGTAAATAGTGTCATAGTATTGTTCGAAATTTATTTTTACTTTTTTTTATATCAGTACATTTAATACTAAGTTTTATAAGTTCGTCTTTAAGTAATTGTATTTCCATGTCGTCCAAGCCGTGGAGAATTACTTTAAAAACACTAGTACCTTTAATGTCAAGTGAAAAAAATTTACATTTTTCCGCTTTCAATTGGCAGATTATTGCATTATAGGTCGTAATGGAGTCACAAACGATTTTAACACCGATTGATATTTTTTTAATAAAATAGTCAGTGATCTTCAAGGCCTTAGACATATTATGCACGTAATCACCTGACTTCTGCAATAGTTTGATGGGGGGAATAAACACTTTTTTGGATGACACACTGGACAAGATTACATCATCCATATCATCATCACCGTCCGGATGGCATTGTAGTGGACTCCAGTAATTCGTTCCATAAGTGAGTTGTACGGCTTCATTGCGACACGATATCTTTTATCCGAGGAAAAAGGATTGTCCGCTTTATCAGGGGATCTTACGCGTTTAGGAATTTTTTATTTTTTATTTATCTACTTTTTTGTTTTTTTTTAATTTTTGTGTGTTTGTTCTATACACTGATTTTTAAGTCCAGATAAACCAGGGCGAGAGAAAGTTAAATGACCTGCTTAGGCGAAAGCTCCGGGATGACTGATTAAGTAAAACCAAGTCTTTATTTATTCAGAATAAAATTTGGTTACTGGCCATAAAGCCATGTGGAAATCTATTAAGAACTTAGTGTTGCGTCAGCATAATTCAGTATTAGAAATCTAAAGTTGATGGTGATAAATCCATTGCGAATGAGCTTAACATATTTTTTATTAACTGTGTTAAAGAAATAAATAACGATTTCAAATTTAGAACGTTGGACACATTATATCAACTTTTAAATATAATTAATAAGTTACCTAATAAAGCTGACTTTAATTTTATGAACAAGCGCATGATAAAAGATAGCTTTATTTACGTAGCCCCATAATGCAAATACAAAAGGTTGCAATTCATACAAATGTATGAATGTGTGAGAAGATAATAGAAACGTGTGTTAAAATGCAGCTTCAACATTTTTTGGAAGCAAGTCATATAATATGTTATGAGCAGTCTGGTTTTCGTCAAAAACATTCATGTGAATCCATTTTAAATTATGTCATCGAGGATTGGAAGGTGAAACTTCATGATAATAAAAAAAAATAGCAGCAGTTTTCATCGACTTGAAATGAGCATTATAAACAGTTGACAGGATATTACTTACAAAAAAATTATTCTTTTACGAATTTGGAGTTGTGGAATACAATTGGTTTGTAAGGCAGTAAGCAGAGGTGAAAGTTAATGGAGAGCTGTTCGACTCGGTTGCTACAGAACTTGTAGTTCCGCAATGCTCAATATTGGGTCCCACTTTAGTTTTGATTAAATTAAATTAGATTATATTTATTTCATTTTCAATATAAGTTCAATAATTTTCATTAGAAACATTTTTAAAGAAAATATAGACGAAATTCTGGGTATTATGATCTCGAAACAAGAAAATAATAGTAAAATACTTGTGGCGTAATTCAACCAGTATTAAGCGTATGACTAATAATAATATTTAAAGGATTAAAGCCGAAAAGGGAAGATGAAAAGGAGAGTGCAATAAACAGCGAAAAAATAAAGTAAGGTAAAAAATCAAAATATTAAAAGAATAACAATGTAGAGCAGTGTGAAAATGGAAGTAAAACATAAATGTAAGTAAATATTGCGTTAAGAACTAACTTGTTGTAGTGTTCTAACTTCACATTGTGAAAGTAACCAAACTTTAAGTTTTTTTAAGAATTGATTTCCATGTGACACCAGATTGGATATATTAGACGGCAGTTTGTTAAAAATATAAGGCGCTATAGAAGTCAGAAAACGTCGATTGTGCTCTTTATTAACCCTAGGAACGTCTACTGTAGACTCATTTCTCAGCGAATATAATCAATTTCTTCTAAAGTAAATATTACCTCTTTTAACAAAAAATACTTTGAGTGCTTTGTAAATAAAAAGGTAACGAAGTGGTAGTATTTTCGCTGATTGGAAAAGGGAAGCGAGGGCTCAAATCTGTTTTTACAACGCAATAACCAAATTTTTTTTTTATGTGCCGCAATAATAGGACTCAGGTTACTTATATAGGCACAGCCCTAACATGCAAGACCATACTCTAGCGTTGATTGAACTAATGCGTAGTAGATAATTGAAAGTAAACTCGATGGCACAAGTTTCCGCAGGTGATACATTTTTCTTAAAGATATATATAGTATTTTTTTTAGGGACATTATGCGTGACTTCCAGTTTAATTTGTTACCTATGTATTATGATCCCAAGATACTTAAATTCCTTCACGAATTCAAGGTCGAAGCACTTATTTGTGGAATTCAGCTTGTCGCAACTAAGATCATGAGATGTTATGCCTTAAAGTACTAGATTTGGGTTGGACAAGGAAAAACACATCGCCTTAGACTTAGTGCTCAGTATCAGTTGATGGTAATTGAACCAAATACTAAGTAAATGTAAATCAGAACTCATTTGGTCTCGAATTGTAATTGAACAGTTCTCTGCGTATGAAAGTTCAAGATCGTCTGCATAACCAATTATATGTCCATTGACAGGTAGAGAAAATATGGAATTAGTGTAGACAAGAAAAAGGATTGATCCTAGAACTGACCGCTATGGGACACCAGTATTTGAACAGACTACTTCATTGCTTACAACCCTTCTTATTCTAACGCGCTGTTTTCGATTAAACAAGTATGACTTAAACCATTCAGATATATTGCCTCTAAAACCAACTTAGTTTCTGGATTAATAGATCGTGGTTAACTAAGTCAAAGGCTTTTGTCAAATTAAGGAAAAGTCCAGCTGTTCTTTGATTATTGTCTAATACATTGTAAATTCTCTTTAAGAAGGCCACAATTGCATGAAAGGTAAGTCATAAAGCCAAATTACAACTTATTAAAAAATCTGGTCTTTTCAAAAAAGTTAAGCATTTTACTAACTATTACCTTTTCAAAAATCTTTGAGAAAACCGATAACAAACATATTGGCCTATAATTGTTTGCGTCAATTGAATCACCTTTTTTTAAAATCGGAATAATTAACGAGGTTTTAAGGCAATCAGGAAATATTCCGCACTGAAAGATTTGAACTATTAGTATCAGAAGCTTTTTTAAAAACGTTTTTAAAAGCAAGGCCAATTGAATAATGGTCAGTTATACCTATTTTCAAAATATAGGGACAGATATTGGTAAAATCTTTGGACTTGAGAAAGAGGTGGTCGATGCACGATTTTTATTTATCATTTATTCTTGAAGGAAAATTTAAAAGCGTACGAAAACGCAATGATGATAGCAGAAACATATAGTTATCACAATCTCTTGGAAGATTAAGTATATTAATATTTATGCCCCCCAATAAGCAAACATTTCTACAATTAATAGAGCGCAATAAGCCTTCGAGGTTTTTTTTTATAATTTGCGCGCGCTCAAGGGAATAAAGAGCTTGCAGGGCATTCCATAAGCGAGTTGTGTGGCTTAAGAACGAATCACGATATTTTAGAGTACGTCCGAAAGTGGGCTTGAGGGTATGTATACTGATGAGCATTCATAGCGAGACGGGTGTTACGGTTAAAAGTTTGAAGGGGCGGAATGCTACTGGTGATGTCAGTGGAGCACTGGTGGTGGAAATAGAGACAAAACAGAGTGAGACACAAGATATTATGTCAGTGTTTAAGGGTGCCCATTCTTTGAGTGATATTAGTATCACCTATAAGTTTTATAGCACGGGTTTGAATCATATCTAGCAGGTGCAGAGATCTTTTGGGAGCACCCAACCAGATGTGGGTATTGCACTCCAATTTCGAGGCGATAAATGCCTTATATTTGAGGCCAGATCAGAGGGGTTGAAGTATTTCTTACATCACTTGCGGAAACCTAGACATTTCGCAGCATTGTTGACGACATCGATCATGCGGTCATTCCAATGTAAACTGTATCTGACACTCATACCGAGAATGGAAATTTTATCAGTTTCGAGGATGCAAGTGCCATTCATGGATAATGGCTGGATGTTTAAATTTCGCTTTAACGACAGCAGACTGCAATGTGTTTTGCAAGCATTAAATTCTACTCTGTTAGTGGTTTCCCAATTAGTTATGCTGATAATATCAGAATTTAATGACCTTAACATACTCCGACGTTCCGGTTCTACTGCCAAAGAGAAGGGACGTGAGTCAGGGAACGAATATGAAAAGCAGAGAGTACTGTCGTCAGCAACGGAATATATTGGATTAGAAGTAGCAGACAAGAGATCGTTGATGAAAATTAAAAAGAGTGTCGGAGACAGAACGGAGCCCTGGGGCACACCAGCATTTATTTTATGAATATCAGACTTGAAACCATCCAAGACAACTTGAATTGAACGTTCCGAAACGTAATCTCTTATACATTGGAGAAGAGAGTCGTCGATCCCAAATGCACGCATTTTCGACAAAAGAGGCTGATGTCAAACTCTGTCAAATGCCTTCGAAATATCAAGTGCAGCTATCTTGCTTTCGCCAGATTGATGTACGCTTTGGTTCCACTTTTCGGTGAGACATGCCATCAAAGCACTAGTGGACTTGTTGCTACGAAAACCATATTGCCGGTCATTGAGAAGTTTTCGTGTTTCGAGATATTTCATGAGCTGACAATTTATCAGCGTTTCCATGACCTTGGAAAGACGGGACGTTAGTGCAATGGGTCTGTAGGAGGAGAGAGAAGATGATTCGCCTTTTTTAGGGATGGGCTGGATAAATGCTGTTTTCCATCTGCTCGGGAAGGGTCCTAAAGAGTAGGATTAATGAAAAAGCTTACGCGGTGGTTTTGCCAACGTGGAAGAACACCTCTTCAGAAGAAGGGAAGATATACCATCTGGACCAGCGGATTTATGTATGGTCGGGTTGGTCTTGAAGTACTGAAAAAACATTTCTCTAACCCTGATAGCCTCTTTACAGCTTGAGTCGTACTATGCCTTTTATTTTGGTTTGATACTCTTCATCCGATGAGGTGTAAAGGATCTCATAACAAAGAGAATAGTGTCTGTGATCATATCAGCAGCGGCTGATCGATGAAAAATAACGACCGGTTAAATTCTTAAATAAGCTGTAAAGACCGCTCCAGTTGGCTTTTTCGTATTGCCATACTGTTCTTTTAAGAATTTTTTTCTCTAACTGCGTGGTCGGTGTACGAGAAATTAACTGATATGACACCATGGTCCGTCGAACCTAGAGGGCAGAACACATCAACAGTGTACTTATGGTGGAAGTTAAAAGGTGGTATGACTATCAACGTCTGGTATTCGCGTGGGCTCATTTACAAGCTGCGTTAAATTGTTTTCCGAAGCGAAGGTCTCAACACACCGACCTTCGGGTGTTGTCTGTCCGGAATGTCGAAGCTAGCCAGAATTGTGTATATTGGAATCGCCCATAATAACCATATCAATATGAGGATACAGGGATACAATTCTTTGGGTGGAATAAGACAACGCATCAAACTCGTTAAAAGTCGAATTGCTGTCCAGTTTGGGGCTTCTGTATATATAGCAGTAGTTTATAACTTGCTCACGGAGATGGAATTTTAACCACTTGAAATTGAATTCTTTTTTAGATCAGGGACTACACTGTGGCGATATGACGATATGACGATACCGCGGTGGCACTAGTTCGTAGCCAGGTAGTTTCAGATCAGAGCGATCGTATAGGTGTGGGCGTGGACGTACGCAGAAAAGTGATTCATTTTTAAATTCCCGAGTCAGTATAAAGAAAGCCAAACACAAAAACCACAAACACCGATTTTACTTCACAGCTGTGAAGTAAAAATTCAGAGTTGGTTCACCGAATCTAATTGTTGTAGGTGTTATGCCCTTACAACAATAGTAAACATCACACCAACAAAATTCATACTCACAGCCCGCTATCCATCGGTTGTTACATATACTCAGCCACTGCACGCGCTGTATAACAATGTAATACAGAAACGGCAGTGACCAAGTGCAAGCAACAGTAGGACCAGGGGCCTGAAAGTTGGGATGCCCGAACTGTGGATTTCACTACACTCGCGCTTTGATGTTGTAATTTTTTTTTATTATTTATTTATTTATCTCTTTTTCCGCCCGCATAAGTTGATTTTTATTTGTTGATTAAGAATAATATTGCTATGCACCAACCGCAGTCGATATACACAAACAAATGTCACAAACAAATTCTTACCTACTTTTAATTTTAAGGCAACACAATCTGCACTTTTCATATTCGGAATGAATGCATTTTCTACTTCAACTTCACTTTTAACAAACACAACCGTGCCTCCCGATGGGTACGTGTCGTTACAATTTGGATAATCACAATAACCGGGAATACAAAAAGTATAGATTTCATTATCATATACCCAGATTTCCGTTAGCACAATAATTTGAGGCAGGGTAGTAAAGCAATTTTCTAAGTGAGCACAAAAGTTATAAAAATACATTCTCATACTTGTTATATTGTGATGCATAATTGTTAAGTTTAAGTTTGTACTACAATATCTCATGCCAATATAAGTATCATTACAATCATTCACACAAATTGGATCTTACAGGTCATTTAAATTAAATAGCATTTTTATTTAGTTTGGAATTGAAAGCTTATAGTTGACTAAGATCCTCCAGACTTCTAATATATTTGACCTCAGATCCATTTGAACGTCTCTTCATAATTTTACCATGTCGCATCCAGAGAAACTTGTAATTGAAATGCTTCTTTACCATTTTGGCTTCCTTAAGAAGATGTTTCATTTCGGCAGGCAACCAGTCGTTTAGGTACAACTTTTCCTTAGCAGAAGGCACGATGACATTCGCTTTTATTGGGTTCCTATTTACGTGCAATGTAGTGAGAATTTTGTCCTTAGTAGAAGTTCGCAACGTCTTCAGTACCAACACATCAGAATAAGAGAGCTTGTCATTTACTCTCGGTTTTTTTTTCCTACATTTCAATATTTTCTTTGTGTATTTGCTTTTTACAACTGTATCAATGACACATTCATTCTCGACAGCCGGTACCTTACGGATCTCCATATAGTTGGCGTGAATCAGCCAGTCTGCAGGGCTGAGACATTCTTTGCATTCGACTAGCTGAATTTTCAGGTTTTCGTTCTCCTTTTTCATAGCATTCGTAATTTTTACCGACTCCTCCATAGCCGGCTATTCATTTCGTTTAGCGTAATCTCGGTGTAAGTGAGGGTTTTCTTAAGCTCAATGATTTGTCCATAGATCTCTTTGAGAGTGAGGATGGGAGTGTCACCTTCAAATGATGTTGTCGATGACAAAGATAATCTTCCCGTATCATTGCGCCTTTTTTTGAATACAGACAGAACAATTCCGCACTTTTTTAGTTTAACAAGATATTCAAGATCGGCTGGTTTTAATTTCGCGCACTCTGCATGCAACAAGTTGCTGCACTCATTGCAATTAATTTTACTCGAGCCCCTGAGAATTTTTACTTTGCACACTGAACAACTCGACATTTCTTCGACCTTCACCTTTCCTGTTAAAATTTAAAACAACTTTTATTGTACGTAAATGATATGAAAAAGGTATTGGAACATTGCCAATTATTGCTTTTTGCGGATGATGGATTGCTATACGCGTACATCGATGATAGTGATTTAAACAATTCCATAGATAAGCTTGTTGAAGATATTAATAGTGTTAAAAATTATTTCAATATGAATAAACCTTAGCTAAATGTAGAGAAAATTAAGGTAATGATTCTCCTAAAAAATGCAGAAATAAATAATATTGATGAATTCGAGTATTGATGAATGGTACGGTACCTCAAAAAAAAGACAAACACTATATTTGTTTATTAATATTTGTGTATCAAAACAAAAATAAAATTCCGTACGTTATTTGAACAATGTAAGATTCGCAAACATTATCATAGTGAACTGTACTATGTGCACATACATTATCCTCTCGCTAAGAGTTTGTGTACAAAATCAAGTACGGTAAAAAATACAATATACAATACACGTACGGTATGATTAGTGTTCTTTTAGCTTTCAAACATCAAACAGTGAATGAAGTATAAGTGTAAAGTGGATGAAATGCCTCGTCAAAAAAATAGTGCGTTGCATAGTCTGTTCAAAGAAAATGATAGAAATGAAATAATATGCAGTAATGGTAAATGTTCTGGCAAGATTTTAAACAAACATACCGGAAATTTGGAAACACACTTAAAAGTAGTTCATTCAGATCTATATGCAAATTATATAAAAAAAAGTGATTTAAAATCTAAAAATAACGAGAACAAGGAAATTAAGTTATCTAAAGAAGTAAAAAAATAAATATTGAGTTGGCATTTGTGGAGTTATTTACAAAAAATGGTCGACCATTATGTATGATTGAAGATCGAGCATTTAAGATCCTAGTGCAAGCAGTCTTTGATACATTGAATATACAGGCAAATTCACATAGTATTAGTGACCTGATTATTGCTTTTCGCAACAACTTAAAAGCAAAATCAAAGCAGATCTGAAAAGAAAACTATTATCTCTAAAAATTTATGCTGCGACAAGGCAAGATTTAAGTGTTCTAGGAATAAATGTACAGTATATCAAAAATAAAATTATTGTGATCAAAACATTAGCAATCTTAGAGCTAAAATCATCTTATACAAGTGAGTATTTAAAACCAGTCATATTAGATGTCCAAGAAGAGTATTCAATAGACTTAATCAAATTTTGACAATTACCACAGACAATGGAGCAAATCAGCATATTTGCAGTAAGTAAGCAGTAATTGATTTAAATACTGATTTAAAAAAATCATTGGAAGAAAAACATATAGATGATAACCTAAAAACCACTATAGATTTCGAATCAGTAAGATCAAAATTTATATCTTATAACATTACTAATATCCGATGTAGTGCACATACGTTGCAGCTTTCTGTGCAGGATGCCTTGAAGAATCCAAAAATAAATGAAAAAATCGAATTGTGCAGATTTGTATCAAAAAAGCTAAGAACTCAAACCTATCTTAATATTTAAAAAAATTGCCTTTATAAAAAACCAATATTGGATTGTGTGACAAGATGGAACTCTAGATATAAAATGCTTGAAAGATTATTAGATTTACAAGAAATAATTAACTCACTAAGCGCAGACAATTCAGTTCTTTTCATTAGTGCAGACATGTGGAGTTTTATAGAAGAATTTATTAATATATTTCGACCTTTTTACACATCAACAATAAAACTACAATCTGAGCAGTTATACTTCAGCGAATTATAATATATTATTATGGATACTCGTATTTTAATCTAAATAGAAAGTACCTATCCCTTCTACTATCGAAAAGGCGGTAGACTCATTAAATAAAATTAAAATCAAATTGCTCGGCAATGAGCTATTTAATGCGGCTATATTCTTGAACCCAAGAATCAAAGTTTGTACGCAGACCAAATAGCACGAGCAAAGAAATATATAACTTCTATATATAAAAGAATTATTTCTGTAAAATATAAATAACTTCACAACTAAATCAAAAAATGTATTATCCCCCTATTATTTTCACAGAAACTAATTTAAGTGTTATCGAAAATACGTCTGAACAGACAGTAACAAATATGAATGAACCATCAACAAGCGGTAATAGAGAGCCTGCGAATACGTTTTCACAGTTATTGCAAAATTTGGATCCTGTTACTCTTACTACCAATAACGAGCCCAGTTTACTATTGTCAAATTTAGAAACAGATTTTCTAATGTATGATCGTCAACAAAGAATACCTTTAAATTCCAATATATTAGAATTTTGGAACAATCAAAATAACACTCTGACCATGATAGCTGTAGTCTTAGCAATACCATCAACTCAAGTTAGTGTGGAGCGATTATTTTCAGCTTTAAAGTATTTACGAGTATTGGCCGATGAACGAAATAGATTGACCCCTTTCAATTTAAAACACATACTATTAGTTAAAGTCAACGGAATTTTTGATTATGATGATTGATTTTAAGAATAAATGCTAAATTTCAATGTTCTAAAAAAAACCCTGATTTTACTAACGCTTAATCGAGAGTCAAGTGCACTAAACATACTGTACGTGTATTGTATATTGTATTTTTTACAGTACTTGATTTCGTACACAAACTCTTAGCGAGAGGATAATGTATGTGTACATAGTACATTTCGCTATGATAATGTTTGCGATCCTTCCATGCTCAAATAGCGTACTGAATTTTGTTTTTGCTTTTATACACAAACATAATAAACAAATATAGTGTTTGTGTTATTCATGTTATGTATGTCCGCTTTCACACGTCGCAAGTGTGTAATGCGCATATTCTGGTTATTTTCTTTTGAACTGTCATTCAGTGATGCGCGCAACTCTACATGAAAACTTTCCCCTTCTTTGGGTTTGCATGTTATTTGACAGTTCTCTTTCATTTCATCTTTGGCGCTCAGTCTTTCATAATTGAAAATGAGCCCCCTTGTTAATTCTTTGGTCCATTTCAGTTCATCCGCCATACTGAAATGTTGTGCTCGTAACACAGCGAAAGAAGTAATGAAGCAAATGCGAAAAAGAAAGAAGAAGGAGAAAAAGAATTGTCAAAAACTTGCAATGAAATTACTACCCACATGCAGTAGGAATTTGGTTAATTGAGTATTTTTTGTTCCATTATCCCTCTCTTTTGCACTCATTTGAATCTTTCGAAACTTCCGAGGTGGACTATGCGTTTTCGTACTGTTGGAATGTAAATACAATACAGAAGACTAAAGTACTGTATGTTAGAGTTTTTTTTCAATCTCTGCCTAGGAGTAATGTTGGACAGTAACCTTAAATCAATTCAGTATATAGAAAATAAAATTACTAAGAAAATCGGGTTCTTTCGGAGAATTAGAAAGAATTTTAGTATTTCATTAGCAATTAAAATATACAACACTATAATAAGACCCAATTTAGAGCATTGTCCGAAAATACTATTTTTGAGTTCTTCTGGTATGTTGGATAGTTTGAGCTGTAATATGTATACGCCTCCAATTTACATGTTGCAAGCTTTGAAGTGTATGACTATTAAGCAACGTATAATAATGAGTACTCTTTTATCTATATTTAAAAAAAAAACAACATTGCTCCTACGTACTTAATTAAAAGATTAACGACAAGGTCTGCAGTTCTGCTTTATAATTTGGAAAGCAATACTGACTTTAATGTTCAGTTATTTAGAAACAACAGAACATAAAGGGTGCAGCTCCGAATAGTACTCAACTCCGATTGTCTTAAATTTTTTTTACGTATAGTCTTATACGTCAGAAGTGAAAATTCAAAGCGATTTTTGGCCCAAACTACTGGAAAGGACTAAAAGGACATACAAAGTTTGAAAATCCAGGAGAAAGAAACCTCAAATATCTTCTAAACTATAACACGTATACCATATATATAAATGATACCGCAAATTAAAGCTACAATTAAGGACTTCCAATTGAAATAAAAAGTTTTGTAACCCATTTAAAATTTTTCAAGATATAGTCAAAATTTGGAAAATGTGCTCATATTTTAGGGTAAAAAGGTTTTCATTTCAAAAAAAAATGTATCAAGGTTCATTTTTGTTACTGGATTACGAAACAACGTTTTAAAACCTTTTCAACGGTACCAAACATGCTATATTTTTTAACATATTACGACAGATGCTATAGTTTACATAGATATTGCACCCGAAGGAAAAATCTACCCAGTTTTTAATTGAAACTCGCACGCATACATTGAAAAGCCGATACACCCAAAACGAGTCACTGTTTGGTGCGGATTTTGGTCCAGAGGCATAATTGGGCCATTTTTCTTCGAAAATGAGCAAGGAGTGGCCGTTACAGTCAATGGCGATCGTTATCGGGCCATGTTGAACGAATTTTTGTTCACAAAAATTGAAGAGGAGGATATTGGCAACATTTGGTTTCAACATGACGGCGCTACGTGCCACACAGCCGAAGCTACACTCGATGTTTTGCGCCCTGTTTTTGAAGATCGCATTATCAGCCGCAGAGCTGATGTCGTTTGGCCACCTCGGAGCTGCGATTTGACACCGTTGGACTATTATTTGTTGGGTGCCGTAAAAGATAAGTGTTACGCCGACAAGCCAGAGACAATTGACGCTTTAAAGGATATTGTCCATTGAAGCCATTGGTGAAATACAGCTGCACATAATCGATAATGTGCTTAAAAATTGGACCGATCGTGTAGGCTACTGCATGGCCAGCCGAGGCAGCCATTTGAATGAAATTATTTTCTATTATTAAACGCGAGGATAAAACTAATTACCTGTCAAATCAGACATGAGCTAAGTGTTACCATTCATGAAATAAGCACTAGTTGAAAAAAAAAACGTTAGATGGCGGACCCTTTATTTTGCTGTATATTTTTCGATAGCAATGGGTGACAAGAGATTATCTGGTGTTTCTTCTTCTGTTTGTAGGAAAACTAAAAATAATTACCCTGATTTGTACATTTTTAAATGCCCTTGTAAGGAAAAAAATGAAATTTTAAATAATTTGTGGATGAAGGCATGTGGTTTTAAAAATGAAGGCAAATACTTTATGTGTGGAGATCATTTTTGTCCCGAGTTTGTAGGAAAAAAATATCTTAAGGCGGATGCTGTCCCTTTCTTAAATTTAAATTCTGATTTGAATTCAAACTTGAATTTAGAAGACCTGAATTCTCCTTTAACAAAACGAAGAAGAACGTCGAGCAGTTGCAGCATTACGTGTGCAAGGTGCGATCAGTTATTGGAAAGATGTGCAAAAGAGGAAAAAAATTCAACTTTAAAAAAAATATTGTTAAGTTACAAACTTAAACTAAGAAATTTAAAAATAAAACATTATGAAAAAAAAACAGAGCGCATACTGCCATACAATTTTTTAATAAAAATAAAATATCTACGACACGTCTCAAATCGAAAGTCTCAATATTTCAGACCATTCAAAAATATTTTGTATAATGCTTCTGAAAGAATCAAAGACTGCAAAATACAACAGCCACGAAAAAGAACTTTTCCAAAATATTTATTATAGATCACAAAGCTCCTAGGAATTTTTGAGAGATAGACTTGGCTTTAAACTTCTTCACATTTCCTCTTTCTGTAGATGGGCTCCTGTAAAAGGATTACAACCAGGATATGAAAACAATGTTCATTCGTATCTTAAGTCAAAGTTCGCTTTATTAATCCAGCGAGAACGTTGTGTTGTCCTGATATTAGATAAAATTAGGATTCGTAAAAACCTCCCATATAATATAAAAAATGATTTAATAGATGGCGTCGAAGACCTTGGTGTAAAAAAAAGTAGATTGCTTGCTAATGAAATATGTGTTTTCATGCTAAATGGTTTGTTTGATAGTTGGAAAAGTGTTTTAAACTATTTTGTGTCAGCAAACGGTGTACATGGGTACAACCTAAGCGAAATTATAAAAAAAAATCTGAAATTCTGTCAAGAACTTGGTCTAAAGGTATGTGCTATTGTTTGCGACAAAGGGGCCAATAATAGAAAAGCTTATAAAATGTTAGGTGTTTCTGAAAAAAAACTCATTTATAATTTTTCATGATGCAAAAATATTTTGTTTTTATGATTTCCCTCATTTGTTAAAATCACAATCGTAATGTTCTATTGAAATCAGATTTACATACTCCAGATGGTAAAGTGTCTTTTGATGTTATCAGAGAAATATACAATTTGGAAGTTGACAACGTAGCTAAGACATGTTTAAAATTTAGAAGTTGTCATATAGCACCCAATGCCTTCGAAAAAATGCATGTTCACCTTGCAACGCAAATATTTAGCCGGACAACTGCGGCATCGATTCAAACTGCTTTTGAACTTAATTGCTTAAAAGAAAGCTCTAATAAAGCTGTAGCAACGAAAGAGTTCGTATTAAAAGTGAACAATCTATTTGACAGTATGAATAGTAGTTCACATTATGACAAGAATATTTAAGGCAGGGACATAGATAAACTAAACTAGATGTCAAACTCTACTAATACTTTTGCAAACCTTTAACTTTCGCACAGACACACTGTAAGTGAATTCCAACACTTTTGCATCTCTATAACTTTGTCAAAATTTGCGAGAATGAGAGCAAGTTACAAGTAAAATTACTAGAATGAGAGCGATTTGCACGAGTGTGTGTCATGTAGATGACGTTTTTTGGTTAAAATGGGCGTGGTTTGTATAAAAAATGAGGGAAATTGCCATTGATCACAATTCACACGTCTTCACATACAGAGTCACACGGTTAGGGGCGATCAGTAGAAAACCGGTTTTGATTTTCCAATATCTGGAAAATTTGGAATCTAGGTTAGTTCATCTATGGGCAGGGAGTTCAGCTAGAGAATCCAACTTATAGTGAGTTGAAACAATTTTCTTACTGTCTTACTTAAAAGATATACAAAAATCAGTTAACCTTCCAAGAAACTTTTGTTTAAAAGGAATGGAACAAACTATAAACGGGGTCTTATTACTTTGTCATGATATAAGCAATGGCCTATATGAGAACGTGGATTATTTACTAACAAAGAGAATTCATCAAGACGTGTTGGAAAACTTATTTTCTATTATTCGCATTAAAAGTGGTTACAACAAAAATACGTCTGTTTACGAATTTAATGTTTTGATGTCGAAAATTCTCTCGTCAAATCTTATTAATTTGTCTAGTTTCAGTAACTGTGATGATGGTGATGTAGAATTTTTATACGTAGACTTAACCCCAACTCAAACTAATATTCCAAAAACTAATGCTATGAGCATCGCAAGGACCTTCTATACTTTGCTCTCCTCGTTCTATTACGGAAGCATTGTTCGTGGAAGATAGAAAAAAACATAGCATCCAAAAATCAAAAAATTCAAATTTTATGTGGAAAGAAACGTAACACAACTATTCAATAAACACAACATTAAAGAGAGCGCATTCTGCTTTGACCTTCCTACGGTGCTCAAATATAATGTTTATTATCAGTCAAATTTGATTTAAAAAAATTACGTTGCGAAAAACCGAAAACTTCTATCCAACAAACAGAACACGCAACTTGATAACATATACAAAACAATTAAGAATAACGTAATGTCTGAGTATGATTCACTCTAGTTCGATCGAACTGGGACGTACGGGTACGTGGAAAAATGGTTAGATTTTTTCCTTCGGCGTGCAATATCTATGTAAACTAGCATCTGTGATATTACTTAATACGAAAAGTTTCCTTTGAAATGACATTCATTCACTGTCGAGAGAGCGCTGGGAGTCACATTTGTATAAAGAAACGTTTTTCCGTTACTATCAGTAACGGACCCAAGTAAGGACAACCGATGATGCAAGAGCTTCTCTTCTCTTGTGGAGTAGAAACTTTCCACAAAAGTAGAATTCGATCGCTAGCGTGGGTTCTTTTCGATCTGCTTTTTTTTTCAAATATTTTCACATCTTGTATATTGAAATGGACACAACATATAATTTGTTTAGATTAGCAAGTCTTTTAAATACTCGTTCGAAAACATTACAGTGGTTAAGAGATCGTGAACTAATTCCAATGACCAAGTATTGTAACAAACATGCAATATATATGGTGTTAAATGAACTCAAATTAACCTGTGGATTATTTGAGTTTCGTAAGATGAACAAATATTATCATTGTGTTATAGTTTGTAAAGAATACGTGGTTTGAATTATGTCATACTTCTCCTGAGGTTTGCATACTTGTAACATATTGTTTTTCGGTAAGTATGACATTCGAACAAACAATCAGAGAAAGTTATATTATCGATGAAAAAGAAGTTTCCCGTGAGGCGGTTTCAGTTCGATTTTCATTTTGTAGAGAAGTTTGCATGTTGGCACTAGATGAACAATTCAAGTAAGAGAGTCAAATAGGAGGTGCTGGTGAAATTGTAGAAATTGACGAATGCAAAATTGGTCGTCGTAAAGATCACCGGGGCCGTGTTGATGAGGGTTCTTGGATTCTAGGCATTATGGTTCGTGGTAAAGCTTCTCAACACCGGCTCTGAAAATAAAAGAGATACAAATTCTTTGATCGGTTTAATTCAAAAACATGTAAAACCTGAAACAATAATTCAACAAAAATAAAATAAATCAACATTTCACTGTGAACCATTCGAAGAAGTTTGTAGATCCGGAAACATAGGCTCATACCCAAAATATTGAGTCGTCGTGGCGGTGGATGAGTCGTCAATTATCTCGTGGTGGTGTACACACAACTTGTACGAACAAACAATTATGTGAATTTCTGTGGCGCTGTCATGTAAAAAAGCAATTGTTTATAGATATTAAGCGATTTTACCCCTGTCAATGATTTGTTCAAATAATTAATTATATTAAATTGAATAAACTACGAGTATGTATGAATAAAGAACTGTGAAATAAAAGTTAACTTTAATTCCGATTTTACAATTTTAATTTGGAAAGTTTTACTCACTGGTAAGTCTGCGAAGAGGGGGTTGAAATGTTGTGGGCTACCAACTCCTTTCTATTTCATTCGAAAAAGAAGATGTTATTTAGTCTAAGGCTAAGGATACTTGGGCTCAGTAACTTTTATCATTGAGGTACCTTGCACATAGGCGCCTGCCTGACTGTTGATGACATACCCTTAGCGGAACGACGAATGCGCATGAGCGGCTAAACCCTGCGGAGAGGGAGTTAAAATCCTTTTTTGAAAAATAAAACCGTTTTATCCTAAAATATGAGCACATTTTCCAAATTTTGATTATACCTTGAAAAATTTTAAATGGAGCTTTGTAAACTTTTTATTTCAATTGGAGGCAATTAATTGTAGTTTTAATTTGAAGATATTTGAGGTTTTTTTCTCCAGGATTTTCAAACTTTGTATGTCCTTTGTTAGATACAAACATTTTATTTATATTTTTATATTTGCATAATAACGATAGTTCTCTCTTGATTTCCGTGGGGTGAACATCACTAAGAACCTATACTTATTAAAACTATTTTACAAGATGAATTGTTCAGTGTGTTTACAGAAAATTGATCGTAGTTGTTCTACGAAAATAAACTGCAATGATTGCAAACAATCTTTTCATTTTACTTGTGTCAATATTACTAAAGAAAATGCCGATTATTCTAAATCCAGTGCTAAACCATTTCGATGCGACAAATGTGATATGTTAAGACGCCGTTCTCTTCATATGCCAGTGACGGTGGTACCCAAGTTGCAAAATAATAGTGCACCGGCTGACACCAATGCTCTACAAGTGATTAGCAACAACACTTTGCTAACAGCTAAAGAGTCCACGACATTCAACGACAGTGAGAGTCAATGCGCTCCCCATATGATCTACGCAAAACTTTCGAAATTGTAGGAAATTAACCAACGGTTCTTACTACAACTAAATGAGTTGAGAACTGAGAATGCGGAGCTAAAATCGAGAGTCAATGTTCTGGAAAGCACATTAAACTGGTAACAACAACACCTTTTCAGTAATTCAATAGAAATTGTGGGTGTTAGTTTAGTTTTAAATGCATTTTATTTACTTAATCATTAACTCTTACATACTAACAAAAAATACTTAAATGCTAGCTTAAAATTACTTAACAATCTTATACTAACTTACTGGCCCCACACGGGCACTCTAAGCTACTCTAAATTCTTATATCTATGTCTTTCGACTTCATTTACATTTTATTTAGAATTTTTGTTTTGTATACTTAGGGCAAAGAAAAAATTGGCAACAAAAAACTTAGCCTATGGATGTAATTTTTTATTTTTTATAAAAACTTAATATCTAACTTAAAATAAACCTTAGCCTACCTAATCGTACATACACAATACACATATACACACAAATAAACATTATACACAATTATATACATATATTAGTATATACCTTTGTTAGTTTTAGTTTTAGTTTTATTTATAAATATTTATTTTGTATACCTAAAGCTAAGAAAAAACAATTTGCAAACAAAAAACTTAGCATATGAACATTTTTTTATTTTGATAAAAACTTAATATCTAACTTAAAATAAACCTTAGTCCACCTAACCTAAATGTACAATACACACATATACACACATAGACATTATACACAATAATATACATATATTAGTATATACCTTTGTATACATTTATTAGTATATACCTTTGTATACACTAATATATGTATATATTTCTTAAGTGCTAACCTAAACCTATGTAACCTGGCCATCGCTATTCACAGAGCAAATAGATTGGTCAGCTCTGCCTCATTAATGAGGCTGGTCCGTAATTGACGGAAACGACGACGAAACATCTTCTCCATCATTCAACCACCAGAAATGCTGGCACTGCCGAACGTCATCTTTCTTATCGCGATTCCCCACCGTCCTACTGAACCTGAGACGATGCACACTGCCGTCTGCGACGTCTCTGTTGTAGTTGAGTCGCCTGTCCCCAGCTGTCCGAGCGAAATGGAAGATTAACGGAACCGCTGATTTATCCTGGGTCAACCCTATCTGATCCAGGTAGAGGAATGCTTCCGGTGGAACGAAGCCGTCGGAGCGCACACTCTCGTTGTAAAGGTAATTGGGGTAGTAAGCCCCAGATATCAGGTTATTCGTCCACGTCATTGCTCTAGCAATGTACCTTCAAGTCAGCTTAATTACGAAGTTGTCCACTCGTATTAGGTTCGTCCTGTTGTAAAGGACCTCATTAGGATAAATTTTTTTGTACTCCGACTCTAGTGTTCTGTACAAGCGAAGGCAAGCATTCTCAAACACCCGAATCTTTTCCATTAAGCTTGCTCGCACGTTGAACCACACGGGACAACCAAATACCAGCATGGACCTGATAAGGGCCGTGTAGCAGATTACCTTTACCCTCGCATCGAGTTGGACAGTCTCTTTGTAAGAGCAAAAGCGCCTTTAGCTCTTGCCAGAGCAGAATCTGCATTTTTGTTAAAATACAGAACCTGATCTAGAAAGATTCCAAGGTATCTGACTACATTGCGACAGGCAAGAGGTTGTCCGTGTTGTCCAATGATATAGAACTTTCGCCAATTTTTTCTGGTATCCCTAGAGGCTCCAGATAACGGCGTCCTAAAGAGAATGGTTTCCGATTTCTGAAAGTTGATTTTCAACTTCCAGTCATCGCAAAATCGTCTTATCTTATTGAAGTCACGCTGCAAGAGAGTATTAATGACCTCGATTTTTGGACCTGATATGTACGCTACCAAATCGTCTGCGTACGCAATAGTATGGGGAAGTGAGCCTTTCAAATCGCTTGTATAAATGTTGAATGGGATCGGCGAATTGACCGCGACTTGCTGAAGACCATTTTTGATTTGAAATATTCCGACAGAAGTCACATCACCATTTTTCACGATGGACTGTCTGTTGTGTGGCATATTATAGAGAATGTACAAGAGTGGTTTACTGATCATAAGCCCTGTCAGCTTATAGAAAAGACCCTCTAACCATACGGTGTCGAAGGCCTTCTCCAAGTCAACAAGGCAGGCACCAGTACATTGGTTTTTGCGTTTATTCCATTGGATATCGGACACCAGTTTAGATGCGGCATGTGAGATATCATGCCCCGCCTTAAAACCGAATTGATTATCCAGAACTATATGTTTGTCCTCAACCCACCTAGACAGAGCTCTATTGATTACTTTTTCAAAAACCTTACTGATATTCGGAAGGAGACTTATCAACCGGAGATTCCCCGGATTGGATATATCCATTCCCTTTTTGGGGATAGGTTGAACCACCGCCGTTTTCCAATGCGCTGTATAATGTGCATTATTCATTGCATTTTAAAGCAGGGTAGTATAAATGTCCACCGCTTCTAGTGGGAGATGTCGAAGCACAATGTTCGGTATTTCATCTGTTCCCACTGATTTCTTACTTCTAAGCGATTCGAAGATCGTTTGGAGCTCTGCCTTCGAAATGAACGGTGGTAGTACCATTTCATTGGTGATGACATTATTTGCCATATTTTCCTCACTGAACTGGGTGGCACCCGAGCTCTCAAATCGCCAATTCACTATTTCATTTCGAAAGTAGAAATTGTGCACAAGGACTCGATTTTCCAGGTCGTGGTTCGGGCCAATGATGTCATTCGCCTTATATACTTCCTGGAAAGTCGCTAATATAGCCTCTACCTTCTCCTGCCGATCCTCGATCACAAAGAAGTTGTCATCATCAACAGCCGCATTTGGATCGATGCCCGGTGCTATGTATAAGTATGTTCTCGTTGTCCGTCGATCGCGCTATTATAAGACACGAAAGGTCGTTGTGATCTTTCCTCCGAAATATTTTATTCATTTGCGGGAACATATTCGGGTTGCCGTTGTTTACAGCCCGAATTTTGTTGTTCAAATACAAACTTACAGATGCTCTGTAATTTTCTTTTATTAATACTTGGTACTTCGTACTCAGTACTTCGGTACTGAGTCCGCAATGGTCACTGTCATACACAAAAGTGCGTTGACAGTTTATGGTTTGTTGGTTTGTGCATGTCAGGTGTATTCGTGTGTCTAACAGCAGGAGATCCAAATAGGACCCGGGTCTAGGAAACGACGGACTGTCTGTCGCCTTAAGGCCGAGTCGATAATTCATACTGTGTTGACCCCACCAATTGAATAGTAGGTTCCCTCTAGTATTTGGTGTATTATTTCCCCAATCACTATGTTTGGCATTGAAATCTCCGCCGATAATAAAGTAGTTCTCCTCCAATTCCAGTCTTAGGAATCGAATAAGTGTCTCGAGCTCTGAGATGAATAAAGTGGATTGAGTAGCCTTAGGTGCATAAACAGAAACCATGTATAACTGCTTTCCACTGCGGAGAGGGATATACACGATGCATGCTTCCAGCACCTGGAACCTACGTACTACACGGCTGTATACTCTTTTGAAAAGTAGTCCTTTTCTTACAAAGATCGCAACGCCTCCTCCCTTAGTTGAGTTGGGTCGGTTTCTCCGTACTATTTTATGTCTTTTGTGCCTTATTTTGTGTCTTTTCGTAAGCTTAGTTTCGCTAACCAAGAGTACATCATGGGCTTGGTCTTTAAGCAACTTAAACAGTGTGGCTCTTCGTTCGAACCTAGTCAGTGAATTAACATTCACTGCAAGGACCTTCAGGGTTTGCTCCGCCATGTACGTACCCATTACGACTGGAGGTGCGTTATGCCCGGCAGCAGCACGTATATTTGATCTACCCGCTTAGCCTGTTCCTGTATTTGACCCTGAAGCTGAACCATCTGCCCCTGAATAGAGAAGAAGATAGCCAGCATGTCAGGTACAGGTGCCGGTGCTCTAGGCGCTGGGGCCTGAGGAGCTACCTTTGGTTGTTGTACCGTATTTCCCCTACCTGCCGCCTCGCTTCCCTCGTTCCACCGGGCAGCTTTTCGGTGGAAACTGAGAGGGAAGGGCGCTTGACGAGGTTTGGAGTAGGACGCAGCTTCCTCCTCTGTTTTGTATTGTCTGGATTCCCAGATGCATTATGGCCTGATGATGATGCCGCTTGATCATCCGATGACATGGTTACCTCTAAATCTTAACCTACTTAAAATATCTTATTGTATATATCATACAATTTTTATTTTATTTTTTTTTTCCTAGATGCGTTACCCCTTCTAGAAGTTGTTACCCATCCTAGTTCTTTTATATTTTTTTTTAATTTTTTACTTTTTTTTATCTTATAACTACCTTAAACCTACCTAAGTCTATGTAACCCGGCCATGACTAAATAATTAGGCTAGCCGACTTTGCTTCCGAGTGAAGCTATATTATACTAGAGGAATTCAACGAAGAGACTTCCTCTCCTCCCATAAGCCACCAAAAAATTGTTGGTGCTGCAGTGCAACATCCCTTATGTCGCGACTCCCTACCGCCCTACTGAACCGGAGACGCTCCGCACTGCCATGTGCGACGTCTCTTTCGTAGTTGAGTCGCCTGTCCGCAGCTGTTCGACCAACGTGGAAGATTAGCGGCACCGCCAATCTGTCCTGGATCAGACCTTTCATATCTAGGTAGAGGAACGCTTCTGGAGGAACAGAGCCGTCAAAGCGAACTCTCTCATGATACATATAGTTAGGGTAGTAAGCCCCGGAGATCAGGTTGTTCGATGAGGTCATTGCTCTTGCAATGTGCCTTCGAGTCAACTTAATGACGAAATTGTCCACTCTTATTAGGTTCGCCGTATTGTACAAGACCTCATTAGGATAGAATTTTATGTACTCAGACTCTGGTGTTCTGTAGAAGCGAAGACAAGCCCTCTCAAACATCCGAATCTTTTCCAATAAACTTGCTCTCACGTTGAGCCACACGGGACATCCAAATACAAGCATAGGCCTGATAAGGGCCATGTAGCAGATAACCTTCACACTCGCATCGAGTTGGCTGTTATAAAACAGTCTCTTTGTAAGGGCAAAAGCACCTTTGGGTCTGGCCAGAGCAACATCTATATGTTTGTTAAAATACATATATTGATCTAGCCAGATCCCAAGGTATCTGACTACATTTCGACAAGCAAGTGGCTGCCCCACGATCGAGAACTTTCACCAATTCTTTCTGGTATCCCTATAGGCCCTAGACAAAGGCGTACTAAACAAAATGATTTCCGACTTCTGAAAATTGACTTTCAACTTCCCGTCATCGCAATATCGTTTAATTTTATCGAAATCACGTTGCTAGAGTATATTAATAACCTCACTCTTTGGACCTGATCTGTACCCGATTAAGACGTCTGCTTAAGCTATGCCATGGTGAAGTGAACCTATCGTATCACTTGTGTAAATGTTGAATAGGATCGGCGAATTTACCGCACCTTGTTGCAGACCGTTTTTAATGTTAAATGTTCCAGCAGAAGTCACATCGCCATTTTTCACGATGAACTGTCTACTGGAAAGCATATCAGAAAGAATATACAGCAATGGTTTACTAATGCCCAACCTATCCAGCTTAAAAAAGAGTCCCTCTAACCATACGGTATCGAAGGCTTTTTCCAAATCAATCAGGCAGGAACCAGTGCACTGATTCTTGCCTTTGTTCCATTGGATATCGGAAACCAGTTTAGACGCAGCATGAATAACGTCATGCCCCGCCTTGAAACCGAATTGATTATCCGGAACTATATGTTTGTCCTCAACCCACTTAGTCAGGACTCTATTGACCACCATCTCGAAAACCTTACTGATGTTTGGAAGGAGACTGATCGACCGGAGATTCGCCGGATTGGAAGTGTCTTTATCCCTTTTGGGGATGGGATGTACCACCGCTGTTTTCCAATGCGCTGGATAATGTGCATTATTCATTGCATTATTAAACAGGGTAGTATAAATGTCCATCGCTTCTAGTGGGAGATGTCGAAGCACAATGTTCGGTATTTCATCGGTTCCCACTGATTTATTACTTCTAAGCGATTCGAAGATCGTTTGGAGGTCTGCCTTCGAAATGAACAGTGGTAGTACCATCTCATTGCTGATGACATTATTTGCCATATTCTCGTCACTGAACTGGGTGAAACCCGAGCTCTCGAATTCATTATTTCATTTCGAAGGTTGAAATTGTGCACAAGGACTGGATTTTCCAGGTCGTGGTTCATGCCAATGATGTCATTCGCCTTATATACTTCCTGGAAAGTCGCTCCTGTAGTCTCAACCTTTTCCTGCGGATCCTCGATCACAAAGAAGTTGTCATCATTAACAGCCTCATTTGGATCTATGCCTGCTGCTGTAAGTATGTTCTCGTTGTCCGTCGTTCGGGCGATTTTAAGGCACGAAAGGTCGTTTTGATCTTTTCTCCGAAATATTTTATTTATTTGCGGAAACATATTCGGGTTGCTGGTGTTTACAGCTCGAATTTTGTTGTTCCAATACAAACTTACAGATGCTCTGTAATTTTCTTTTATTAATACTTGGAGGTTTTTGATCGACGACTTTAGCGTCATAATCTGCGGGTTATGTCTGTCAGTAAACTGTCTGTACAAGGTTTTTAGTCTTGACAGCAGTCTACTTTTATGTCGGTGCAGAGCGTCAATAGTTGCGTTGCGGAATAAGTCTTCGTTGTCAGTGTATTGATACCGAGGTATCGTATTGTCCATTGTTCGTTTAATTGTCTCGTCTATTAGTTTTAGATACCTGTCAATCTCCTCGTTTGACAGATTTCTATTGGACGGCGGGTAGAGCGAATTCGAGGAGAGTGCTCTCGTCATTGTTCTGTAGAAGATTGTCCAACGCACTCTACTATAATTGCAGGCATGCCTTTGAACAAACTCGTCCAATTCCGCAGATTCGTTTGGAACGGTTATTTCGGTACTGAGACCGCAATGGTCACTCTCACTGCTGTCGAACAGCAGGAGATCCAAATAGGACCCGTGTCTGGGAAATGACGGACTATCCTTCGCATTAAGCCCAAGTCGATACATTATACTGTGCTGACCCCACCAATTGAATGGTAGGTTCCCTCTAGTATTTGCTGTATTATTTCCCAAATCTCTGTGTTTGGCGTTGAAATCTCCGCCGATAATAAAGTAGTTCTCCTCCAATTCCAGTCTTAGGAATCGAATAAGTGTCTCGAGCTCTGAGATGAATAAAGTGGATTGAGTAGCCTTAGGTGCATAAACAGAAACCATGTATAACTGTTTTCCACTGCGGAGAGGGATATACACGATGCATGCTTCCAGCACCTGGAACCTACGTACTACACGGCTGTATACTCTTTTGAAAAGTAGTCCTTTTCTTACAAAGATCGCAACGCCTCCTCCCTTAGTTGAGTTGGGTCGGTTTCTCCGTACTATTTTATATCTTTTGTGCCTCATTTTGTGTCTTTTCGTAAGCTTAGTTTCGCTAACCAAGAGTACATCATGGGCTTGGTCTTTAAGCAACTTAAACAGTGTGGCTCTTCGTTCGAACCTAGTCAGTGAATTAACATTCACTGCAAGGACCTTCAGGGTTTGCTCCGCCATGTACGTACCCATTACGGCTGGAGGTGCGTTATGCCCGGCAGCAGCACGTATATTTGATCTACCCGCTTAGCCTGTTCCTGTATTTGACTCTGAAGCTGAGCCATCTACCGCTGAATAGAGAAGAAGATAGCCAGCATGTCAGGTACAGGTTCCGGTGCTCTAGGCGCTGGGGCCTGAGGAGCTACCTTTGGTTGTTGGACCGTATTTCCCCTACCTGCCGCCATTTGGGCGTAGGTAACTTGGAGAATAACGGCTGGTGTTTGTGCCTGCACGAGTGGACGTTTAATTTCCACTTGCTGCTGCCGAGCCAGATTTACTCTTTTGATATATTGGAATATGGGACAACCCCGATAATTTGCGGTGTGTCCCGTGTTCCTACACAACGCGCAAGAGAGTTGGCGTTTTTCTGACCCTCCGTCCTTGCCTAGAGTTCATTCATCGGACTTGTGGTTCTTTCCGCACTTCTCGCATCGAGGCTGCATTTCGCAGTTCGACGCGGCTTGCCCGAACCTTTGGCACCGAACACATTGTAAAATGTTTTCGCTCCTCTTTAATTTTTCCCAGTGTACAACCTGGTAGTCTAGGACTTTGATGCTCCTTAGACCATCCATTTTTCTGTTGGGACTTAGCTGAACCAGGAAGAACGGTAGTTTCCGCTTCTCCCTTTTGGCTCTAGCCGTAACGAATGGCTTAACCCCTACGAATTTGAGCTCTTTCCACTCCTTCTCTCACAGCAGTGCAAGGAGCTTCTCCGGATCAGTCGACGGTTCTAATCCCCTCAGAAGCATTGTCTGCAGCTTTTCACTTTTTGGTGTGAAGGAGAAGAACTCCGTCGTCGAATACCTTAACAGGTTTTTAATTTTATGATAGCGCTCCACTGTATAAAAAAATTATTGCCTATGGCCGACTTAATATTTTATTTTATTTATTTATTATTATTATGTACTTCTAACACAGTAAGAATGCACTTTTAAGTCTGTGAGGGATAAACAATTGGCATTGATTAATTAGAATTCATTTTAAGTAATTAAGACAAAGATACATTTGATAAAATTGAATTGAATAGAGTGAAGAGAATTAAATTCAGATGATTAGTAATTATATTAATATTTACATTTTATAATTTCTGTGTATATATTATTTATTTAATTAAACATATGAAGTTTGTAAGTTGTATTTACTTGAAAAGGAGGTGGGGAATTTAAAAATCTGGTTGCTTTGACTTGAAAAGAAAAGCTGTAACTCGCCCTTAAATCGAAGTGCATCATTCAGTTCTCTCAGATTACGAGGTAGTGAATTCCAAAGGCGAATAGCAGCAACGAAAATTTGTCTTTCGGATGTTAGGCAAGAGAAATGCGGGAGAATCAAACATGCAGATCTGTTTGAAGCCGAAAACTGGATTTTATTATAAAGGTATGTCGGTTGCCTTGGTTTTATAATGCTAAACAGAATACCTAGAGTACGAAACTTGACGTAGTTCTGTTGAACGCTACCTGAAGCTTCCTTTTGCTCTCAACATCACAGTTATAGAATATTGCACATACATAAATTAACGCAGGAATAACCAGAGATTTAGCAAGAACTAACCTCGTCCTCAACGGTGTAAACTTTTGAGCAGTCCACAAAGTTCGAAGAACATGTGAGTGTTCTATTGAATACCATGCCAAGATTTTTTGAATTTTCGACGAATTCTATCGCTGAATTGTGCAGCATGATGGCTGGAAAATAGGACAGCTCTAGCTTCTTTTTTGAAATAACTAAGCATTTACATTTGTTTGGATTAAGTGCCAGTCTATTTTCCAAAGACCAGTTCGAGATCCTGTGAAGATCTACATTCAAATCACTGGCACAGTTTTCGATAAGTCCAAGAGTACAATTTTTATAAATTTGAATATCTTCGGCGTAAAAGTGCTTTGATGAATTCAAAATAACAGTTTCTATATCATTGATGTAGAGTGAAAAGAAGAGAGGTCCCAAAATCGATCCCTGTGGAACACCTCGCACTAAAGGAATAAATTCTGACAGAGCACCCCCCAGAGACACCGCCTGTTTTCTTTCTCTCAGATACGACGAAAGTAACTTTATAGCAAAGTGAGACATATTAAAATAATGACGTAATTTATCCATAAGAGTGGGGTGGTCAACCATATCGAAAGCTTTGGAGAAGTCTAGAAGGATGTGGAAGGTAACATGATCCTTATCCAATTTCTCTCTTATATCTTCTACCACGCTCATTAGAGCAGTGGTACAGCTATGTTTTGCACGAAATCCAGATTGAACTGGAACTATAAGATTACTACTTGTGAGATACTCATTTATTTGCTTATGCATAATTCGTCCACACACTTTGGAAAGAAAAGGTAAGATTGATATGGCACTGAATTCATCACCTGTCGAGTTCTTAGGGATTGGTATTATTTTAGCCATTTTCCACTGCTGGGGAAAGATGCCGGTCATAAAAATGATATTCATCACGTGTGTAATATATGGCAGCAGTAATGGCAATATCGCTTTAATGAAAACAGGATGCACTCCATCCACTCCTACAGAATTTGATTTTACAGACAAAAAACTTTCGACTATATCTGTGTTTTCTATTCTTGTCAAGAAAAACTGTGTATCTGTTGAGACAGCGGGGCCACTATAAGTCCTATTTTCATCTACTGCTGAGGCTATATGATGTGGAATCGATAAGAACATACGATTTAGTTCATTGTTATCAATATCACTGGGGCAGCTTAATTTTTGTTTACCAATTGTAGCGTCAGCCTTTTAGCAAAAAAAAAAAAAAAATTAATTGTTTCATTTTGATGTCCTATTTGTGTTCCGTCACTGTACCAAGTCCAATAAATTTACCCCTTTTTAAAACAGACCTTTTCCCCTCCCAATCTATCAATTGGTCCTACTAATCTCTCTTTTCGAACTTACAACAAAACCTAACTCTATCAAACGTCCCACTATTTCCGAATTCCTCGATTCCACTTTCTTCGTAGGCTCACTCTCTCCCTGTGTTCTTGTTACTATGGTGTATATGGTATGTCTCTTTTGTCGTAGAGAGTTGTGTTGACCAATGTAAATCCAGGATTTGAAACAAAAACAAAAGCTAGCCGACGGAAAATATCCCCGGGCAAAACGAAAAAAAAAATTAACGCAAAGTGCCGCGGTGAAGAAAAAAAAATAAAAAAAATTGAACTACCCCTATCCACCCCCCCCCCCTTACACCTACGCGGTGCCAATTTACCGGTGCAATAAGGACAACCCACAAATAGGCTGGTGGGCGAAAAGTCCTTGCTGGTGTTGTGCAAAAAAAAAAAAAATAAAAAATAAATTTAAAAAAAAAAAAAAAATCGTAGTGCGAAATATGATCCCCCACCCCATATACTCCAAGCTACATCGCCTGCAAGAGGTGCTCCGCGGGACAACCACAACAACAATAACAATTAATTGAAAAAAAAAAAATAAAAATTAACAATCAGTGACAGACACAGTGACAAGAAAAAAAAAGAGATTTGATTTTATTGAAAAAAAAAAAATATATATATAAAAAAAAAAAAAATAATAATAATAATAATAAGAGTACATATGCAGATGTCGTGTATATTAACAAAAAATATATATGTATATCAACAATTTGGATTTAGTCAATAGGTTAAGTTATAGCTTTGAGTTTTTTTTTGAATTCATTGTGTAGAGTAAGAATAGGATGTTAGATTTAAGTTTTTTTTTTCCTTTTTTTTGAATTTTATTTTTTTATTTATGTGCGCGCAAACAAAAAAACAGATTTTTATTTTTCATCTAAGCGATTCGTCGAAGTGCTGGCGCCAGAACTATGGGGGATCCATGTCTAACCGGTAAGTCCTATGCATATACGAGTATATACGCTTTGTGGCCAGAAGTAGCCTTATAGTAGTAACAAAAAAAAAATAAATAAAAAGATAATAATAATAAAAACAAAAAAAAAAAAATTCAAAAGGCTCGTAGTTTCTTTCTTTTGTAAATTTTTTTTTAATGAATCAATTATTGTATGTTAGATATTAAGTTTCCTTTTTTTGTGAATTTAGCTTTTTTTAATAAACCTGATATTGTCATGAATTGAATTAGTTCTTCTGTTTTAATGATGGAGTAAAACCGTCGTCGCAAGTGGTGTGTGGATGGGCGAACCGACCGTCCTTCGATGGGGCGATTGGGACTAGACATGACGCACAAACGATGACGACATGACGGGACTGACTTCCGCTGATTTTTTTTTCAGGTGGCGACTGGGAGGAATTTCTTTAGGGGCTACCATTCACAGATCTGGCCAGAATGGTAGCAATTGGTCGCATCCAAGTGCGATAAGGGTGGTTTGGCCATCCTCAGCCAACAACACCTGGCTTATTTCAGGTCGTAACGAGCTGTCATCGCTGTATGATACTGGGACACATTATTCGGTGTAGGGTACGTAGGGTTAAGTTAGCTTTAGGTTTAGTTATAAGTCGTAAATTAAGTTCGGTAGTTAGGGATTAGGTTAGAGTAGGTTTAGTTAGCTACATCGCGCTAGTCCCGGTCTTGCACAGTGGTGATGGCACACAGATGTGATCCTGCTGTTTCTTTTCTTCTGTTTTTTCTATCATCTTTCCCTCCTCCTATCTTTTAAGTCCGTCCGTGAAATAACGTAGCTTTCTCCAGGCTATCTTTGTTTTCTCTTTTTTTTATAACCCGGCACGAAAACAAAAAGGTAAGTTGAGTTGCGATGCACGGGGTAGTGGCAAGAACCTACCCAACCCGACGAGCTAGAGCCGAGCAACCGCGAGCGTGCCACTGCCAACTACTCCTGCATCATGGATGCCTCCGTGGCCAACTGACCCCTTACAATGGCGCCCAACGTTTACGGCTAGTCTGCTAGTTTTTTTTCTTTTTCCAACATTTCACACTCCTATCTATCTTTTATTTCTCCAAGATCACCTTCTGATTATGCTTTTGGTTTCTGAGCAGATCAACGGTGGCTGTCCGGTCTCCAGGCGAGAAGCCAAGGGACTTAGTGAGGTAATCGGAAGTCTGTAAAGGATCCAAAAGCGGACTAGAAGTGAGAGGTCGATAAGTTGACTGCTGTCCGATACAGTTAGCCCTTGGTTGACTTATCGTGAGGCGTGGGCTTGAGATCACGAGCTTCTAGTCGTGTTGAAGTATAACCTGGACATTCTCTGCCAGCCTGGGATTTGGTTCAGCCATATACCCAGTGTGGAGGGAAGATAAGGGTAATACTTCAGCACTCGTTACGATACTGAAATACCAGTCGCCACTATACGTGACACAACTTTACATTACGAACTATACTTTGACCGACCTTAGTACCCATCGAGAGTGACTGGAAAATCGGTTGACAAATTCCATACACCAAAGCGATCTATATGAATTAATTCTACACAACATTGTTTTTTGAGTTTCATATTATTTAGTCATATATTTATACCATATATTTTTATTTTTTATTTTTTTATTAGATATCCTTTTTTTAACCTTTTTTAGATTAGTTTTTTTTGAATATATATATTTTTTTTTATTACTCCTTTTTTTTGAATCACAACATTTTTTTTTTTCATATACATAAAATATCAATTTAGTACATATACCGCATTCCTTTTTTTCAAAAAAAAGGAGGTAAGTTATAGCAGTTTTTTTTGATTATGAATAAAGATACAGGGGCAGTCCCTAGGGACACTTCTTCGGGCGATGTAGCTATTGGAGGTTTCGGTTTTGAAGAGGAACGGAGAGCTCCAAGGGACAGCTCGGACAGCAGCCTCCTAGGAGTAGCAACCCACTCTCCGTGGAAAAATGACAGGTGGAGAATGGGTAACCATCGACAAATGCGGCCCAAGGAAAATGCCAAACCCGGAGCGGATGTCCTGGACCTCACGACGATCTCGCACGACTTTCTGCGATTTAGTCCAGATCGTCAAAACACAAATGAAGCCGCAGAACCAACAACCCACAAGGCGGTTCCTGTGTTGACAGGGATTCCGGAAATTTCCGGAGAAGAATCTGGCTCTCATCCCTCGGAAGATGAGATCTTCGAGCATCGACAAACACGAGCATCGACAAGCAAACGAGTACCGATGAAACGCCAAGACGCCTACGAAACTTACACTGGACAGTACGAAGCATACGACGAACATAGTGAGAGACGACCAGGAGGGAGGCGCAGAACAATGTACGAAGACGAAGACTACAACGTACGTAGACAGAAACAACCAGAGGACAGCGAAAGGACATACAGACCACAAAACGCCTACCCTAGGAAGATGGAAAGAGAAGAGGACAACGTAATGTCGAAGCTCGACGACAGGATGACCGCCATGATGGCAACGTTCGAAAAGAGCATTGCCATCATGAGCGGAAAGATAAGCTGTCTCGAGCTTTCAGTTGCCTCAACTTCCAAGGGTAACACGACGACGACTAACAGACGCCTAAGCAATACTAGGGAACGACAAGACGCACCCGAATCGCCTCCATACCACAACAAGACTTACACCCACAGTGACCGACGAAATGCTCGATTACCAGAGATGGACAGGGCCCAGGACATTCCAGGAGACTGCTACCGCGACGATGCCCGAAGGATGAGCACTAGCATCCATAAGTGGGGGATCAAATTCGACGGCACATCCAAGACAATGCCGGTAGAGAGTTTCATCTTTCGGATTGAAACTCTGAAGAGGAAGAATGGGGTGTCTTCTGACCAGTTGCTAGCCCAGTTCCATCACCTAGTTTCAGGCCCGGCTGAAAGATGGTACTGGGAATACCTAGAGGAAATCGGGGGGGATGAGCAGCTCAGCTACCGCGATCTTAAAGCTGAGCTGATCAAACAATTTAGAGACGGACGACGGGATCACGAAATTCTTAGGTCCATCATGGATAGGAAACAGTTGCCTCATGAGACATTCGACGACTTTTACGCCGACATACGGTCGATGACAATCCATATGACCAACCGACCGCACGAACTGGACCTGGTAGACATACTGCGACACAACATTAAAGACCGTGTCGCTACACTCATCTTCGGGTGCTCCATACGGAGTATACAAGACCTGCGCGATGAGTGTAGAAGAGCAGAGAAATACTTAACAACTAGGGACCAACGATACAAACGTCACGTGACGGAGATCGACGAACTACATACTCAAAGACGAGCAACTTTACACGAACCTCCGCAAGATTTTTCGGACAATGACTTTTTTCTGACAGGTTGACTTGCTTCAGTTGTGGGCAAGGGATCATTAATTTCCACTGTACTAAATGTCAGGGAAACCTGCAGATCGGCGGGAATGCCGGGGGTCATCCGTCGAAACCGACCACAACCTCGGCGAACCTCGACAAACCCAGCCAGTAAGCATCCTGCAGCGTGACCCAACGACACCTAGAGCACAGACGTGTCCCGATCCTCCTCAACGGAAGACCCTCCACCAACGAATAGTGGAATACAACGAAGTGAGGAAGCGTATTTTCGGAGAAGAAGTGACAGTGCCTGTGGAGAATACTAGAAAATATAAAAAAATACATAGGCTAAGGGAAAAATGTGCAATAAAAAGACGACGACTAAAGAGAATACTCGAAACTGTGATAACAACACGACATGACAACAGACCGTTCGCCCAAGTGAATATTGCGGGAGAGGATGTCCTCGGTCTGCTAGACAGTGGTGCGTCCATAACCTGCTTGGGAAAAGGGGCGTTTGACTTTTTGAAGAGACATAACATTACCCTGACAAACATGACGACCGATATACGGACAGCTGATGGCAACCATCAGAAAATACTTGGACGGTTTACGTCCCCTGTATCATGGCATGGCAAAACGAGGGACCTAGAAATATTCGTGGTCCCGAATTTACAACAATCACTATATTTAGGGGTAGACTTTTGGAAGAGCTTCGCGGTCGCTCCTAACATTATATCGGGACTAGACTTGCCATCGCCGACCGGAAACGATTCCCCAATCCAAGCGCTTACCCAATCACAAACCGAGCAGTTGGAGAGGGTGAAACAACTTTTCCGTCGTTCGCAATCCTGGGGTTAGGCAAGACGAAGCTTCTAGAGCATGTGATTGAGGTAGACGACCACCAAGCTCCTATCAAACAACGACATTACCCCATTTCGCCAGCGATACAAAAACTCTTATATGACGAGCTGGATCGAATGGTTGAATTAGGGGTAATTGAAGAAAGCAGTAGTGCTTGGAGTTCACCGGTAGTCTTGGTCAGAAAACCGGGGAAGAATCGTCTATGCCTAGATTCACGAAAGGTCAACGCCGTGACTAAAAAGTATGCCTACCCTCTTCCCCACATCGACGGTTTACTAAGTCGCCTCCACGATACCAGGTACATCTCTGGTATCGATTTGAAAGATGCATTTTGGCAGATTCCTCTGGAGGCCAAATCAAGGGAGAAGACAGCTTTCACAGTCCCTGGTCGGCCACTTTACCAGTTCACGGTCATGCCGTTTGGACTGTGTAATGCTGCCCAGAGAATGTGTCAGCTAATGGACAAAGTCATTCCCCATCGGTTGAAGGAGAATGTCTTTGTCTACCTCGATGATCTCTTGGTTTGTTCTCCAGATTTCGAATCTCATGCCAAACTACTATCCGAGGTGGCCAGGTGTTTGAGGGAAGCAGGATTGACAATCAATGTCGAAAAAAGCAAATTTTGCTATCGCGAAATAAAGTATCTGGGATACATAGTTGGCGATGGCAGTCTTAAGACAGACCCGGACAAGGTGTCGGCGGTAGAGAAATTTCCGGTACCGAAGACTCCTAAGCAACTCCGTCGGTTTCTAGGAATGACAGGATGGTATAGGCGGTTTATTCCAAACTTCTCCGGACTATCCGCGCCTATGACGGACTGCCTTAAGAAAGGACAAACTTTTACTTTGACGGAAGACGCGCTGAACGCGTTCAACAATCTTAAGGCGACTTTGGTGTCCGCACCCATACTCTCAAATCCGGACTTTAAGAGACGATTCTACATACAGTGCGACGCTTCGACGACTGGAGTGGGTAGTGTGCTGTTCCAGGTGGACGCAGAGAAAAACGAACGACCGATAGCATTCATGTCTCAGAAGCTAAATTCTGCGCAACGGAATTATAGCGTCACAGAGCTTGAATGCTATGCGGCCGTCTTGTCAGTGAAGAAGTTTAGAGCCTATGTTGAGGGCTTACCCTTTACTATTATAACCGATCACGCTAGTCTGAAGTGGCTGATGACACAGAAGGATCTGTCTGGTCGCTTGGCCAGGTGGAGCCTGAAACTTCAGGGCTTCGACTTCGAGATCGAGCATAGAAAGGGTACATTAAACGTAGTGCCCGATACTCTCTCACGCGCCCACATGGAAGAGATCAGTACCCAATACGACATTCTGCAGGTTGATCTCAACTCTCCATATTTTTTGTCAGAGGAATATGAGGAGTTGAAGAAAATCATAACAGAAAACCAGGACCGACTTCCCGACACATGCGTCTCAGACGGATTTGTGTATAAGCGAACTGACATACGAACAGGAGACCCGGTACAAGACGACTTATCCTGGAAACTCTGGATTCCGAGGGAGTTGCGTGAGAGCTTGGTGGCTGCAGCACATATTGCACTGGCCGCTGGACATGGCGGGATTCACAAGACTTTTGCTCGCCTGAGGCAGATGTACTTCTGGCCAGGTATGGTATCCGATGTCCAGAATCTCGTCAAGTCTTGCGAGGTCTGCAAGTGCTGCAAGCCACTCAATACGGTATCTAGACCGCCGATGGGACAGCAAGTCGTTACGGAGCGACCCTTCCAGAGGCTTTATATTGATTTCCTAGGCCCCTATCCGCGAACTAAGAACGGGAATACCCACATTTTTATCGTATTAGATCATTTTTCTAAGTATGTGTTTTTGAAACCAGTAAGGAAGGCAACAGCAGTAGAGGTAGTAAAACATTTAGAGGAAGGCGTATTTCATATGTTTGGTGTGCCCGAGTATGTGCATTCGGATAACGGCAAACAATTCGTCTCCGAGTTGTTTGCCAGTTTCCTAGGAAAATATGGCGTCAAGCATGTTCGAACCGCGCTCTACTCTCCTCAAGCTAATGCGTCAGAAAGGGTCAACCGGTCTGTACTGGCCAAAATACGGTCATACATACATGATGACCAGAAGAACTGGGACCTCCATGTGAGCGACGCGGCATTTTCTTTGAGGAGCGTGGTGCACGATTCGACCGGGTTTGAGCCGTATTATGCCATTTTCGGGACACACATGATTCAACATGCCAAATCATATGAAATATTAAAGAGACTAGACGTAGTGAAATATCTGAACACTGAGGTATTAGAAAAGAATGACAAATTAGAGCTTATTCGAAGGAAAATTTTTGACAATCTAAAGCTAGCACATGACAAGGCGACGCGATCGTATAATACTAGGAGTAAAGATATGAAATATAACGTAGGACAAATAGTGTATAGACGCAACTTTAAGCAAAGTAATTTAGCTGACAGTTACAATGCCAAATTAGGACCCAAATTTTTAAAAGCAGTGATACTAAGGGTGATAGGCAATTCCCTCTATGAAGTTGGCACCCAAAATGGGGAGAGAGTCGGTATTTTCCACGCAAAAGATCTCCATTCCTAGCTTCATTAAGGGAACCTTATAAACTTGACGCACTCTACCTGCTGTTGCTGGATGTTTTTTGTATTTATTTATTTATTTATTTATTTATTTATTTATTTATTTTATACACATATTTATTTTATTTATTTATTTATTTTATTTATTTATTTATTTTACTTAGTTATATTATATTTATTTATACTTTTATTTATTCATAGACTTATTTATTTATTTATTTATTTATCTTTTCTTCTAGTCATTTACATTAACTTATTTATTATATTTTATTTTTTTTATTTATTTATTTATATTAGGTTAGGAATTAAGCTGTGATATTAGTATAGGTTAGATAGGTATGAGAGGTATCTGTGTTAAGTATTGACTGTGATCTTTTTAGTTATAGGTTTTAAATAAGTAGGAGTATCTCAGGGAGTGGGCCCTTGCACCACGTATCAAAGGAATAGGCACGCTCGTCTGAACAGTTCTTGCAAAAGGCCTCCTTGATTTATTTTTACGAATTCAGAATGTTCACGACCACTCACACTCTGCTTTCGAGCCTGTAGCGTCAGCCTTTTAGCAAAAAAAAAAAAAAAAAAATTAATTGTTTCATTTTGATGTCCTATTTGTGTTCCGTCACTGTACCAAGTCCAATAAATTTACCCCTTTTTAAAACAGACCTTTTCCCCTCCCAATCTATCAATTGGTCCTACTAATCTCTCTTTCCGAACTTACAACAAAACCTAACTCTATCAAACGTCCCACTATTTCCGAATTCCTCCATTCCACTTTCTTCGTAGGCTCACTCTCTCCCTGTGTTCTTGTTACTATGGTGTATATGGTATGTCTCTTTTGTCGTAGAGAGTTGTGTTGACCAATGTAAATCCAGGAGGAGGTGGTGGCAAGCTTCGCTAAAGAGATACATCGTGTGGGAGGCAGTTTAGTATATGTATAAGTTTAGGCATGAACCCACAGTTGAGCGGCAGAGATTAGAGTGGGGAATAAAAATAGAAATTGAATAGAAAGAAGCAAAGAAATGGGACGTTTTTTTTGACTTAGAGAACGAGACCAATTATATAGGTCAATGGCCTTTACGGGTTTTGATCAGCTGATGGTGTCAGCCGATGAGATGGTTTTTTTTGTGTCTCTGGGGACATAGCGACAAGGTCGTGTTGGGTGGGATTTTTTTTTTCCCCCTTTTGGGAGTTAAAAAAAGTCGAGACAGTCGATGTCTGAAGATAGAGCGACAAGGTCGCATTCGATTCGGGGTACGCTCGTTATTTTTGTGTGTTACGCGAAACGCAATTAAAAAAATAAAAAAATTGTTTTTGGACTGCGCCGCGTACAGTTTTGCGCTTCGTGGATACTGAACAATTTTTTTATATCCACCGGGTGTCCGCGCTTTTTTGAAACAAAAACAAAAGCTAGCCGACGGAAAATATCCCCGGGCAAAACGAAAAAAAAAATTAACGCAAAGTGCCGCGGTGAAGAAAAAAAAATAAAAAAAATTGAACTACCCCTATCCACCCCCCCCCCCTTACACCTACGCGGTGCCAATTTACCGGTGCAATAAGGACAACCCACAAATAGGCTGGTGGGCGAAAAGTCCTTGCTGGTGTTGTGCAAAAAAAAAAAAATAAATAAATTTAAAAAAAAATAAAAAATCGTAGTGCGAAATATGATCCCCCACCCCATATACTCCAAGCTACATCGCCTGCAAGAGGTGCTCCGCGGGACAACCACAACAACAATAACAATTAATTGAAAAAAAAAAAAAATATAAATTAACAATCAGTGACAGACACAGTGACAAGAAAAAAAAAGAGATTTGATTTTATTGAAAAAAAAAATATATATAAAAAAAAAAAATAATAATAATAATAATAAGAGTACATATGCAGATGTCGTGTATATTAACAAAAAATATATATGTATATCAACAATTTGGATTTAGTCAATAGGTTAAGTTATAGCTTTGAGTTTTTTTTTGAATTCATTGTGTAGAGTAAGAATAGGATGTTAGATTTAAGTTTTTTTTTTCCTTTTTTTGAATTTTATTTTTTTATTTATGTGCGCGCAAACAAAAAAACAGATTTTTATTTTTCATCTAAGCGATTCGTCGAAGTGCTGGCGCCAGAACTACGGGGGATCCATGTCTAACCGGTAAGTCCTATGCATATACGAGTATATACGCTTTGTGGCCAGAAGTAGCCTTATAGTAGTAAAAAAAAAAAATAAATAAAAAGATAATAATAATAAAAACAAAAAAAATAAAATTCAAAAGGCTCGTAGTTTCTTTCTTTTGTAAATTTTTTTTTAATGAATCAATTATTGTATGTTAGATATTAAGTTTCCTTTTTTTGTGAATTTAGCTTTTTTTTAATAAACCTGATATTGTCATGAATTGAATTAGTTCTTCTGTTTTAATGATGGAGTAAAACCGTCGTCGCAAGTGGTGTGTGGATAGGCGAACCGACCGTCCTTCGATGGGGCGATTGGGACTAGACATGACGCACAAACGATGACGACATGACGGGACTGACTTCCGCTGATTTTTTTTTCAGGAGGCGACTGGGAGGAATTTCTTTAGGGGCTACCATTCACAGATCTGGCCAGAATGGTAGCAATTGGTCGCATCCAAGTGTGATAAGGGTGGGTTGGCCATCCTCAGCCAACAACACCTGGCTTATTTCAGGTCGTAACGAGCTGTCATCGCTGTATGATACTGGGACACATTATTCGGTGTAGGGTACGTAGGGTTAAGTTAGCTTTAGGTTTAGTTATAAGTCGTAAATTAAGTTCGGTAGTTAGGGATTAGGTTAGAGTAGGTTTAGTTAGCTACATCGCGCTAGTCCCGGTCTTGCACAGTGGTGATGGCACACAGATGTGATCCTGCTGTTTCTTTTCTTCTGTTTTTTCTATCATCTTTCCCTCCTCCTATCTTTTAAGTCCGTCCGTGAAATAACGTAGCTTTCTCCAGGCTATCTTTGTTTTCTCTTTTTTTTATAACCCGGCACGAAAACAAAAAGGTAAGTTGAGTTGCGATGCACGGGGTAGTGGCAAGAACCTACCCAACCCGACGAGCTAGAGCCGAGCAACCGCGAGCGTGCCACTGCCAACTACTCCTGCATCATGGATGCCTCCGTGGCCAACTGACTCCTTACACAATCCCTAGCTCACGAAGGTTACTCCATAATTTGCGGCCATCTAACGTATTCAGGGATTTGCATAAAACTGTGACTTGGCAACTCTTATTTCACGAACAACACTATTTCTTAAGTGTATGTAGACTTGGTGGAGCTCGTCTATCCGAAAGCGTTTCCATCGGCGGTAAGCCTGATCGCGTTGTAACATTAAGAGTCGGATTTCGTTCGTAAACCATGCCCTTGTTCTTTCCTTTACCAATTCCAGTTGTTATTGGGACGTGTGTATCAAAGAGATGGTTTATGTTTCTGTGGATAAATTCAACTTGGTCATCCGGTGAGGGCATATCGTAAACGAGATCCCATGGAACGCAATGTATATGGTGTTCAAGAGCAGACCTGTCTACATTTTTAAAGTTCCTGAAACTATAATTAGCGAATTTGTTCGATCAATAATATCAATGTCAAATGTAGAAAAGATGAGGTCATATTTTGAAAAAGCAGGTGCAGATATTTGATCATAGAGTAATACTTTATCAGTATTGTTTACAAAAAACAAGTCCAATAAGGTACTTGAAGAGCTCCCGAAATGGGTAGGAACTTGGGTATTGCTGTTAAAATCGCTACAGACAATAACATTGGGTGAGCAGATTGAATTTTGTTCAATAAACGCATATGTAGGTGCTAAATCAATATGTCTGTTTGGCCTTTAGACCGTTCCTACACGAACACTACTTTCGCCACAGATTATGGTGATGAACCACAGACTCAATTGGTGAGCGACATTTATCTTTATAGGTCAAACCCTCTCTTAAATAAATTGCTGCTCCACCACCATACATAGTTCAATGGTTTCCTTTAGTTCCATCTCATATGTGTTTATAAGTGGAACTCGTTGCTTTGTTGATTTCGTTTATTGTTGTTGTTGTTGCTGTTGCTGCTGTTATTGCTGCTGCTGCGATTTTTGTTGCTCTTGTTCTTTTTGTTGTTTATTTTTGGGTTGTTGTTTAGGATCTTTCTTTGTTAGTTCTTGTACTGGTTTTTGTAGATTTTGTTGTTTTAGTTGCTAGTTAAGTTTTTCTTGTTGTGGTAGCTCCACATTGGTGTTTTGTTGCTTCTGAGAGATCTGAAGATGTTGCTGTAACTCCTTCTCCCTCCTTGTCACTTTCTTCGCTCTTATAGCAAGCACTTGTTGCTGTAGCTGCATTATGCTTTAATGGCTTTGACTTCGTCCTCTTCGTCATCTGACCCAGAGGCAGCTAGAAATGAGAAGCTATTGTTTCCACCCATGTAGTGGCCTTCCCCGCCGTCAGAAACATATGGGTATTCGTCTGTGCTCTTTCGCTGTTGTTATTGTCTTGCTGCTTTTGTAGAAGTCGTTGGCGCCTCTTTCCTTGCTCCACCGGGCAGCTTCTCAGTAGATGCTGATAGGGAAGGGCGCTTAACGAGGTTTGGAGTTGGCTTCAGCTTCCTCCTCCTCTCAGTCGTAGTTTCCGAGCGGGCCGAAATTACGGTCTGGTCATCAGATGACATCGTGCCACCTCCCGGACCCGCTATTTGGATAGCGGACCGTTCACCACTCACTATGAATGACTACGACGCCGTTAACTGCACGGCTACCGAGTCAGCTAACTAAATTTTATCAAATTCACAACTTTTTTTTTTTTACTTTACGTAAAGCCGAAACACGTCTGTTCTCTACGGAGATCTGCGAACGACTCACTAATGCTTAGCACACTTACGAGGGGCGTTCAACATATTCTCGGTATCGGGGTGAAGTTGTGGTTGTATATATAAATTGACTTATTTATCAAGTAATACTATTATTTTAAAATTTCATATAAATGTGATTATTAATTCGCGTTTTATCTCTAGTTAAACAGAATCATAATGGCAACTGAGACGATGATGGTGAAAATTGAGCATCGCGCTGTAATTAAATTTCTCACTAAGCAAGGAAAAAGTCAAAAACTATTCATGAAGAGAGGGTGGCTGTTTACCAGGATTCCGCACCTTCATTATCAACTGTGCAAAAGTGGTCAAGTGAGTTCAAGAGAGGCAGAGAGAGCATTGAAGACGACCCCCGCTCCGGCGCCCCGGCTACTACTTGTACGGGAGAAAGCATCAAAGAAGTCGAAAAACTTGTTCTTGAGGATGCCCGAATAAAGGTGAAAATGATGGCAGAGATCACCAAGCTTTCAATTGGTACCATTCACACCATTCTTCATGAACATTTTAGCCTTTCAAAGGTCAGTGCAAGGTGGGTGCCACGAATGCTCACAGCGCCTCAGAAAAAAGTGAGAATCGCATGCTGTAGAGAGCTTTTGGAGATGTGTAGTGAGAACGCGGACGGTGTTATGGATCGAATTGTTACTAGGGACGAAACATGGGTCCACCACTATGACCCTGAAAGCAAACAAGAGTCCATGCAGTGGCATAAAAAAGGAACAGACCCCCCGAAGAAGTTCAAAGTCACTCCGTCTGATGGGAAGCTCATGGCCACAGTTTTTGGGACTCAAAGGGAATCTTGCTCATTGAGTACAAGAAAAAAGGTGAAACCATCAACGCCACATCCTATGCTTCCACTTTGCATAATTTGCGGGAGGAAATTAAAAAGAAAAGACGGGGTAAACTCGCAGCGGGTGTGTTGCTTCTTCATGACAACGCTCCTGTTCATACGGCGCGAGTTTCCAAGGCTGCTGCGCGAGATTGTGGTTTCGAAGAAATCCAACAGCCACCCTATAGTCCAGACCTTGCCCCTAGTGATTATTTCCTGTTTCCGGATTTGAAAAAATGTCTTCGTGGAAAAAGATTTTCGGATGATGAAGAACTCAAGTCGGCAATAAATGGGTATTTTGCAGAGAAAGAGGAAATTTATTTTTTTGAGGGTTTAAAAAAGCTTATCTCAAGATGTAACAAATGCATTGATGTTCGGGGAGATTATATTGAAAAATAAAAACAATTTAAATTGAATTCGCATTTTCCTTCATATCTATACCGAGAATATATTGAACGCCCCTCGTATGTAGGTGTTTAGAAAAAGCATAGGGCTCTGTCACGACGCTAGTAAGTAGTCTACTGTCTATTCTACTGAGAAATTGTGGGTGTATCAAACGCCAATGACACCAATGCTATCAGGACGGCACAACAGATCTTATCCAAACCCCTGTCCATCGATATTCCCGACAATGAAATTGAGAATTACTATGTAAAGATAATGCAAACAAAATCCGTCTCCTGTGACTTGAAATCGATCATCTGTTTAAGATTCGCTAGTCTAACAACAAAACAACGAATTATGTGCTCAAAAAGGAACAATAAAAATAATCTCAACACACATGCGGCTGACATCGATGGTCCTCTCGTCAGCAGCGGTAGCAGCAGCAGCAGAGTAAAGAGTGGTACCGCAATCTACTCGTACAAGTTAACGAAATATTATACCAAAGTCAGCAACACGCGCACACAATTTCGTATCACGCGCAGTTCTCATGATGTCACCAGATACCTGCACATCAAACACATTCAGCCAGTGCAGACGATAATCCCAACACGCGCAGTCTATTTCCCGTTAATGTCACCAGATACCTGCATACCAAGCACCTGCAACCTATGCACAAAACACCACCAACAACTTGCAGAATCAGCTAATTGTTACTATTTAAGGTATTACTGTTTGTTAGGAAAACTCAGTTGTATTTTGAATGGACAGAATCGCTGTCCGAAAAATAAAGTTTTTTTTTATGACTTAAAAATATAAATCTTTAATTGGCGCCCGAGCAGGGACCGCGGTCCAGTAGCTGGTATAACAATAAGCCCTAAAGTAGTGCAAGTTTGTGACTTTAAATCTGTAAAAAAAAGCCCTTAAGTAGTGCATACAGTGAAACCCGGTGTAAAGTGCAAACCTACCAGTGAAAACCGTGGTCCCAAAAGACCCTGTAAAGCCCTCAAGTAGTGCTAAAGTGCCCTCGAGTAGTGCCCAGAAAAGGTCGAAAAAATAACGAAGTCCCTCAAGTAGTGACAAATAAAATAAAGCCCTCAAGTAGTGCTAAAGTGCCCTCAAGTAGTGCCCAGAAAAGGTCGAAAAAATAACGACAAATAAAATAAAGCCCTCAAGTAGAGCTAAAAGTGCCCTCAAGTAGTGCCTAAATAAAACAACGTCAGCCAGGGAAAAGAGGCCCCTAAGTAGCTTGCGACAAAAGCAAAAAGGAGACACATCAGTCAGCCGCCCTGCATCCAGAATGAAGATTCTGATTTTTATGTAAGCATAGTAATAAGATTTTAATAAAAAAAAGAAAAAAATCAATTAAGTGTGAACAGAATATATATCTAATATTTTGACAATTTATAATCTTACGAATTAGAATAAGATTTTAATAAAAAAACGAATTATAAATCAATTAAGTGTGAACAGAAATATTTTGACAATCTATAATTGAACATATTTACGAATTATAAAATACTTTAGAATACGAGTGTATAAAAATTATTTCTAATTGGAAAGTAAATAATTTATAATTAAGAATTTTTTTTTTCCTCATAACTCTTATAATATCCTACTTCAGACACAATTAAAAAAACACACAAATTACAGTTTAAACTTATATCTTTATTCATATTCATATATCTATATCCTATATAATCTATACTACCTGAACAAATTAATAACATTAACGAACTGGACAAAATTCCCGACGTAGTGAATTCTCCGGGCAACCGGGCGAATTCAGCTCTTGGCGTAAGAGCGTGGAAAGGATTTTGAAAATTTACGATCCAATGAAAGGATCACCCAAATACTTTGGCATTTTGAATGTCATCAGAAACAAGATAGTAGGAAACGCGGACCATGTCCTTGAGTCGTACAACACTCCTCTGGACTGGGACTGCATTTCTCGATGCTTGACGCTGCAGTACGCAGACAAGCGAGATCTAGGTACCTTAGAGTACCAATTGACCTCGCTCTTTCAAGGCCAAATGACTATACAAGAGTTCTACCAAGCGGTTTACGCTCATTTATCTTTGATACTAAATAAAATATCCTGTATGGACGTGACTAACGAGTCCCTTAGCTTGCTAATGGAAACCTATCGAGATAAGGTTCTCGATACGTTTATAAGAGTCCTTAAGGCCTTAAAGGTGATCTCCCCAGACTCCTCGGGATCCGAGAGCCTGTGGACTTACCTCAAGCTCTTCACTTGTGCCTAAAGCTAGAAAATCAAAGCTATAGATCACAATATGCAATGGCTAATAACAACTCCAGTAAGAGACTTCACCATCCAGAGCCACCGCAACTTCCACAAAGACGAGTAAGTCACAATAATCACTCCGCACCAAATCGTCAACCATTTTACCCCGAATTAACTCACCTTCAGAGAACAGCCCAATACGCCAATCAGAGGTCAGCACCACATCAAGGAACTCAAAGACAACCGAACAACCAAAACCAATTCCAGCAATATCAGAAACAGAGCATTCCGCAAAATCAGCATTTTTCTACAAATCAAGCTCCACGACAACCTCCTCCAGAGCCAATGGATGCGTCGACAATCCGAACAAATGTAAACCAACCACAGCGTGGCAACTGGCCACCAGCTCCCAAAAGGCCATCGATGCCGCCATCACAACAGGTGCATCCTTCAAAACTACAAAGAAATTACCACGTTGATACCCAGTCGGTATCACCAGAAGAAGAAGTACAATATGAAATGGAACAATACGCGCAAACTATAGCAAATGACGTCCAAGGAAACGGCGAGACGCTTCAAGAATACGTTGAGCAGTCACAACAACGCTATTACGCCAATTCCGTTGGTGGTAATATCTTGATAAGCCACCACACCTTTGTTAACCTATTCGGATTGAAAGATGTAAAACTTAAGTTTTTTCTCATGCCTCAACTCAAATCGTTTCACGCCATACTGGGAAACGATAGCCTGAAAAGCCTGTCTGCAGTAATCCATACACAGAAAAACTACGACTATATGGTCATCGGAGACAAAGCCAAAATACGCATTAAACAACTAATCTCCCAATCCGTCAATGCGATCAATATTCGAACTGGTCACATGTCTCCAACGCAAAAGTCCTCAATAGACAAAGTCATCCACGATTTCCCGAACCTTTTTGACGATCCGGATGAAAAACTAACTTATTCAACCATCGTCAAAGGAGAAATAATAACAACGGTCGATTCACTGGTATACTCCAAATTTTACCCTTACCCCATGTCCCTCAAAGACGAAGTTGAAAATCAAGTAAAAACGCTTCTGAACAACGGCATCATTAGACCTTCACGGTCCCCATACAATTCACCCGTGTGGATTGTTCCTAAAAAAGCCGATGCTTCCGGCGAAAAAAAATATAGGCTTGCAATTGACTATAGGAAGTTAAATAGTATAACTGTGGCCGATCGATATCCGATCCCACAAATAAATGAGGTCCTCTCACAGCTTGGCCAGAATAAATGTTTCACTGTCATCGACCTAAAAAGCGGTTTTCATCAGATCCCCTTGAAAGAATCTGATATTGGAAAAACGGCCTTCTCGGTCAATAATGGCAAGTACGAGTTCACGAGATTGCCATTCGGACTCAAGAATGCTCCATCAATATTTCAGAGAGCACTCGACGACATCCTTCGCGAGCATATTGGCAAGATATGCTACGTTTATATAGATGACATTATCATCTTTAGTCGAGATGAAGCAACACACGAGCAAAACGTCCGAACAATTTTCCGCACTTTGCAAAGCGCAAATATGAAGGTACAACTTGATAAGTGCGAGTTCTACAAACAAGATGTAGAATTTTTGGGATTTGTTATCTCATCTCAGGGAATAAAGACCAACCCGGAGAAAGTAAAGGCGATACAAAATGTACCATATCCACAAACCCTGAAAGAACTTCGCTCCTTTCTCGGACTATCAGGGTGTTATCGCCGATTCATTAGGGATTATGCCAAACTGGCGAAACCCTTAACAACACTTCTAAGAGGAGAAGATGGACGTTGGTCCAAAAACCTCTCGAGTAAAAAACCCATCCATCTTAACGATGAAGCCAAGGAAGCATTCCAAAAACTCAAGAACTCTCTAACCTCAGAAGACACCATACTAATGTACCCAGATTTCAGAAAAGACTTCGAATTGGTGACAGACGCCTCAAATTATGCCATAGGCGCTGTTTTAGCCCAGGACAACAAGCCGATAATGTTCATTTCAAGAACATTAAACAAAACTGAAGGTTACGCGGCGAACGAGAAAGAGATGCTCGCCATCGTTTGGGCTCTTAACACGCTGAGGAATTACCTTTACGGTTCAGCGAAAGTCATCATATACACTGATCACCAACCCCTTACCTACTCCTTAAGCAACAAGAATAGCAATACAAAATTAAAAAGGTGGAAAGCGCTTTTGGAAGAATACAATCATGAGATTAGGTATAAACCAGGCAAAATGAATGTCGTTGCCGATGCACTTTCCAGACCTCCAATACGTTCAGGAATAAATAGTCTTACACCAACAATACACAGTGATGAAAGTTCATCTGAGAACTTAATATTCAGTGTGGATTGTCCCATAAACGTTTTCAAGAACCAAATTATCCTTAACACCGGAGATAACCCTAGCCAACAATTTCAAATAGTATTCCCTTCCTACCACCGCCATATAATTACAGAACGTTTCTACACTAATAATAACTTGATTGAAATTTTAAAGGCACGTCTAAACCCAGCAGTAACTAACTGTATTAAAACAGAAGAACGAGTAATGGGTTTGATTCAGGAAATCTATAAAGAATATTACACTAAATATCGCATAAGATTTTCCCGAACTTTAGTTGAAGACATTGTAGATGACCAGAGACAGGAAGAAATAATAATAAATACCCACCAACGTGCTCATAGAAACGAGCGTGAAAATAAAGTGCAGAATCTTGAAAAATTTTATTTTCCAGCCATGTCACGTAAAATCAAAAGAATAGAAAAACTTTGCTCGATCTGTAAAGAGAACAAATATAACCGTCGTCCAGACAAGATTGAGATTCAGGCCACGCCAATACCAGAGTATCCAGGCCAAATAATACATGTGGACATTTTCTCCACTGAAGGCAACCTAGCGTTGACTTCAGTAGACAAATTCTCTAAATACGCTCAGGTAAAGAAAATCCAATCAAAAGCTGTTGAAGACATTAGACGACCGCTTAGAGACATAATTTTCGCATATGGTATTCCGAAAACCATAGTATTTGACAATGAACAATCGTTTAATTCTACCCCGATATCTTTTATGCTTGAAAATGAGTTTGGTATACAGATACATAAAACACCTCCCTATACGAGTTCATCAAATGGCCAAGTAGAGCGATTTCACTCGACTCTTGCTGAGATCATGCGATGCTTGAAAAAAGAACAGGTACACAAATCCTTCACGGAATTATTAGAAGCAGGCGTAAATGCATATAACTTTTCGGTTCACTCCGTCACAAAAAGGAGACCAGCTGATCTATTCTTTAGCAGAAACATCGGTTCCGACCACTCCCAAATAGAAAAATCCCGCTCAGAGAACAAAAAAAGATTGAAGGTAAAGCAAGAAAAAGACTTGGCTTATCATAACAAAAGTAAACCTCCAATTAGAACATACTCACCTGGTGACATAATCTATGTCAAGAAAAACAAAAGGTTAGGTTCTAAACTCACCCCCCAGTATACCCGAGAAACCGTAAAGGTAAATAAGAAGACAACAGTGCTCACCGAATCGGGTAGAGAAGTCCATAAATCGCATATAAAGGTCTAACGTACACTCCATTCTTTCCTCTCTCTTCCAGATACCTTATACCCGTCTACCTAGCTAACGTACAAATACTGGACTATACTAACTCTCGACTACTGACAATAAATACTGGAACAACCCGTCTACAGACAGGAACGTTCAAACTAGTACACGAGATCGATCTTTCCAAATACATACAAGTCATAGACGCCATAGAATCATCTGTGAAAGCGAATTTTCAAACCTCGAAATCCAATTTCTACCTCCTTTCCGAAGAAATATCCAGATCCCACATAAAACGGCTTATTCCCGATCATCCAAAAAGTAAAAGATCAATAGATTTTATAGGAAGTGCCTGGAAGTGGATATCTGGAAACCCAGATAGCCATGACTTCCAGATTATACAAGAAAAAATGAATAATGCGTTAGAAAACAATAACAGGCAAGTCATTATAAATAAATTAATAATAGATAAGATAAATGAGGTAACAAAGGAAACAAATGAGATAAACAAACATATAAAAACTAATGAAAAAATATTAGAAGAATTATTATTTAGTATCAAATATAAACTAGACCTAATAAAAGATGAAATTACAAATATTGGATATGCTTTGCACTGGGCAAAGGCCAATATAATTAATTCCTACATTCTATCAAATATGGAAATAAATAAAATTAAAGAAATCATAGAAAATAAGCAAATACCTTTTAAAAATATAGAAGAAGCAATAGAATTTTCGGAAGTTAAAATCGCATTCAATAACTATACATTAATTTATATTGTAAGTCTACCGATTGTAAATGAGGAAATTTGTGAAAAAAACTTAATAAAAGCAATAAAGCAAAACGAAACTATAATAAAAACAGACTATAACGAAATAGTAAAATGTAAAAGCGAAATTTTTGGTATAAGTACCCCATTAAAGCAATTAACAAACTGTCTATTTGTTCATATTCTAACATTGTTAACATAAGCAACACAAAATGTATTCCTAACTTAGTAAGAAGCCTTCAAGCAAGCTGTAATGTCATCAATAGCCAGCACATACAACCAGTTGAAGAAATATCAGCCGACATTCTATTCCTCAACCAATACCATGGGCTTATAACAATCAATGGAGATCAGGTGTCATTAAACGGAACATTTCTTATAAAGTATCATAACGCTATCATTAAAATTGGTAAAACAACGTTCAAATCAGTTGAAGTTACAGACTTTGCTCCACTACCGGCAATCCACTAACCTGCCTCAATAAACCCCGAAATGGAAGAACTGCTCTCATTAGAGATGATTAAGCAGTTGCACACTCATAATACCCAGCACATCCAGCTGCTAAGGAGAAACATCAAAACCAGCACGATGTTATTTTTGGGCTCGGCTCTTAGGTTTGTAGTTATCATATTGGTCATTCTCAAGAAAACAATGAGTAAAATGAGGCCAGTGAGCAATAATAACATAAAAGACGAAAAGGTTACAGAACCAATAGAAGTAGTCAAAAGCTCTCCATCGCAATCAAGGCCAGCAACATCCCGCATAAACCAGATTCCATTTTTCTAAGTGAACGAGGACGTTCACATTTAAGGGTGGAGGAGTTAACGAAATATTATACAAAAGTCAGCAACACTCTCACACAATTTCGTATCACGCGCAGTTCTCATGATGTCACCAGATACCTGCACATCAAACACATTCAGCCAGTGCAGACGATAATCCCAACACGCGCTGTCTATTTCCCGTTAATGTCACCAGATACCTGCATACCAAGCAACTGCAACGAATGCACAAAACACCTTTGCTGTGGGAACCAACAACTTGCAGAATCAGCTAATTGTTACTATTTAAGGTACGAGTATTACTGTTTGTTAGGAAAACTCATTTCATTTCATTTCATTTTATATGCATTTTTATTTTTGGAATTCATTTACACTTACAAGCTAGACAAAAAATGCTTAAATATTAGCTTAAATAACTTACAAATAATCTTATTCTATCTTACTGGCCATATGCGGGCACTCTAAGTTAAACATAATACTTAATATATGTCTTTCGACGTTTCTTACAGACTATTTTTATTTTTGTTTTACATTTATTAAAACTAAAACTAAGAAAATAAACTTTAAGTAGAAAAACTTAGTATATGGACTTTTTGGTTATATGTACTATAAAACTTAAAACTAAACGTATAAACTATTTACAACTATATCTTAACCTACTTAATCCTACTTAAACTATCTAATCCTATACCATATTTTAGAGGGTGTTACCCACCTCTGTTCTAATATATTTGTTTGTATTTTTTTTTTGTGATTTTTATTTTTTTTTTTTTTCTTAAAACTACCCTAATTCTACCTAAAACTATGTAAGCCGGCCACGGCTAAAAATAAAAAATATGTAGAAGACCGACTTTGCTCCCTATGGAGCTACGTAGGACTGGAGGAAATCGACGACGAGACTTCCCCTCCTTCATCTAGCCACCAGAATTGTTGGTGCTGCCGAGCAACATCCCTTATGTCGCGACTCCCTACCGCCCTACTGAACCGGAGGTGCTCCGCACTGCCATGTGCGACGTCTCTGTCGTAGTTGAGTCGCCTGTCCGCAGCTGTTCGCGCAACGTGGAAGATTAGCGGCACCGCCAATCTGTCCTGGATCAGACCTTTCATATCTAGGTAGAGGAATGCTTCTGGGGGAACAAAGCCATCAAAGCGAACTCTCTCATGATACATGTAATTGGGGTAGAAAGCCCCGGAGATCAGATTGTTCAATGAGGTCATTGCTCTTGCAATGTGCCTTCGAGTCAACTTAATGACGAAATTGTCCACTCTTATCAGGTTCGCCCTATTGTACAAGACCTCATTAGGATAGAATTTTATGTACTCAGACTCTGGTGTTCTGTATAAGCGAAGACAAGCCCTCTCAAACACCCGAATCTTTTCCAATAAACTTGCTCTTACGTTGAACCACACGGGACATCCAAACACAAGCATAGGCCTGATAAGGGCCATGTAGCAGATAACCTTTACCCTCGCATCGAGTTGGCTGTTATAAAACAGTCTCTTTGTAAGGGCAAAAGCACCCTTGGCTCTGGCCAGAGCAACATCTATATGTTTGTTAAAATACATATATTGATCTAGCCAGATCCCAAGGTATCTGACAACATTTCGACAAGCAAGTGGCTGCCCGTGCTGCCCCACGATCGAGAACTTTCGCCAATTCTTTCTGGTATCCCTAGAGGCCCCAGACAAAGGCGTCCTAAACAGAATGGTTTCCGACTTCTGAAAGTTGATTTTCAACTTCCAGTCGTCGCAATATCGCTTAATTTTGTCGAAGTCACGCTGCAAAAGCATATTAATGACCTCAATCTTTGGACCCGATCTGTACGCGATTAAGTCGTCTGCGTACGCTATGGCATGGTGAAGTGAACCTATCAGATCACTTGTGTAAATGTTGAACAGGATCGGCGAATTTACCGCACCTTGTTGCAGACCGTTTTTAATGTTAAATGTTCCAGCAGAAGTCACATCGCCATTCTTCCCGATGAACTGTCTACTGGAGAGCATATCAAAAAGAATATACAGCAGTGGTTTACTAATGCCCAACCTGTCCAGCTTGAAAAAGAGTCCCTCTAACCATACGGTATCGAAGGCCTTTTCCAAGTCAATCAGGCAGCCACCAGTGCACTGATTCTTGCCTTTGTTCCATTGGATGTCAGAAACCAGTTTAGACGCAGCATGAATAACATCATGCCCCGCCTTGAAACCGAATTGATTATCCGGAACTATATGTTTGTCCTCAACCCACTTGGTCAGGACTCTATTGATCACCATTTCGAAAACCTTACTGATGTTTGGAAGGAGACTGATCGACCGGAGGTTCGCCGGATTGGAAGTGTCTTTATCCCTTTTGGGGATGGGGTGTACCACCGTTGTTTTCCAATGCGCTGGATAATGTGCATTACATTATGTCTGTACAAGGTTTTTAACCTCGACAGCAGTCTACTTTTATGTCGGTGCAGTGCGTCAATGGTTGCGTTGCGGAATAAGTCTTCGTTGTCAGTGTATTGATACGGAGGTATCGTTTTGTCCATTGTTCGTTTAATTGTATCGTCCATTAGTTTTAGATACCTGTCAATCTCCTCGTTTGACAGATTTCTATTGGACGGTGGGTAGAGCGAATTCGAGGAGAGTGCTCTCGTCAGTGTTCTGGAGAAGTGTGTCCAACGCACCCTACTATAGTTGTAGGCATGCCTTTGAACAAACTCGTCCAATTCCGCAGCTTCGTTCGGAACGGTTATTTCGGTACTAAGTCCGCAATGGTCACTGTCATACACAAAAGTGCGTAGACAGTTTATGGTTTGTTGGTTTGTGCATGTCAGGTGTATTCGTGTGTCGAACAGCAGGAGATCCAAATAGGACCCGTGTCTAGGAAACGACGGACTATCCGTCGCCTTAAGGCAGAGTCGATACATAACACTGTGTTGACCCCACCAATTGAATAGTAGGTTCCCTCTAGTATTTGGTGTATTATTTCCCCAATCACTATGTTTGGCGTTGAAATCTCCGCCGATAATAAAATAGTTGTCTTCCAATTCCAGCCTCAGAAATCGAAAAAGTGTCTTGAGCTCTGAGATAAATAAGGTGGATTGAGTAGCCTTAGGTGCATAGACAGACACCATGTACAACCGTTTTCCACTACGGAGAGGGATGTACACGATGCATGCTTCCAGCACCTGGAACCTTACTACACGACTGTATACTCTTTTAAAACGTATACCTTTCGTACGAAAATCGCAACTCCACCTCCCTGAATGGAGTTGGGTCGGTTTCTTCGTACTATTTTGTATCTTTTGTGCCTCATTTTGTGTCTTTTGGTAAGCTTAGTTTCGCTAACCAAAAGCACATCAGGGGCTTGGTCGTTAAGCAACTTAAATAGTTTGACTCGTCGTTCGAGCCTTATCAGTGAATTCACATTCACAGCAAGGACCTTCAGAGTTTGCTCCGCCATGTACGTACCCATTACGACTGGAGGTGCGTTAGGTCCGGCAGCAGCGCGTATATTTGATCTACCCGCTTAGCCTGTTCCTGTATTTGACGCTGAAGCTGAGCCATCTGCCCCTGAATAGAGAGCAAGATAGCCAGCATGTCAGGTACAGGTTCCGGTGCTCTAGGCGCTGGGGCCTGAGAAGCTACCTTTGGTTGTTGTACCGTATTTCCCCTACCTGACGCCATTTGGGCGTAGGTAACGTGGGGAGTAACGGCTGGTGTTTGTGCCTGCACGAGTGGACGTTTAACTTCCACTTTCTGCTGCCGAGCCAAATTTACTCTTTTGATGGCTTAACCCCTACGAATTTGAGCTCTTCGCACTCCTTCTCTTTCAGCAGTGCAAGAAGCTCCTCCGGATCATTCGACGGTTCAATCCCCCTCAGCAGCATTGTTTGCAGCTTGTCCCCCTTCGGGGTGTAGGAGAAGAACTCCGTCGTCGATTCCTTCAGTAAGTTTTTTATTTTAGTATAGCGCTCCACTGTGTTACAGTGGATCGCATGGCTATCTAAACTAAGTCTTTTAATGTAAAAATTGTTTCCTATGGCCGACTTACATAGTTCAATTGTTTCTTTTAACTCCATCTTATAAGTGTTGATTGGAGGCACCCGCTGCTTAGTTGATTTCGGTGGTTGTTGTTGTTGTTATTTCTGCTGCTGCTGCGATTTTTGTTGCTGTTGTTTTTTTTATGCTTTCGTAGTGGTTGTGCATCTTTTGTTGTTTGTTCTTGTGTCGGTGTCTGTAGTTTTTGTTGTTTTGACGGCTGTTTCTCTTTTTGTTGCTGTGGTTGCTCCACGCATGCTTTTTGTGGTTGCTAGGAGATCTGGAGTTCTTGCTGCTTTTACTTCTTTCTTCTCGCAACTTGTTTGGCTTTAATGGCCAGTATCTGTAATTGCAGTTGCAGTTCATCGATATGGCTGCTTAGAGCTTTCATTTTTTCTTCTTCGTCCTCGGACTCTGAAGCCGCCAGCGCTGCGAAGTTATTACCGCCCATATAGTGACCTCCCCCACCGTCAGACACGTATGGGAATTCGTCGTTTGCTGGATTTTTTGTTGCTCTTGTTGTTCTTCTTGTCGCCGCTTCCCTCCTTCCACCGGGCAGCTTTTCTGAGGAAACTGAGAGGGAAGGGCGCTTGACGAGGTTTGGAGTAGGCCGCAGCTTCCTCCTCTTTTTCGTATTGTCGGATTCCCAGATACGTTATGGCCTGATGATGTAGCCGCTTCATCATCCGATGACATGGTTACCTCTACTGCTGGTTCCGCTATTGGAATAGCGGACAGCTCCCTTCCATTCATCGTTCGATTTCACTTTATTGTTGCTTGATTTACTTTATTAACTTTTTTTTAAAATAAAAAGTCTGTCCTATACCGGGGATCGAACCTACGTCCCTTGGTTTCTCGGGCGACACCACTACTGTTGCGCCACCGAAGCACTTGCCAAAAATGTTTTCAATTCCACTTTTATTACACTTTTTTACTTTTTTCGCTTGAAAGAAGCCGAAACACGTCTGTCCCTTATCGAGGTCTATGAACGACTGTTAGGAAAACTCAGTTGTATTTTGAATGGACAGAATCGCTGTCCGAAAAATAAAGTTTTTTTTTATGACTTAAAAATATAAATCTTTAATTTACATCAACGACTCGCTTACGAAGTTTACTCATTTAGTCGCTTATGATAACATGAAAAAAATAAAAATAATAAAATCAAACTTTTTTAAATTACTTCATTGTTCTCACACATCTGTTTTTTAAAAATTCCGATTAACGACTAACTCCTACCTATCGGCAGACTCTTTTACATCTAGTGTGGTCACTTTAGAATTTCTCCAATTAGTGTTACCACTTTTTATATTTTTGTTCTTTTTATTTTTCTTATTCTTATGTTTTACTACACTCAGGCTCTCTTAATGAAGACGAAGGAAGCAATGAAACAGAAAGGCGGACGATATGTATGGTTCAATAATAACCAGATACTTTTGGGAAAGGTTGAGGGGCGAAAAGTCTTTTCCATTAAATCTTTTAATGATCTTGCACTCATCTAGTGCTTTTGATTTTCTGTTTTATTTAATGAAATTTGAGACGGATTTATTTGATGACTTTTCTGCCTCTAATCTATGTTATTCTAACTGTGACAACGTTTTTAAGAATAGTCCCTTCTGCAATGATAAATTTTTTATTGTTGATCAGAATATTAGAAGTATGAGAGAAAATTTTGCAACAAATTTTGAGTAACAACTCACCTTGATTCTTTTGCTTGCGTTCCAGATATTGTTTTTTTTTGTCTGAAATCTGGATCTATGATTTCGAGACAAACGATTATTTTATGCCCGGGTTCAAGTTTGTGGCTAAAACAAATGTTGTTTTGTAAAAGGTGACCACGTAATTCATGATGTCGTGCGTTTTGATTTATTGAGGTCTGATGGTTTAAAGGTCTCCGTTAAAATTAACAATGAATTTTATGTGTTTTTATGTGTCTATGGACTACATATGTTTAATGTTGTGACTTTTTTAAATGAGTTTTCTGATCTTTTAACTAGGGAAAAATTGAAAAAGTTAATTATTGTTGTAGATTTCAACATCAATAGTCTGGATGGTAATGAAACTGTCTCTATAGTTTATCCAAGAATTAATGTCAGTACAGGGAAGATAGGACATTTGCCTCTTAGTCTGGTTGCAATAACATGCATAAATGTGTCCTTCTTTAAAGCTCTCATAGGGTTTCCATGGTGTATATGATGAATCACCACAAGAAAGAGCATTTCGCTTAGGGTTATCATCTCCCAATTTAAAATAAACAAATAAAAATATTGCTGAACGATATAAATTTAATTTATCTTTTTCCTCACCACCAAGCGGTGGCGCATTTGTTTTAAGGGTATCCCCAGTAGGCCTTATCCCTTTTTACTTTGTTAATTCCGAAAACAGAAAAAAGAACTAAAAAATATAAGTATTTTCATTTATTCATGATAAATATAGTAAAGTATAATGTAAAAATATAAAATTTCATTAATTTAAAGTAAAAATAACTTCATTAATTTATAATATTAAAATCTATTAGTCTGATGAAAAGTTAGTTCTGCTACTATCGTCATTTATATTTATTACTAATCTTTCGACTGCTTCCGAGGCAAAAACGTCGATATCCCACATCTTTGGCTCAACAACCTGTTCAACGTGTTCCACACATTGGTGATATTTCTCACTGTCAATTTACAAGTGCTGTTGTTAATAATAATTTAATTTCTGTCATTTTAAATGACTTGTTTTGGCTTTCTACAAATCCTTTTAACTGAGCCCAAACCAATTCTATTGGACTTAGTTCGCAGTGATAAGGCGGCAAGCGAAGAACTTTATGTCCTGCAGCTTGAGCCATTTCATCCACGACATAGGTTTCATACTTGGCTTTGAAAGTTTAACGATTTCAAGCAACTCTGTTTTAACGATATCATCCTCAAAACTTATAGCATTAGATCTCAGCCACTTTTTTATGTCATCTTTTCTAGTAGAAGTGGTTGGTGCTTTATTTTTCTTTCTCGAATGGTAGGAAGCATTGTCCAAAACTATTACGGAGTTGGGTTCCAGGCGCGTTAAAATATCTTTGAACTATTTCTCGTACACTTCGGCATTCATATCTTCGTGGTAGTCTCCAGTTTTTCCTGAAATAAAACATAGCAGCCCTTCATCGACGAAACCTGTAGAACTTCCAAAATGGGTTATAATTAGTCGCTTTCCTTTTCCAGATGGTGATCGCAGTCCAGTTGACAACCCTTCATTAAAAGCTTGGCGTGGTGTTGTAATGGATGGATCCACCCACACTTTCTCCCGAGTATGTCCCTCGTTGAGCCAGGTCTCATCAGTAAAATATATTTTTCTTTTCTCTTCTCGAAATTTTTTTATTTCGCGTAAATACCTTCGTCTCCATGAAATAATATCACTTCTTTCCAACAACAAGTTTTTACGCTGACGTTTGACGAATTTAAATTTAAGATCTTCTTTTAAGTTTGCTTGTAAAGTTGATCTACTTATTATTGTAATATTTGCATTTTGTTGGGCTTCATGCAATATATAATCGAGCGTTGGTAAATCATTATCCATGAAAAACTGATGGACTATGCGCCTAATGGCATATTTGTCAAAATCATCGACCCTGCTTTTGCGACCAGAATTATTTTTCTTCTTTGAAGGCGAATTGTGGCCTTTAATTTCATTTTCCTTTAAAAGCCTATATACAGTTCGTTCCGTAACAGAGAAGACATCAGCTGCTTTTCTCACGGGTTCCGTTTTATTTACAAATTGTATGGCAATTTGTTAGTTGCATTAACAATCTGTTGTTTCTTTTCTGCACTTAATTCCTTTGAAGACTTTGTAGCCATTTTTCTATTTAGCCACAACACAGTAACTTAAAGCTAATTAATCACTATTAATTTGACACAATATCACTACTAATACTTACGCTATTAAATATTGTAAAATGTTTGTGTGGGTACAAATGATAGAACTTATTCTTTTCAATAGAAATCGCTTTATTCAGTACAGTTACAATTCACTATTTAATTGTTTCTTTCAATACAATCGAATTTATCAACCGCTTATACTTTTCTTATCTTTTACTTAAACCACTTAATCACTTCTCCTGGTTAGCACTTCAAATTCAACTGATGAACTGACTTGCATATCTTGGGGATGCTGGTATTTATACTCGAATGACATACTTCGAGAACAATCCTCGCCATCCAGCGTCCCATATAATTTTCCACTCTCCAGTCATCAATGGTTGAGACTTTGCTATTCAAGTATCGAAATCTTCTGCTCCTCGACTATCGACATCTTCTGTTCTGTAAATCTAGATGTCGCTGCTTACATTTAAGTGGTTATCACAATATGATCACTAATTGCACAGTCAATGAATTCTAGTTTCAAAACACCGTGAAAATAATCCTTTTTTCTTAAACACAACATTAACACCGACACAACACAGTACTTTGAACCACTATTACTTAACACAATATCACTAAAACGCACATAGTCCAACAATAATATGATCACTTATTGCACTGCTTTGTTGCAATGCATTAAAATAGCGCGCGAGTAAAATTTAAAATAGAAAGTCGAAAAATATGGTTTGACTACATTTTAACAGTTTCTCAATAAGAGGACAAAAAAACGTAAATGACAACACCACCACACATATTATTACACACACATTTTTGTGTTCTCAAAAGCTTCAAATCCCATAAGCTCTGTAACAATAACACTGAAAAATCAGTAAAGATGTTCTAACATTTGAGAATGGTAACACTGCTTTGATGAGATTATTTTCAATGCACAGTCAGCAGTAATGGCGAATGGTGATTTTATGATCATTCTGCCCACGGCTATCGGCAAGCAAGTCATAGGGTGGCTGTGGTTAAATCTGAAAATAATTACAACAACAATTGTACACAAAGTTCAGCGGCTTCCTTTGTGTTTCAGTGGTAATGTGCCATTGAGTCCACCTACAGGCACCATTGTTAGAAAAAAAGCTTTCCCATAAGCCCTGTACTGACTTGTTTTGTTGGATAAGGTATAGTTATTAGGCATTACTTGCTTCGCATGGTCTATTATGCTTTATTAATGAGCTCACTAGGTCTGTTTCGGGGAGTTGTCTGGATCATATTTATGGGCGCCTCAGTAATCTTACGCTCAATGAATGCGAAAAATGCGTCTTTGACCTGAAAATTACTGATCACTGTATGACGGGTCTTCTAGTAACACTCTCTATAACTAGAGGCTGTAATTCTTCTAATTCCTTCAAAGAAGAGTGAAAGTTGACTTTAGTAGGCTAAAAAATAATCTATGCAATGAGTCTTGGGAGGATGTTTATGTTTGTAGCGGGTCTTCTAGTAACACTCTCTATAACTAAAGGCTGTAATTCTTCTAATTCCCTCAAAGAAGAGTGAAAGTTGACTTTAGTAGGCTAAAAATAATCTATGCAATGAGTCTTGGGAGGATGTTTATGTTTGTAGCGATTAATCTCCTGCGTATACAATCTTCATTGGTTCTCTTAAGAAGCACATCTTATCGTGTTCCTCATTTCTGCCGTCCAAAAAAATTGTTAAAAGACTTAAACTTTGGATATCCAGTTTATTATTAAACAAAGTTTTGTGGTAAAAACAGACCCTGAATTAAGTGCAATAAGTATCCTAATAACTAGGATCTAAAAAGAAGGTATAAGAAATTGTGTGCTGAATTAAAAAAGGAAATTCCTACATGTCGAGATAACTATTACCGTGCTCAATTCAATTCTGCACAGGGAAATCTAAAAAAAATGAATGGCGAGTTGTAAATAGCTTACTGAATAAATCTCCTGCTTCTAAAAACCTACTGTTTTACGTGTTGATAACTCTGAACTGTCTGACAAACTAGCTATTGCTGATGATTTTAATTGTTATTTTACTAATGTTATCTGCAGCCTACAACCGAGTCCTGTCTAACCGATTTGTCGTACTTATCCTTCCATTTGTGGTTTTGCTGAACCATTGTAATGTTTTTGTTTTGCTTTACAGCCCATAACAGCTTTTGAAATCTTGAAAGTTATTGGTTCTTTACCTCATTCAACTTCTTAGTTGCTTCAAATTGTATAGTTAAAAAAATTGCATCTACTATGAAGTGGATGTCTTGGCAAATGTTTATAATCGTTGCGTGTTTGAAGGGGTCTTTCCTGGTCTTTCCAATCTCACTTCTCTCAGTTTTTATCAAAATCTTCGAAAAGCTAATGAAAAAGAGAATTGTGAGTTTTTTAGATAAAACTTTGAAAAACTGGTTTTTCAATCCAGTTCAATTTGGTTTTCTAAAAGGCAAATCGACGGAAGATGCGCTCTTACAGTTCCGTTCCCAAATAATGTCACACCTCCATGAGAAAAAATGTACGGCTGCTTTATTTATTGACATTACCAAAGCATTCGACATATTCAACCACAATTTCTTGTTGAGAAAATTGGAAAAAGCTGGTTTTCGTGGTTTCATGCTCCACTGGTTTAGGTCGTATCTTGAAAATAGGTCGCATAGAGTGAAAATAGATGATATAAGGATCGAAATACGGTTCCTTAACCTGGGTCTTCCACAAGGTTCTGTTTTGGGTCCAATTCTGTTTTTGCTCTACATCAATTCACTCTTTGCGCTTAGTTTCAAAGGGAACCCTACTGCCTTTGCTGATGATGATGATACATAATTTGATAATCAGCTCTAAAACCAAGATAATGTTCTTCAGCATACAATTTGGAAGCTAATATGTACTTTCACGCACCTGAATGTCATAGATTTAACTGTCTTATTGCTATTGTTCGCCTGGTGTTTCCTCTTCCTCTTTTTCTTGTAATCTTACCTATAGTGATAAATGTTTCCTGGTAGAGAGAGTAGACGAATATAAATATGTGCGAATCACGTCGATAATTTGAAAAAGTATTTTTATTATTTGCGTAACGTATGCTCAACCAAGCTGTACAAGATAATTTGTTATGGTATTTCCCATTCCAAGTTACAATATGGAATTGCTTGTTGGGGGGGGGGGGGGTGTGTATCGAAATAAAATACTTTTGAGTCTGCAGAAACATGTCGTAAGAAAAATTTGTCGAAAATCGGGTAGATATTCTAGCTTTCCTTTGTTCTGTGACCTGAAAATTCTTCCTGTTCGTCATTTGTATTGTTTCAAAATGTTAAAAATCTTCTTTATGAAGTCGGATAATCTCAACTTTCGTCTAATTTCCTTTTATAATCTTCGTGGAAACTTTTCTAATTTTTTGTCTGTACCCAACTTCCGTACCAGTGCATATCGTAATTTCTTCTCTGTTTTGTCTTATCGTTTATTTAATGAACTCCCTCAGTCAATCAGGACAATAACAATACTTGGAACGTTCCTAAAGCGCGTTAAAATGGGGCTCTTCAGCCTTGATTATGCTGCATTAGAATCTCGTATTTCTGGTGTTTTGGTCTAATCTTTGTTTTCATGGTTTTCTTTCGTTCTTTTTGCATTTTTTACAATTAAAATTCTTTCTTTTTTGTTTGCATTGAATTTATATTTGGATTATGCTTCTTGTAATGTTTAAAGTTTATTTTTTCGTTTCCTTTTTTTTTCTTTTCTTCTCACTCTGAATTCTTAAGTGTCACCCCACCCACTAATCTTTATTTTGTTTTTATTGAGTTGAAGTGGCATTCAACTCTATATTTATTATAAATACTGAATATCATCAACTTTTTTTTTATATTTTGCCTCTTAGAACTTGAATTCTTTTGCATTGTATGTATTATTTAATTGTTTAATTTTTATATAAGATAATTAGCTAAATAAACTCTATTAATTACTTACTACTTTAATTTAGCAAATATCAAACAAAAAAATTTAAATAGATACTTGATTTCCATAAATTGAAAATGTTTGGTTTTGAATACATACAATAGTTACTTACATATTCTCCTATATTTGGTAGAAGATATTGTCCATATTGTTCAACAAAACATTCGGTTCGGTTAATGTATTCGGTGATTGTGTCATTTGACCACCACTGTCGCATATTACCACTTCGATCATACATGCGACCGCTATCGTCAAACCCATGGGTTAGTTCATGTCCTAAGACTGTGCCAATGGCACCATAATTAAGGGCCCTGCTTTTCATAACAAATTAAACGTTTAAACTTAAATTGTTTGACCGAAAACAATGTTCGTATGTACATATGTATGCAAATACAGTGACTACAGATGTACATACGTATACTATATATATACGCATACTTACTCTAGTCCTAAATGGTAAAATGGGTATTGCAAAATTGCAATAGGAACAGCTGCAAAAAACGTAAGAAAAATATTTATAGAAAAGTCGTACAAGGTTACAAAATTAAGTAATAAAACAATTTATTGAATTTTGTGTGTTAGTAAATTTACTAAAAATATTGAACTGATTCCCCTTGGATATTTTAAGCTGACGAGAGCTAGTAAGTTAAAGAGTTAAAAATAGCTGTCTTATTATTCAACAATATAATTAATTATTATCGAAGAACGTAATAGGGAGCTAGATCTTTGCAGCGGGGTGGGATTGGTATGGTTGTTTCAATTTAAATGAAATCTTTTCTGTAAAATGTAACATTTACGCATGTCTTGCTGAGTAGTAGTGACTCTTTTGAAACCCTTTTGCATTACAATACTCAACGTTTCTGGATCCAAATTTTTATTTCTGCATAAAGATTACGCTTAAGCTCCTGAATTGTTGTGCGAAACATCAAATATCATAAATACATACATTTGATTTAATTGGTTTTTAAGTTCGTTCTTCAACAGAGGAAACCAATCGAGCTTCCGTGGATGTTCAAAGACTAATCACGATAATTATGACTTGCGGTGTCCTTGGAAACCTAAAACAAAAAAGTCTATACATTGTCAGTATATACTATATACCTATAATACTACTTATTATCTCAGAGAACGAATGTTGTTCGTATTCTAACATTTTGACGATTTTTTTTAATCTCCGTATGTTGGGCCAAATTAATCAGATTATATTAATAAAGGTTTATAGCACCCGTCTAACGCATCGTAATGGTTTTGAATTGTATTCCGACGTTCGGAATCTTCTTAAGGTTTAATATAATATATCTCAGGAGTTTCAACTTCGGAAAAATTAAACTTCCTCTGTTGTGCATATTTTAAAAAAATATATGAAAAATGGTATGTATGCCGCTTTTGCAGCAAAACTGCACCAAACTGCAAAGACGTGGTATCAGAGTGAAATTCAGTCTCCGCACATGATGAGTAAATTCTCGAAATTGTTTTGAAACAATTTTCCCTTTAAAGTTAAAAAATTTGTATAATATTGTGATATCCGTTTGCATGTGAACAGCGCCATCTATATTTGAAATGTAGACAATTTTTTTTTTATATAAAAAATAACTTAACACTTAAGAGGGTATTACTACTCTTAACATGCCGGAGCACGTGTTAAGTTTTTTGGAAAATTGCAGTGGAAAAAAAATATCACTTCGCAGCCTTACTTAGTATCGTCGGTGTTTGTGTTTTCTGTGTTTGTCTGTGATTATGTCTAGGGAATTCAGGGTATACGTAGCCAATATACGCGGGCTAAAAAGTAATTACTTTTCTGCGTACGTCAGCGTCTGTAAGTAAAGACCAGCTGTTTTGGCACTTAGTGAAACACAGGTAGATACCCGCCCACACCTCTCAGATCATTCTGATCTGAAGCTACCTGGCTACGAACTAGTGCCATTATTCTTCTCTCACCGCGATCTCGCCATTTACGTGCGTATTGATGTAGCTTACCAAACTCCACCACAATGTGATCCATGTTCCAATCCGGAATTAAAATTCATGTGGTTAAAATTCCATCTCCGTAATTATCCACTACTGCTTTATTTACAAAAGCCCCAAACTGGACAGCAATTCGGCTTTTAACGAATTTGATGCGCTGTGTGACTCCATTCAGAGAATTGTATCAATGTATCCTCATACTGAAATCGTTATTACGAGCGATTTCAATATACACAATTATGGATGGCTTTGACATTCTGGACAGACAACACCCGAAGGACGGTGTGTTGAGGTCTTCGCTGCGGAAAACAACTTAATGCAGCTTGCAAATGAGCTCACGCGAATACAGACGTTGATAGTCATACCGCCAACATCCCGGACTTATTTTTAACTTCTCACCCTGATAATTACATCGTTGATGTGCTCTCCCCTCTAGGCTCGTCGGACCATTGTGTCATATCAACTAATTTCTCGTACACCGACCACACAGTTAGAGAAAAAATTCCTAAAAGAATCGTATGGCAATACACGAAAGCCAATTGGAGTGGTCTTAACAGCTTCTTTAGGAATTTTAACTGGTCGTTATGTTTCTTCGATAACGACGTGGATGCCGCTGCTGATATGATTACAGACACCATTCTCATTGAAATGAGATCCTTTATTCATCATCGGATGAAGAGTATCAAACCAAAAGAAAAGGCATGGTACGACTCGAGTTGTAAAGAGGCCGTCAGGGTTAGAGAAATATTTTTTCGGACCTTCAAGACCAACCCGACAGAGGAAAAATGACTGCAACGCCCTTCTTAAGCGTGTGAAACTCTAATACGACCAAAAACTGAGGCAAAAAATACTGCATTGCCCCAAAGGCAGTAAAAAATATTGGTCTTTCGTGAAAAACATTAGAAATTCCGCCTCATCCCCCATCCCAACGCTCATTTACAATGACATTCCAGCTGTCAGCTCTTTGGACAAGGCCAATCTACTTGCTGCACACTTTGCGGCCAGCTCAGCACTCCCAGATTGTGCTTTATCTCCGCCTACACTTGAGTGCGTCGAATCTTCAAAGGGACGAATCGACTTTCGCACTCGTGTAGTAGCAAGAGTACTTAAAGATCTCAGCATACATACATCCACTGGTCCAGATGGTATATCTCCCCTTCTTCTGAAGAGGTGTTCTTCCACGCTGGCAAAACCACTGCGTAAGCTTTTTCATCAATCCTACCCTTTAGGACTCTTCCCGGGCAGATGAAAAACAGCATTTGTCCAGCCCGTCCCTAAAAGAGGCGAATCATCTTCTCTCTCCTCCTACAGAACCATTGCACTTACGTCCCTTCTTTCCAAGGACATGGAAACACTAATAAATCGTCAGCTCATGAAATATCTCGAAACAAGAAAACTTCTCAATGACCGGCAATATGGTTTTCGTAGCAACAGGTCCACTGGTGATTTAATGGCATATCTTACCGAAAAGTGGAACCAAGGCGTACATCAATCTGGCGAAAGCAAGATAGTTGCACTTGATATTTCTAAGGCATTTGACAGAGTTTGGCATCAGACTCTTTTGTCAAAAATGCGTGCATTTAGGATCGACGACTCTCTTCTTCAATGGATTAGAAATTACCTTTCGGAACGTTCAATTCAAGTTGTCTTGGACGGTTTCAAGTCTGATATTCACAAAATAAATGCTGGTGTGCCTCAGGGTTCTGTTCTGTCTCCGACACTCTTTTTAATTTTCATTAATGATCTCTTGTCTGCTCCTTCTAATCCAATATATTCCTTTGCTGATGACAGTACTCTCTGCTTTTCATATTCGTTTCCGGACTCACGGCCCTGCTCTTTGGCTGTAGAACGAGAACGGCAGTGTAAGCTAAGCTCATTAAATTCCGATGTCAACAGCATAACCAATGGGGAACCATCAACAGAGTGGAATTTAATGCTTCCAAAACACAATGCTGTCTGCTGTCTTTAAAGCGAAATTTAAACACCCAGCCATTATCTATGAATGGCACTTGCATCGTCGAAACCGAAAAACTTTCCATTCTCGGTATGTGTGTCAATGACAACTTACGTTGGAATGACCACATATTTGATATCGCCAAAAATGCTGCGAAATGTCTAGGTTTTCTCAAGCGATGTAAGAAATATTTTACCCCCTCTGATCTGGCCTCAATATATAAGGCATTCATCCGCCCAAAATTGGAGTACAATGCCCACATCTTGTCAGGTGCTCCTAAAACATCTCTGCACCAGCTAGATAGGATTCAAAATCGTGCAATAAAGCTCATTGATGATACTAATATCAATCAGTCAATTGATACCCTCGAACACCGACGTAATGTCTCCTGTCTCACTTCGTTTTATCGCTATTTCCACCACCAGTGCTCCACTGAAATCGCCAGTAGCATTCCGCCCATTCAAACTTTCAACCGTAACACCCGTCTCGCTATGAATGCTCATCAGCATACCCTCAAGCCCATTTTCGGACATACTCTAAAATATGGTGATTCGTTCCTAAGCCGTACAACTCGCTTATGGAATGCCCTGCCGATCTCTGTATTTCCTGGTCGTTATAACTTGCAAACATTTAAAAACAATGTACATCGGTACCTCTCTTTTCTTCCTCCCTAAATTTCCTTTGCCCGTGCTGTGTACAATCACCTTAAGGGTACTCAAACCCCTTGAGCGCGCGCTGATTATAAAAAGAAATCCCAACAAATTTTAGTTGCCTTCAGGCACGGCTGGTGTTGAACCCCGAACCGTCCAATTGGGAAGCCACTACCACAATGGACATAATTTTATATCAAAATATAAATTTTACCCTCGATAGCTGGATGAACAAAGGAAAAATCTAGAGGAACAAAAGAACAGCCTGTCCTTCTTTGGAAAATGGATGAACAAAAAAATAATCTGGAAGAACAAAAGAACGTTCTCTAGCTAAAGTTGAAGAAATCGATCACAAATTTGATAGAGTAGAGATGAATTTTGATGACAAATTTGATATAATATAGAAGAATGTTGATGAAAAATTCGAACAAATGGATAGCAAAGTTGAGCAACTGGCAAAGTTGAGCTCTACACAGTGCAAGAACAGAAACTCGGAGAATGTTCTTTAAGGGAGAAAAAAAGTTTAAGCCTTCCTCATTCGACTGTCTGACCTCATGGTCTACTTATAAGAAGCAGTTTGGAATTGCTGCTTGTGCGAACAACTGGAACAATGAGGAGAAATGCTTTGCCCAAACAATAGCCTTGCACGGTCCTGCAGCAGAATTGTTTTAAACAAAGACATTTAAAAGCATAAAGATTATGTGGCTTTAGTGCAGGATAGCGAGAAAGGGTTTGGGGATAGCCACATACAGGAGGCCTTCAAGGTCAAATTGCAAAGCCAAATGCAGGAAAGATGAGAAACACTGCAGCAGCTCCAGGCAGACGTTAGTAGACTGGCACATTTGTCATATATCACCGCCAGGCCGGAAAATTATCAATGAAATGGCAAAGGACGCATTCATTGGGGGAATTGAAGCTATAGTCAGCAGTAACGATGGCATGGAAAAGAACCCTTGTTGAACCACTTACTTTCACTCTGTCTGGCAATGTAAGCAGCCAATCAGGCTTCCACAGAAACATATTTCTTCAGGGAAGTAGTATCTGGTGAATGCTCTCGCTCAAGACTTAGTGCCGGGGAATGGAGATATTCCAGGGGATAGACGAAGAAAGCGCTGCTAGAATTGTAATAAAATATAACATTTTCCTAGTAGTGTAAAGAAACGCTGCAACAAAAAGTCTGTTCTCACTGTGGTAACAAGAAAATAGATATATTTTTTTGCTCCTCCGCTCAGCAGCATGCTGTAGTGGTACTAGCAATCGCTTCTCACTCAGAGGGTCAAGGTTCGAATCCTACCCATTGACAAGTTTTCAAGTTTTTCATTTCTGCAATTGGAACTCAGACATTATTTATTATTTATTTAATATGCATTTTTATTTTCATACTTCATTTACACTTACGAGTACAAGCTAGACAAAAAAATGCTTAAAAATTAGCTTAAATAACTTACAAATAATCTTATTCTATCTTACTAGCCCCATGCGGGCACTCTAAGTTAAACATAATACTTAATCTATGTCTTTCGACGTTTCTTACAGACTATTTTTATTTTTGTTTTTACATTTATTAAAACTAAAACTAAGAAAATAAAATTAAAGTATAAAAACTTAGTAAATGGACTTTTGTTATAATTCAAAACTTAAAACTAAACTATAAACTACCTAAAACTAAATCTTAACTACTTAATCCTCCTAAAACTATCTAATCCTAATCCTATACCGCATTTTAGAGTGTTACCCACTTCTACTCTAATATAATTTTTTTTTTCTTTTTTTTTTCTTTTTTCTTTTTTTTGTGATTTTTATTTTTTATATATTTTTTTTTCTTAAATCTACCCTAATTCTACCTAACACTATGTAAGCCGGCCATGACTTTGCATCCTATGGAGCTACGTATTACTGGAGAAATTCGACGACGAAACGTCCCCTCCTTCATCTAGCCACCAGAATTGTTGGTGCTGCCGAGCAACATCCCTTATGTCGCGACGACCTACTGAACCGGAGACGCTCCGCACTGCCATGTGCGACGTCTCTGTCGAGTTGAGTCGCCTGTTCGCAGTTGTTCGAGCAACGTGGAAGATTAGCGGCACCGCCAATCGTTCCTAGATCAGACCTTTCATATCTAATTAGGGTAGTAAGCCCCAGAGATCAGGTTGTTCGATGAGGCCATTGCTCTTGCAATGTGCCTTCGAGTCAACTTAGTGACGAAATTGTCCACTCTTATTAGGTTCGCCCTTTTGTACAAGACCTCATTAGGATAGAATTTTATGTACTCAGACTCTGGTGTTCTGTATAAGCGAAGACAAGTCCTGAGACAAGCCCTCTCAAACACCCGAATCTTTTCCAATAAACTTGCTCTTATAAATAACAGCAGCAAATAACCTTTACCCCCGCATCGAGTTGGCTGTTATAAAACAGTTTCTTTGTAAGGGCAAAAGCACCTTTGGCTCTGGCCAGAGCAACATCTATATGTTTGTTGAAATACAGATATTGATCTAGCCAGATCCCAAGGTATCCGACTACATCTCGACAAGCAAGTGGCTGCCCGTGCTGCCCCACGATCGAGAACTTTCGCCAATTCTTTCTGGTATCCCTAGAGGCCCCAGACAAATTCGTCCTAAACAAAATGATTTCCGACTTCTAAAAATTTATCTTCAACTTCCAGTCATCGCAATATCGCTTAATTTCATCGAAGTCACGTTGCAGGAGTATATTAATAACCTCAATCCTTGAACCTGACCTGTACGCGATTAAGTGGTCTGCTTAAGCTATGCCATGGTGAAGTGAACCTATCAGATCACTTGTGTAAATGTTGAATAGGATCGGCGAATTTACCGCACCATGTTGCAGACCGTTCAGTTTCAGTTTTCAATGCATTTTATTTTCTTAATCACTAACTCTTACATACTAACAAAAAATGCTTAAATGCTAGCTTAAAATTACTTAACAATCTTATACTAACTTACTGGCCTCACACAGGCACTTGTTGCAGACCGTTTTTAATGTTAAATGTTCCAGCAGAAGTCACATCGCCATTTTTCACGATGAACTGTCTACTGGAAAGCATATCAAAAAGAATATACAGCAATGGTTTACTAATGCCCAACCTATCCAGCTTGAAAAAGAGTCCCTCTAACCATACGGTATCGAAGGCTTTTTCCAAATCAATCAGGCAGGAACCAGTGCACTGATTCTTGCCTTTGTTCCATTGGATATCAGAAACCAGTTTAGACGCAGCATGAATAACATCATGCCCCGCCTTGAAACTGAATTGATTATCCGGAACTATATGTTTGTCCTCAACCCACTCAGTCAGGACTCTATTGACCACCTTCTCGAAAACCTTACTGATGTTTGGAAGGAGACTGATCGACCGGAGATTCGCCGGATTGGATGTGTCTTTATCCCTTTTGGGGATGGGATGTACCACCGCTGTTTTCCAATGCGCTGGATAATGTGCATTATTCATTGCATTATTAAACAGGGTAGTATAAATGTCCACCGCTTCTAGTGGGAGATGCCAAAGCACAATGTTCGGTATTTCATCGGTTCCCACTGATTTATTACTTCTAAGCGATTCGAAGATCGTTTGGAGGTCTGCCTTCGAAATGAACGGTGGTAGTACCATCTCATTGGTGATGACATTATTTGCCATATTCTCGTCACTGAACTGGGTGAAACCCGAGCTCTCGAATTCATTATTTCATTTCGAAGGTTGAAATTGTGCACAAGGACTGGATTTTACAGGTCGTGGTTCGGGCCAATGATGGCATTCGCCTTATATACTTCCCGGAAAGTCGCTATTATAGCCTCTACCTTCTCCTACGGATCCTCGATCACAAAGAAGTTTTCATCTTCAACAGCCTCATTTGGATCGATGCCTGCTGCTATAAGTATGTTCCCGTTGTCCGTCGTTCGGGTGATTTTAAGACATGAAAGGTCGTTTTGATCTTTTCTCCAAAATATTTTATTTATTTGCGGAAACATATTCAGGTTGCTGGTGTTTACAGCTCGAATTTTGTTGTTCCAATACAAACTTACAGATGCTCTGTAATTTTCTTTTATTAATACTTGGAGGTTTTTGATCGACGACTTTAGCGTCATAATCTGCGGGTTATGTCTGTCAGTAAACTGTCTGTACAAGGTTTTTAGTCTTGACAGCAGTCTACTTTTATGTCGGTGCAGTGCGTCAATAGTTGCGTTGCGGAATAAGTCTTCGTCGTCAGTGTGTTGATGCCGAGGTTTCGTTTTGTCCATTGTTCGTTTAATTGTCTCGTCTATTAGTTTTAGATACCTGTCAATCTCCTCGTTTGACAGATTTCTATTGGACGGTGGGTAGAGCGAATACGAGGAGAGTGCTCTCGTCCGAGTTCTGGAGAAGTGTGTCCAACGCACCCTACTATAGTTGTAGGCATGCCTTTGCACAAACTCGTCCAATTCCGCAGCTTCGTTCGGAACGGTTATTTCGGTATTGAGACCGCAATGGTCACTATCGTACACGAAAGTGCGTAGACAGTTTGTTGTTTGTTGGTTAGTGCACGTCAGTTGTATCCGTGAGTCGAACAGCAGGAGATCCAAATAGGACCCGTGTCTAGGAAACGACGGACTATCCGTCGCCTTAAGGCCGAGTCGATACATTATACTGTGCTGACCCCACCAATTGACCAGTAGGTTCCCTCTAGTATTTGGTGTATTATTTCCCCAATCACTATGTTTGGCGTTGAAATCTCCGCCGATAATAAAGTAATTTTCCTCCAATTCCAGTCTTAAGAATCGAAAAAGTGTCTCAAGCTCTGAGATGAATAAAGTGGATTGAGTAGCCTTAGGTGCATAGACAGACACCATGTACAACCGCTTTCCACTACGTAGGGGGATGTACACGATGCATGCTTCCAGCACCTGGAACCTACGTAATACACGACTGTATACTCTTTTAAAATGTATACCTTTTCGTACGAAAATCGCAACGCCACCTCCCTGAATAGAGTTGAGTCGGTTTCTCCGTACTATTTTGTATCTTCTGTGCCTCACTTTGTGTCTCTTCGTAAGCTTAGTTTCGCTAACCAAGAGCCCATCAGGGGCTTGGTCTTTAAGCAACTTAAACAGTGTGGCTCTTCGTTCGAACCTAGACAGTGAATTAACATTCACTGCAAGGACCTTCAGGGTTTGCTCCGCCAAGTACGCACCCATTACCACTAAAGGTGCGTTAGGCCAGGCAGCAGCGCGTATATTTTATCCACCCGCATGGTCTGTTTAATTATATGACGTTGAGGCTGAGCCATCTGCCCCTGGTTAGAGAGCAAGATAGCTAGCATGTTAGGTACTGGTTCCGGTGATCAGGGCGCTGCGGCCTGAGAAGCAACCATCGCTTGTTGTACCGTATTTCTACCGGCCGCCATTTGGGCGTAGGTAACGTGGGGAGTAACGGCTGGTGTTTGTGTTTGCACGAGTGGACGTTTAATTTCCACTTTCTGCTGCCGAGTCAGATTTACTCTTTTGATGTATTGGAATTTGGGACAACCCCGATAATTTGCGGTGTGCCCCGTGTTCCTACATAAAGCACAGGAGAGTTGCCTTTTTTCAGATGCTCCGTCCTTACCCCGAGCGCATTCCTCGGACTTGTGGTTCCTTCCGCACTTCACGCACCGAGGCTGCATTTCGCAGTTCGACGCGGCGTGCCCGTACCTTTGGCAGCGAACACATTGTAAAATGTTTTCGCTCCTCTTTTAGTTTTCCCAGTGTACAACCTGGTAGTCTAGGACTTTGATGCTCCTTAGACCATCCAGTGTGCTGTTGCGACTCAGCTGAACTAGTAAGAACGGTAGTTTCCGCTTCTCCCTTTTGGCTCTAGCCGTGACGAATGGCTTAATCCCTACGAATTTGAGCTCTTCGCACTCCTTCTCTTTCAGCAGTGCAAGGAGCTCCTCCGGATCAGTCGACGGTTCTAATCCCCTCAGCAGCATTGTCTGCAGCTTTTCACCTTTCGGTGTGAGGGAGAAGAACTCCGTCGTCGAATCCCTTAATAGGTTATGATAGCGCTCCACTGTTTTGCAATGGATCGCATGCCTATCTAAACTAAGTCTTTTAGCAAAAAAATTATTGCCTATGGCCGACTTACATAGTTCAATAGTTTCCTTTAGTTCCATCTTATATGTGTTTATAGGTGGAACTCGTTGCTTTGTTGATTTCGTTTGTTGTTGTTGTTGTTGCTTCTTCTGCTGCTGTTGTTGCTGCTGCTGCGATTTTTGTTGCTGTTGTTGTTTTTGTTGTTTATCTTTGGGTTGTTGTTTAGGATCTTTCTTTGTTAGTTCTTGTACTGGTTTTTCTAGTTTTTTGTTGTTTTAGTGGCTGGTTATGTTTTTCTTGTTGTGGTAGCTCCACGTTGGTGTTTTGTTGCTTCTGAGGAATCTGAAGTTGTTGCTGTAACTCCTTCTCCCTCCTTGCAACTTGCTTCGCTCTTATAGCAAGCACTTGTTGCTGTAGTTGCATTATGCTACTATTAATGGCTTTGACCTCGTCCTCTTCTTCATCTGACTCAGAGGCAGCTAGGAATGAGAAACTATTGTTTCCACCCATGTAGTGGCCTTCCCCACCGTCAGAAGCATATGGGTATTCGTCTGTCCTCTTTCGCTATTGTTGCTGTCTTGCTGCTTTAGTAGTTATCGTTGGCGCCTCTTCCCTTGCTCCACCGGGCAGCTTCTCAGTAGATGCTGATAGGGAGGGGCGCTTCAAGAGGTTTTGAATTAGCTTCAGCTTGCTCCTCCTCATAGTCGTAATTTCCGAACCCGGCGAAATTACGGTCTGGTCATCAGATGACATCGTGCCATCTCCCGGACCCGCTATTTGGATAGCGGACTGTTCACCACCACTCATCTTCTGATTTCACTGAACTTGTTTTAATTTGTGTTATAATTATTTTCTTTGATTTTTAATTAATAAAAAAGTCCGTCCTTTTCCGGGAATCGAACCTATGACCCTTGGTTCCTCGGCCGGCACCACTACCTATTGCGCCACCGAAGCACTTGGCTTAAACGATTCGATTTGTTTTGTTATAAATTTTTTTTTTCACATGAAAAGAAGCCCACACACGTCTATCCTTCTGTCGAGGTCTATGAACGACTGTTGGAACTCAGACAGAAAAATGTTGCGTGTGAAGGCATAACACTGACATGTTGATTTGGCTGTTGTAGAGTTTCAAGCACAAAAAAATACTGTGAATTATAACCTTCGAATCACTCTGAGTGAAGAAAAAACTCTCCGTCCTATTCGGACTCCCACCCCTGGAGAGCGAATATCGAAACCAAACTCACCTGAGTTTCAAACCACTACAAAAAAACAATTTTCCTTTCTCCTCCTTCTATCTTTCCGCCCGCGCCTTGGCAACAGTAAAAGGGTATCAACCCCTTAGGCGCGCGTAAATTATAAAAACAAAAATTGGCGCAGTCGGTAAACGCGAGAAAAGTTCGATTCAAGAACCAATACTCCCGAGTGTTCGATAAAGAACAAGAAAAATAATCAAGTTCGTCTAAGAACAATAAACGCGAGAAAAGTTCGTTTGAAGAACCAATACCCGCGAGCGTTCGATAAAGAACAAGAAAAATAAAATTCTTTAAAGAATCTACACGAGAAAAGTGCGCAGTTAAATAAGAGAAAAGTGTCAAGTAGACAAAAAGAAAAAACATTAATAAAAACGCAAGTGCAGTGCTCCAAAAAAGATTATAAAAGCGCAAGTGCAGTGCTCCTAAAAATAAAATACCAAAACGTGGCGAACGAACAGGAAAGAAAAAATTCGAGGACCCAACGGGAAAGTCACAGAAGAAAACTTTTCGACGAAGAACAATGGCAACAGATCCTGTTAATACTTTAGTAAGTCTAATTTTAGATCCTACAAAATATCTCAACTCTCTGCATACATACGATGGCAGTAGAGACAACTTATGTAATTTCATAGATTTGATGGATAGAATCTATCCAACACTGGGAAAATATGACCAGGCTAGCCAAAAATTATTTTTTAATGTGTTAAAAAATAGATTAGTTGGAAAACCCCGAGAGGTTATAGAAATTAATGTCGTGAAAAATTGGGATGATGTGAAAATAATTTTTTTTCAATACTTTGGTAACATTAAATCCGTAGAACAACTATATAACGAGCTTAGAGTATAAAATTCGACTAGTCTGGAAGAACATTTAGTATCTTTAGGGAAAATCTTCAAGAAACTTATAGAAGTGAACCTAAAAATTCAGTTTGACAAAAGAGAATTTCTGAAAAAAGAAACAGAATTTCTAGGTCACATCGTAACAACAACAGGTATTAAACCTAACCCAAACAAAGTATCGGCTATTAATAATTGCAAATTACCAAAGACAGCAAAACAAATCAAGGCATTTCTACGTGTCACAGGATACACAGAATTACGCATTAAGTGTCTTATCACAAGACAACCATCTGATATCCTATGATAGTCGTACCCTTAACGACCACGATACTCGTTACTCTACTATAGAGAAAGGCCATTGTGTGGGCGACAAAGTATTATAGACCCTATTTGTATGGAAGGAAATTTATGATCAGGACTGACCATCGGCCTTTAATTTGGATAAGCTTTCTAAAAGAACCGAATGTCAAACTCCAAAGATAGAAAATTAAGCCCGAGGAGTACAACTTTGACATAGAATATGTTAAAGGAAAAGATAACCAGGTAGTAGACGGTTTATCCAGAATGGAAATTCACTACAGAGAAAATGTGAATGAAAATACCATGGATAACATCGATGCGGAAATGGATGCACAATCTATGATAGCTACTGGGCAACCGTAGCGCACAGCCCAAATGAACACAGCAGTTACCATATTCCTATTGTTAACTCTCCTATTAATTTATACAAAACACAAATCATTTTAAATTCCACAAACGCTATAAGCAATCATATATTACGAACTTGGTAAAAGAAGAATTGTTATCGAATTGAAAGAAGAATTTATTTTAGGCTTGATGAAAAAATATTTCCCAGAAAGAGGTATAGTGGCTATTTACTCTATACACGACCACATGTATTCCAAGATGTTTACATTAAATACTTTAGTAGAAATAAACTTTTAAGAGTAATTAAGTGTAGTAAAATGTTAGGCGACGTTACAGATGAATAGATGTTAGCGGAACTTATTATTAAAACCCATAAATTATTAAACCATAAAGGCATTAATGAAATCTATTTAGAACTCAAAAATATTTATTATGCTCCAAAATTAAAAGAAAAAATTCAACAGTTAATTAATAATTGCGAAATAAGCAAAATACGACAGACAACCAAATATGATTCCTTTTAAAGTTACCGATACTTCCGATATTAATCAAATATTACACGTAGATATATGGTATGCAAACATAAACCTTATGTATGTAACTATAATGGATAAATTCACTAAACATGTAACAGTAGATGAAATTAAACATAGAACGTGGATAAGCTTACTTAATACACATAAGAATTTATGTTCTCATCGTTTGGCACTCCCAACAAAATAGTTACAGACGGCGAGTCAGGTTTCTCATCAATTCTAATCAAAGAATTTCTGAAAGAAAACAATGTCGAACTTCACATTACTACCCCTTATATGAATACAGGTAACTCAGATATTGAGAGATTTCACCCCACTTTGAATAAACATATTCGCACATTCACACCTGATGAGGGTAACAAAGACACTTTACGCAATAAAGTTTTAAAAGCAGTAACAATATATAATAAGACAATTCACTCAACCACAAAGAAAAGACCAATCGACTTTCTTAATGGAACTGTTAGGACAAATAAGCAGAAATATATAGATAAACTTAACAAAAATAGAAAGGATATAGACCTTACAAAAGATAACCATTTATACTTAAAAAATAGAAATAACAATTGTCGGCGCCAAAATTTGAATGTCGCAAATAATAAAGATGTCCGACTGTCCCACTCATTTGTTAACCTTCCCTAAACTCACCAAACCCAAAAGCAATATTTCCTTTAAATGAATTTACAATCCAGAATGGATTCGATGGATTAAAGTACCTAAAAACCAATTATTATAACGTAGAAAAGGAGTGTTTTATTTGATTAGGAAAAGAATCTTTTCATGGCGACCGTGACTGGACTTTTCGTTGAACAATAAACATTTAACATTGAGTGACAAAGTGGCTAGTTAATTCCTTCATGGACAGTGACAATTCGGAAAAATGAACAAACGGACAAAGTTCTAAGAATTCAAATTCAACAAATTTAAAGTGTTCGGCTACGGTTCAACGATCGCGCACGTTTTATAAACGGTCTAGCGTTATCCACTAGAAGTCGTCGTACTCATAATCTTTGCCCTTACCCCTCTTTTTGCATGGATACTGCTCTAGTTGTATTGAAATCGTCGTCGCCGTGTTGTTTGATTTGCTACATCGTGTATTACACATACACACATACGCCATACACACATGTCCATGCAATTCGCTTGAAAGTTTCCGTCTCACGTTCATCTGATCTGATCTCGTATTCGTCACATCACGCATCGCCAACGTGTGGACCGAAAGAGAAGTAAGAGCATTTCGCTGTCGAAGTAATTATTGTCGCCTGCTGTGGAGAGGAAGGAACATTTTTAAAGTTCATCTGTGTCGTCGTGACTCGTGCTGTTGGAGTTGTTTGTTGCATTTCCAATTGTGTGCACACTGCTTTCTCCTTACTCGATTTTTAATTATTCATCGACTCGCCAATTGGGAGAATTTCGCTGCTAAAACTATTTGTCGCCGCTGCCTGTTGAGGAAAGCAAAGCTTTGTTGTATCGACAATCAGCTGTTCGTTAAAAGGGTAACCAACGCAGCCACTATGTCAGTGGAAGCAGAAAGATCGTTGGACGCATTGAATGCGTTGAAAACCAGTAGGGCTTCTTCAAAGGGTAATATATCTCGGATTAAAAACATAATAGACTCGAAGGGAGCTACATACTATGGAGTATACAGATTTACAATGTCGGTTAGGGATCGTAGAATCCTATTTTAAGCAAGGGCTAAGCTATCAAACTCGAATAGAAGAGTTAACATCAGGGGATAATTGCCGTGGTGAGAAGAGCTATATTGCGCAACAAAAACAAAAATAGTATCGTTGATGGGAAAGCAGAGGAAAGCTAGTATGGCAGAAACTTCGTTTGCTATTCCTCAGCAGCTGACTTCGCGGCTTCCTCAACTTAAGTTGCCCAGATTTTCGGGCAAATATAGCGATTATAAAAATTGTATTGGGACATTTACAATGCTAGTTCATAATGATTTGTCGCTCACAGGCATTGAAAAATTAAAATCACTTGGTTTCGTGCTTGAGTGAGCAAGCGCTTGGGACGGTAAAGGCGTTTGAAATTTCGGAAGAAAATTACGCGAAAGCGCTTAAGAGACTCGAAGAGCGTTATGACAATAAATGCATTCTTAGAGTATAAGTTAATAAGATTGAAATACGAGTTGTTGATTTATATTCAATTTATTAATAATTATATTTATTCCTCTATGAGGAAACTTATTTATGCCACCGTTCTATAACTCTGAATCACAAGAACTGACTTCTAGCCAACACTCAGCCTGCCAACTGTGCCGGTCCAGTTATTGCTGTACTGCTGGTTTCTCTCACACTAAACGGTGTCGGTATTGTTGCACTGTAAATATGTGCGCTTCCAGCTTCTGTTGTTGCTAGTTCAACTAGTGTGACCAGCTTGCTCTTGCTGGATTTCAACCTGCAATAGAATCGTGTCGTTTGTTGTCCATAACTATTCCCCCTCTTGAACGAAGACGTCCTCGGCTTCATCTCAACAGACACTATGGCCTAGAAGCTAAGTGTTTTCAGTTCAGATTCAGATTTTAATAATATCATGAATGTTTACATATGTACTCGTAAGCAGTTCTAATTTGGTTCTATTTTCTATGCAACATATTTACATGGAGTGTTAATATTAGTTTTACAGTTTTGTATTTCTTTCTATCTTAAGTAATAAACAAATTCTAGCGGCAAATTAACATAACATATTAATTGGAAGCAAGAATAGCAAAATTAAAAAGAGGTACGAAAAATTGTTGTTATTCCTTAAAACTATTTTTATAAATATCCTTAACTAAAATCTGAATTTTCAATTAACGCCAATATTCTATGTAAGAACCCTTCTCTTTTCCTAATTTAAAAAATAATTTTAACAGTTTTAACAAATTTAAAAAATAACAAATCTTTAAATTGCTGAGTTAATAATTTGTCATAAAATTTAGAATAAGATCTTATTTCGACCCAAAAGAATTTGAAATAAATTGGAGCTTAGACAAAGCCGTGAATCAAATATAATTATCGGTCAATAAAAAATTACCTGAGGTTTTCCTTGTGAACTTTCTTGTTGTCTATGAGAACGGTAGTTCCTAAATCTTTCTGAATAACCTTTTCGATAAATAACTTTCTAAATTTATTGCCAACTCGTTAATTTGTTCGCACAAACACTTTTTCTCCTGGTTCAAAAATTCTAGTTTTTCTGCGTTTGTTGTGATAGTCTAGATCTCTACGTTGGGTGTCGGATATTCGGATATTTTTATCCTGATTTCATCCACTAACTCTTTTCGAATGGAATGAAATATATCAATTGGGCGATAGTTTGTCCTGTTATCGTCCTGTTATACTTGACAGTGGCAAGTAAAAGGAGCTCAGCGGTATCACAGATGTTTTGTTCCAGCTTGGTACACCTTGCTATCTCGGACAGAGTATTATGAAACCTTTCTACTTGTCCGTTTCCTATACTGTGAAAGGGTGGTGTATTAAAAATATTTACTCCAAAATGATCCCTTAGCAATGATTTTATACTTTCTGAACAAAAGGATTTCTCATTGTCGCAGACAATTGTTTTTGTGTTTTTGAAGAGGTTAAGTGTTTCTATAATCGGCTCTTTAATATCAATTATAGCTCGTGATTTAATCAGTTTTACAATCGCGAATTTAGAAAATTTGTCCAAGCATGTCAAGAAATGAGCTCCTGCAGTTGAATAAATATCAATGTGCAGTATCTCACCTGGGTGTTTTGGTACAGGAGTTTCGCCTATCTCAGGCTTCGGTGGATGTCTCTTATATTTCGCTTCGTGGCAGATTTTGCAATTGGAAATTATTTCTTTCAGCTTTTTCCGAATTGCAGGGAAGTAATAATCATTCAAAACCTGATTTGTGTTTTCATGTGCAGATCGATAGGCGCGATTATGTCCGGTTAAAAGAATTTCAGATTGATCGTTTAGATTGAAAATATCAGTAACCATGATTTTAGTGTAAAGAAATTTCACAGAAGGAAACATAGTAATCAGTCTATCTTGAATTTGTGCAAGAATTGTTAAGTCGCAATGAATTGCATTGACAACATTAGGATTGATTACTTCTTTTAGGACTAGAAAAAGGTTGTCTATGTTATCAAATTCAATTGAGTGCCTCATTTGTTTTTTGAAAATTATTTTTGTTGTTTTTAGTAATTTCAGACCTGTATTGAGAATTATCTGGTTTTTGAAGCAATTTAGGGGATTTTGAACACTTGGTATTATCTGAGTTAGGGAAGCCTCACTGTGAGCTGTTGCAGAGGTTGAATTAACCTCCTGTTCCAAGCTATTAATATGTTGTCTGGACAGCGCATCGGCAACGAAGTTTTCCTTTCCAGGTTTGTAAAAAAACTTAGGTGAAAATTCTTCCACAAAGGCTCTCCACCGCTTAATTTTTGCATTTGGATTTTTTTCGGATATTGCAAATGTTAGAGGCTGATGGTCGGTGTAAATATTGAGCCGATTTACTCCATACAAATAGTTTCGAAGCTTGTGCAATGACCACACAATAGCTAGAAGTTCTTGCTCATCTTTAACTGATTAGTATTATAAGGACCATCAAAGTGATTGGAGCCTTGCATAGGTTTTGGATGTTGAATTGAATATTGTTTAGAGCCTTGAAAATTATTGGTGTTCTCTATTAAGGGTCTATGGCCGTGACTGGGATTCTGTGTAGGTCTTTCGAAATTTGTACTATTTCTATTGTGTGAAACGGTTGGATCTGTATCCATTGCAGTTGGTCTTTGACGTTGTTGGTTATCGTAAATTGGTCTATAATGGGGTGAATTGAGAGGATTATAACTGAAGTTTTGACGAGGTAAAAAGTTTATCGAACGCTCATTCCTATTGGTAAATGAATTAGCAAAGATATAGCGCTCTTGGTTTGCTTCAAGTTCCTGCGCATGAGCAAGAGCACTAGGCATATCAAATGGTCGCGAGGAAAACAGTATATCGCACATGGGCTTTCGTAAGCCAGAAATAAAAATCCTCAGTGCATCCTGCCTATATTTCTGACTGAGAGAATCAATCAAGCCTTTGTTACCTCGTGGAGAATTAGCGTCTTGTTAATAATTAACGTCAACTTGTTTTCCACCTCATCATAGAATTCCGCAATCGAAAACTTACCTTGGGTTAGAGTGGACATTTCCTGTTCAATAAGTTATACAGGTCTTTTATCTGCGCTATAATAGCTATGAAATTAAGGACAGTGTTAAATGAGGATAGCACTTGATCTGCAGAGCCAATGATTTTATTTCGTATTATGGCTACTGCCTGATAGTGCTTAGAACTTCCCTCGAATGCCTCAAACAATTTATAGGCAGCGTGAGCAGCCTGACGCAAAGAAATGCACCGACCTTGTTCACAACTAAACTCAGGTAAGAATTTAACCAAATCTAATGATTCTTCACAGCGTATGCCAGCATCGATGGTAACCGATTTATATTCTTCAACAAGTGTTGGAGATTCTAATACTCTTAGACGAGCAGTTAACTCCTCGCTCGTAGCATTAAAAGCATGTCTAGTTTGCTCCGTTGCTGCGGTAACCGCAGCGGAAACTACAGCACTAATCTGTTCAACGTTCATTATTAACTCAGAAAAGAAAAGGGTACTCAATATAAAATCTTTAAACGTTCAACGTAATTCAGATCAAAAAGTATAATGAATTATATATCTACTAAATATTGCTACTTATGTAACATAAATATACAATATATATATATAATAAGAACGACAGTCTTAGCTGTAACTCACTCGATGTGATGTATTGACATCAAAACCAATTTACTTACTTTTCTATAAAATTAAAGTCACTTAGTCATTAATTATAAGTACAGAGAACTAGAAAATAAGTATTATAAATCACAAATCATAAAACTAATAATTATTAAGTAAGTTAAATGAAAAACCACAGTTAAATGTTGAACGCCAGCACTTATCCGTATATCCCTCCTTGCAATATCAAAAGTTCCAGCTTCAACTGCCTAATTTTATGATTTTTAATGGTGATTGCGACTGTTTTTAGTTGTTCACTTTAGAATTATTTTATTTTGTGCAAGTTTATATTAGTTATATTACTATAGTTATAGATTTCCACGTACATTCACTGTTTTCTTGTTTTTATTTTGGGCGGTTTTACATTTCAAACCAACATTTTTTTTAAATTATTATGTTGCAACCGATATTTTACACTTTTTTACGTTGTTTTTCTTTATGTTTTTGGGATGTAGTATCCGCAGAGCTATAAGAACTATTGTTCGTGAATCTGTGTAACAAAGCAACGCGAACTATTATTATTATCTTTTACCAAGATCTTTTATATTAATCGTTTTCAAACGCGTTACCCCACGTTTGGGCGCCAGTTAATAAGATAGAAATACGAGTTGTTGATTTATATTCAATTTATTAATAATTATATATATTCCTCTATAAGGAAACTTATTTATGCCACCGTTCTATAACTCTGAATCACAAGAACTGACTTCTAGCCAACACTCAGCCTGCCAACTGTGCCGGTCCAGTTATTGCTGTACTGCTGGTTCCTCTCACACCAAACGGTGTCGGTATTGTTGCACTGTAAATATGTGCGCTTCCAGCTTCTGTTGTTGCTAGTTCAACTAGTGTGACCAGCTTGCTGTTGCTGGATTTCAACCTGCAATAGAATCGTGTCGTTTGTTGTCCATAACTTATATTTCGCAACTTTTTGACCTTCCGAAGATGAAGAGTACGTGTCGCCGGTTCAACTTAGGGGCCTCTTCGACAATGTGTCAGCACTTTTTGGTTCCTTAACGTCCTTAGGCAATCACGAAGACATTTCTAATGTAATTATAATATATTTGGTGATGTCGAAGGTCGATAGTGAGACCCAAATTAAATGGGATGAATCGTTAGATTATGGGAACTTACCGAAGTGTTCGGAATGTGCCGTAGTATTGAATAGGCGTTGCCTATTTTTAAAGAGCAGGGAGTCCAAATGTTTATTTGCCGAAAATGGGAAAATTGAGCAGAAGTCAAGGCAAAATCATTGAAGACCATCGCATACTTCCTTGCCTATTACGAACTCTGAGTGTTATTTCTGCAGATCACCACATCACGCGATGCAGATTGCAACAAATTCAAGCACTTAAATGATTATGATCGGTTTAAGAATGCTAAACGTTTGTCATTATGCATTAATTGTCTGAAAAAGCGACTCGAAGTAAGCAACCGCCCTTCAAAGAGATGAACCATCTATATCGCAGCAAGCAAAGATCTACAAGTCATCTTAGCGACAGTAGTGTTGAATGTTAGGAATTAGGCAGGAGGCTTCGTTTCGGTTAGAGCTTTACTTGATTCAGGTTCTCAAATAAATTTAATGACTAAGTTACTGTCGAGAAATCTTTGTTTCGATTAACAGTCCGATCGATATAAGTGGGTAGGAGATATCAACGCAAAGGTTCATGCTAACATTAGAACGGCAGTAGAGTCAAGGTTTGAAGGCTTCACCAGCAGTATCGAGTTTTGGATAGCGCGCTCAATTACGGAGTTTCAACCGCAACGTCGGCCACCGATAAAAGATTGAAAAATTCCCCTCGATATTACTTTAGCAGATCCATTATTCCATAAGCCTCAAGGCATTGATACGTTGCTGGGAGCAGATGTATTCTTCAATCTCATGCAAAGGAGCCACATCAAGCTGGATTTAAATCTGCCAAATCTCCAAAATACAGTATTTGGATGGATAGTATCGGGAGCTTACTGCGGAAGAAATTGCACGTAACCCAACGTGCAATTTCTCGGAGACGACGCCAAAATCCTCATTCACAAGGGTGCCTGAAAGCGGAAAGTTTAGGGTAAAATTTTCGTTTAAAGATAGCCCAGCTTAACTTGGGAGCTCTCCGGAAATAGCCAGAAAACGATTTCTCTCTATAGAAAGAAGATTAAGTAAGAACGAGGAGCTCAAAATTGAATATTCCAAATTCATTCAAGAGTATTTGGACTTGGGGCACATATCAAGGGTAAACAACTTCGATTTCAGAAAGCCCCACTATTTCATGCCACATCAGTGCGTTCTCCGACCCGAAAGTTAATCTACCAAATTTAGAGTAGTATTCGACCGCATCGTGTCAGACTACATCTAATCTGTCGCTTAACAACATTTTGATGGTAGGACCAACCATTCAGGAAGAAATGAACATGATTGTTCTTCGGTTCAGATGTCACAGATACGTCTTAGCTGCGGGTATTAAAAAGATGTACCGTCAGATCCAAGTCAATACCGACGATAGATAGGTTTCAGTTGGTTCTCTGGCGAGACGACCCGAAGTAACTGATCCAAACATTTTGGCTGAATACCGTCACATACGGTACCTCGTCATCACCATTTTTCGCAACGCGGTGTCTCAAGGAGATTGGGTTAAGTTGCGAGAAGGAGTTTCCAGTAGGAGCAAAGGTTGTTATGAAGGATTTTTATGTCGACGATCTGTTAACGGGAGCTAGTTCGATTGATGGATCAAATCAGATTCAACGAGAAGTTACTGCAATCCTTGAAAAATGTAATTTCAAACTCCATAAATGGCATTCTAATGCACCTGGTAATTTGTCCATCAAACCAACCAATGTGGACTTAAACATTGATGATCTGGAAACCACAAAGACGCTTGGAATCTCGTGGAATCCTAAACAGGATATTTTTCAGTACTCATATAAGGACTCGTTTTCATCGCCTAAGTTTACAAAGCGCACCATATTGTCTTCTGCGAGTAGGTTGTTTGATCCCCTCGGTATAATTTGTCCAGTTGTTGTCAGGGCAAAAATATTTTTGAAATATTTGGACGGAAAAGCTAGATTGTGACGATCCTTTACCAAGCAAATTCGAATCCTGTTGGAGAGAGTATACTACGGACTTGCAAAAGCTCAACTGTACATCGGTTCCCAGATTTATATTTCAGGTTAATTGTAGGAGTGTCGAAATCCTTGCGTTTTCCGACTCGTCGACCAAGGTGCGAGGATGAATTCGGCGTTGTCTCGGTGAATGCAAAAGTATCACCTGCCAAAGTCCAATCACTGCCAAGGTTAGAGCTATGTGCAGCTCATATGTTAGCTAAGCTTTGGAATAAGAATTACGTTTGAATTTACTTTCGATCAAATTTATTTTTGGGTAGATTCTACGATAGTTCTGTGCTAGCTTAATGCATCTCCAGGTTCCTGGGAAATATTCGTCGCAAACCGAGTAAGCGACATACAATCCTTAAGTGCAGGTGTCTGTTGGAAACACGTAAGGTCCGAGAACAATCCTGCAGATTTTATTTCGAGAGGATGCAACATCGAGGATTTACAAAACTCATCTTGGTTTGCGGGGCCTGATTTCCTAGGGAAGAGGTGCATCTACTGGACAACTAACGTACAACTGGAAGAAATCGCCGCAGGAGATCCGTTATTGGAACGAAAGAAGAGAAAACGTGTATTCGTATGCGAAAGGCTAAAAACGAACTTCATACAAATATTCTACAGGCATAGCTCTTTTACAAAAACTATAGGAATAGTCGCGTACGTCTTAAAGTGTCTGCTCATTTTCAAAAATCAGAAGCCAAACATGGACCTTTCAGCCGAAAATCTCAACCAGGCGTTAATGGCGAGTGTACGTTGCGTACAACAAGCATCGTTTTCAGTGGTTGTTTCAGAATTAAAGGCGCGAGGAACTACTTCAAATGCAAAGCTTCGCAATTTGTGTCCTTTCATCGAGGAGAGTTCAGGTTGGAGCATCCTAAGAGATGGTGGTCAAATTGTCAATGCAGACAGCGAATATGATAGGACGTTTAAAATGTTACTACCCAAAGATGATGCCTTCATGATGAATTATGTTCGGCATTTGCACCTCATCAACTTTCACGCTGGGCCACAGCTTTACTCAACTTCATGAGAGATCGGTTCTAGATCATTGGGGGCAGAAAACTAGTTAACATGTCATAAATAATTGTGTCCATTGTAGAAGATATAAGCCGAATCTACTGAAGCAAATCATTGGAAATCGGTGGATCGGTTAACTCCCAATCGACCCTTTTCAATTTTCCGGGGTAGATTTCTGTGGGCCAATCCTGACTTCATGGAGAATTCGTAGGAAACAGCGTTACAAAACCTACATTTCTGTTTTTGTCTGTTTTTGTCTGTTTTGCTTCAAAGGCAGCGCACTTAGAGATAGTTTCCGATCTCAGTTCGGGCGCATTTATAGCAACACTAAAGCGTTTGCTAGGGCGAAATGGTTGTGGAACTAAAATCTATTGTGAAAATGCAACAGATTTTGTGGACGCTAAGTCAAAGCTAGTGGAATTTTTAATTTCGCTTCAGAAAAATTGATTGAGTTACAGTTTATACCTCCCCGCGCACTACATTTCGGGGGGATTTGGGAAGCCGCAGTGAAGTCCGCAGAGACACATTTGCAGAAAACTTTAGGCAGCGCATTGTTAACGTTTGAGGAACTTGAGACGGCGGTAGCTTAAATCGAAGGAATCCTGAATTCGAGGCCTATAACTCCAGTGACGTCAGACCCCAGCGATGTTAGCGCTCTGACACTTCGGACACTTCCTCATCAGATCGGCGATCAATTCGTACCAGGAACCAAATTTAACAAATGATAAATTTTCTTATATCCGCAATCAAGCAGGATTTTTGGAAGAGATGACTGAAAGAATACCTCGAAAATCTTCAGGTGCGATCTAAATGGCATACGGTCTAACCCTACAAATGGGCACTAGCAAGGGTGACCAAAATCATCAAGGGTGATTACGTTCAATCACAAAGGTAGCACCTTTGCCTAATGAAGATGATTGACGGTTTGCAACGCATCAACGTGGCCGGAAAAGAAAGAATCTCAATGTTCAAAGAATTCGGTCAGCTTAACAAAACTGCTGAATTTCTTGAATATAAATTTCACAATACTTTCAATGGACTAATTGGTAATAATGTTCTTCCGCCAATGAACGCCATAATCAATAACAAGGAAAAACTATTGATAGTAGAGGAAACGAAAATTCCGATCTTTCTCAATGAAGATGAAGAAGAAACTATCACTATGGAAAACTACAAGAAAGTGGTTCTACAACTGGAAATTTACCATACGGAAATCAAAAAAGATCCCATCCCCGATCAAGTAAGACTCGATCACTTAAACGACGAGGAAAAAGAAAAAATAGTGGAATTAATTTCCCAATACTCTTCAATATTCTACCATGAAGGAAGTGTTCCATCATTCACAAATGCGATTAAGCATAGAATAAGGATGGTAAATGACATCCCAATGAATACCAAAAACTATATATATTCCGAAGTGCATAAGGCCGAGGTGAAAAAACAAACAGAGGAAATGCTATAGAAAGTTCATCAAGAACTGTTCTAAGGTAGCAAAACCTATGACTATATTTCTCAAGAAAAACGCCAAAATTGATCTAAAAAATACCGATTACATCGAAAGCTTCGAAACTTTGAAAAAATTAATGACTTCAGAACCAATCCTTAAATATCCTGATTTTCAAAAAAAAATGTATTCTTACAACGGATGCTTCTAATTACGCATTAGGTGCGGTCTTATCACAAGACAACCATCCGATATGCTATGCTAGTCGTACAGTTAACGACCACGAAATTCGTTACTCTATTATAGAGAAAGAGTTATTGGCCATTGTATGATCGACGAAGTATTATAGACCCTATTTGTATGGAAAGAAATTTATGATAAGGACTGACCATCAGCCTATAATTTGGTTAAGCTTTCTAAAAGAACCGAATGCCAAACTCCAAAGGTAGAAAATTAAGCTCGATGAGTACAACTTTGATATAGAATATGTTAAAGGAAAAGATAACCAGGTAGTAGACGGTTTATCCAGAATGGAAATTCACTACAGCGAAAATGTGAATGAAAATACCATGGATAACATCGATACGGAAATGGATGCACAATCTATGATAGCTACTGGGCAACCGTAGCGCACAGCGCAAAGGAAGACAGCAGTTACCATATTCCTATTGTTAACTCTCCTATTAACCTATACAAAACACAAATCATTTTAAATTCCACAAACGCTATAAGCAATCACAAAGTATATTACGAATTTGGTAAAAGAAGAATTGTTATCGAATTGAAAGAAGAATTTATTTTAGGCTTGATGAAAAAATATTTCCCAGAAAAAGGTATAGTGGCTATTTACTCTATACACGACCACATGTATTCCAAGATGTTTACATTAAATACTTTAGTAGAAATAAACTTTTAAGAGTAATTAAGTGTAGTAAAATGTTAGGCGACGTGACAGATGAATAGATGTTAGCGGAACTTATTATTAAAACCCATAAATTATTAAACCGTAAAGGCATTAATGAAATCTATTTAGAACTCAAAGATATTTATTATGCTCCAAAATTAAAAGAAAAAATTCAACAGTTAATTAATAATTGCGAAATTTTTAACCAAGCAAAATACGATAGAAAACCAAATATGATTCCTTTTAAAGTTACCGATACTTCCGATATTAATCAAATATTACACGTAGATATATGGTATGCAAACATAAACCTTATGTATGTAACTATAATGGATAAATTCAGTAAACATGTAACAGTAGATGAAATTAAACATAGAACGTGGATAAGCTTACTTAATGCACTTAAGAATTGGTTCTCATCGTTTGGCACTCCCAACAAAATAGTTACAGACGGCGAGTCAGGTTTCTCATCAATTCTAATCAAAGAATTTCTGAAATAAGACAATGTCGAACTTCACATTACTACCCCTTATATGAATACAGGTAACTCAGATATCGGGAGATTTTACCCCACTTTGAATAAACATATTCGCACATTCACACCTGATGAGGGTAACAAAGATACTTTACGCAATAAAGTTTTAAAAGCAGTAATAATATATAATAAGACAATTCACTCAACAATAAAGAAAAGACCAATCGACTTTCTTAATGGAACTGTTAGGACAAATAAGCAGAAATATATAGACAAACTTGACAAAAAAGAAAGGATATAGGCCTTACAAAAGATAAACATTTATACTGAAAAAATAGAAATAACAATAAAATTAAGCCTTTATATAAGAAATCAGATAATGAAGTAATTGGTAAAGATCAGGTAAACGATGAAAATGGAAACAAGTTTCATAAGAGCCAAGTTAAAAGAATTTACAAATACGAAGACTATTAATTTCAGATTTTGATGTTAACATTAACCATTACTACTACATGGACACAACGAATTGACGTTCGAGACCTAAACAATGGACAAGGATATGTAACAGTAAAGGACGAACAACTACTAATTATTACCGGATATAATAAAATTCTTCACAGCATTAACACAACCGCATGGTCAAGTAGTTTAGAAATTTCCGAAAATAATAGTTAGTTAGTTAGTTATAAATTACTTTTATTTCATTTTAAGTAGTTTACAAGAACAATAATTTCTAAGTCTCTTTTTTTGGCATTTTTTTTTTTTTTGCCGTCTACCAGATTGACAATTATTTAGATATCAATAGACTGGATATATAAAATTAGTACAAAAATAAAAACATAAAGAAAAAATAAACTACATTTAAAAGTCCTCCTCGATAATACGTCTTCTATACCGAAGGGCGTTCAGGTCAAAATTGTACAATAAATCCCATACTTGATGTCCATTCAAAATGCGAATTGCTTCTTCATCTATGATGCGTGCACCAAAGAATTGTAAGCGGAAAAATATCTGTCCCTTCAAATGGGACAGATTGCAAGAAAATGAAAAATATCTTCTCTTACGTTTAGGTTGTACATATTGCACAGGTTTGGTAGTTCTGGGCGGTGTGGTATAAAATTCAGGCTTATCAGATCTCTTCTCAATTTAAATATTGTGCATATTTTATCCGCCGAAAATAATATAAATAGACTCAATTATAAGAACAAATATCCCACAATAATACATAGCTGTAATTTATTAAACGACGAGCTAGAAACCCTTTTAGGACATCAGAATTACATAGTCAAAAGATAACTAATAAATATAGTTAGAAAAGGCCTCAAATATAGTTTTAGTTTAGTTTAGTTTTAAGTGCATTTTATTTTCTTAATCATTAACTCTTACATACTAACCAAAAATGCTTAAATACTAGCTTAAAATTATTTAAAATCTTACACTAACTTACTGGCCCCACACAGGCTTAAGCTACTCTAAATTCTTATATCTATGTCTTTCGACTTTATTTACATTTTACTTAGAAATATTTATTTTATATACTTAAAGCTAAGAAAACACAATTTATTCACAAAAACTTAGCATATGGACATTTTTTTTTTTATTTTTTATAAAAACTTAATATCTAACTTAAAATAAACCTTAGTCCACCTAACCTACATACACAGTACATACATACAGACGCAAAGACATTATGCACAATAATATACGTACATATATTAGTATATAACTTTGTAAAGGACTCAAATATCTTACCGGATTTATGGACTATGACGACGACCAACGAATTAAATTAAGTTTAGAAACTAACGAACAAAATAATAACAGACTAATTGGAGGACTAAATGACCAAGTACAAATTAACGAAGTTATAAATAACATTACAAAACACATCAATAGACAACAGCTAGAAATAAAAAAAACAGTTAGCTACACTAGGAAATGCAATTAATCAAGAGTTTTCTGAAATAGCTGATATGTGGCATATATTTCAAATTCAATATGATACACAGTTATTGAGAGAATAAGTTGGAAAAGTTATGGAAAATTTACTTCTTAGCAAATCAGGAGTTTTAGGTAAAGATATTCTGTCACCAAATGAAATATCTACTTTTAATATAACAATAAGCAATCTAAAAAATATCAAAAGCAGTGTTATTATACATGACGATAAAGTAATTTTTGTTTTACTTATCCCAATTTATTCAAACGTAAATTTTTTAAAAATACTTTTAGAACCAATGTCTAACAAAAACAATTTAGAATTAATAACCCCATGTAACGAATTTATGAAAGGTGATAATTATAACTATAGATATATGAATCAGACAGCTATAAAACTTAAAGATTTAAAAATTATAAATGACGATTGTATGTCTGAGATATTTGATAAAAATCCCATATGTAACTTAAAAAAAAAATGCAATAGTTAAACAAATACACGATAATATCCTCCACACCCGCCATCCATTTGACACCTGCACAAACAAGCTGCATTCTATTCCCACGGGAGGAAACTCGATGCAGCGTAATCATTTTTGAGAATTCATAAATATACCTGTGGAAAGGTTCAGAGATACACTCCGTTGTCAATACTATTTAATAAATAAAGATAAATAAGAATATACATTTTTGCGCCTCCGCTCGAGTAGCAACTTAATTAAGCGAACTAAGCGCCAAACTTCCTCAACTTGCTCTTGAAGAGAAAGTTATGCTCGTTATAGGAACCGAGCTTCAAAACCGTATAGCGAACATGAGTCTCGAAACGACTCTCGAGAGACAATATATCAAGAGTGATCTGTTTTGGTTGGGGTATCTGCTGATGATGGATAGCTTTAAGGCGTCTTTGATAAGTAAAATAACTACGTGATGAGTTCAATTTTCGTTCTCTACCAATGAAGAAAATCTTTTCTTCAAAACCTTTGAAGTCAAAAGGCAAGTTCTCACCCTACGATGCGTTTTCTGAAATTAACATATTATTTTGACAGAAATTTTACCCCAAAAAGTACGAGTACTAATAAAATTGGGATTGACACTAAATGAAAGTTTGACAAAGAAAAAATACTTCCTACATGGAAGCACCTTTAAATTAAAAAAGCAAAGACGATCTGTGCTGTCCACACATCCAATGCAGACCAGGAAAAATTTTAAATGAATCGCGTCTTCTAACTTTACAATAAAAAATGTTGCAAAGTGTGTCAACCTTCATTTTAGTATATTCCGTTCGCCCACCATTCACAATTTTTTCCTTTTTTTTGCCATTATATTGTTGCTGTAGCCATCTTTGAAATTTTCCTATTTTCCTTCACGTCGTGAGAAAAGTCTGCGTTAAATCGTTTCAAGTAATAAATTGCTTTAACAAAACAAAAACACTGCTAAATATAGTCTAAAAAGTTTCGTCTTCGAATGAGTCAATTAAATGAGCAATGTATGTTAAGTTAAGTAGATGAATTACGTTATGCATTTAAAAACGAATCGATTGATATTATTCCAAAACTTCTTAAAAGTGAAACACGAAGTCGAATCACTTAATATTAAATAAAAATAAATTATGATTGGTAGTGGTGCAAGTGGTAGTGCATTGGCTTCGCATCCAAAAGACATTGGACCTTACCAGCAACGAATCATTAGCCGTGACTTAAATATTAATGCAATAAATTGTTCCAATAATATTTTATTTCTCAGTTTCTTTTACTTACACTTCACTCTTTCAAAGAATCTACTACATTTTCATTGAATCTTCGAGTACTTCATAAGATTTATTTGACATTTTATTCGCACTTGAATTCGAATTTATATTGAGGTCTTGTAGAAATATCAAAATCAACTGAGATTGTTTTATTCATTTCTCTATATAAAACTGTGATGTCAATGTACTAAAGGTAATAGATTTTGTTGGCTCCCTTCAACTTTCCTAAATTGAAGCTGGATTCCATCGGAGTTCTTTTTAAAACTCTAATATTGTATAATATTATTTTCATCAAGCAATAGCTTTGTATAACGAAATATATTATATAATAATTAATTGTTTCAGTGAAACATTCACGAAGAATATACTATTACCAAATTTTCCTACATAGTACAATATTTCTCTAAATCATAATGAAAGCGTACAAACTTAAGTGTTTTTATTTATATTGAGAGCGACTAAAATCCACTTTGCACTTTATATTCTTATCAAGCAATTTTTGTCACGCGTAAATGTAAGCCGAGATCGTGCGGCTTACATAAATTACAAAATTCTATTGTACATCACATCCTTCGTCACACAATAGGTTCTTTAAAATTAATTCTTGAATTGTAAATTAATTTAAATGTTAAATAAATTTTGTTGTGATTTGACTGTCAAAATATTCAGTGTTTGCAAGTACCACGAGTTTTGTTTAATTATTTTGTCAATAATTTTGGCAACCGTGATAGGACACACTAAAAGATTTAAGACCCTGTGATCAATCCTACATTAAAATTAAACCAAATTCGGTATTATAAGTGTAACTTACCTTCTTGTATTGTGTTTTAAATACATAAAAAAAGAACGAAAATTGTGCAATCATTTGAAGAAATATGTACAGCATGATGAAAAAAGGACCGTAGAATATCGGAAAATTTACAGTAATGCAGGAAAAAGGGAGAACATTTATGGGACTATTTTGTTTCTACGTGAAATACATGACAACTATAGGGAAAACGTCACTCATAAATATTTCGATATTACAAACAAATTAAAAGGACCTACGAACCAATGAGAGAAGATCTTTTTAAAAGATTGTAAGAAAACCTGCTATAAGATTATAGAGCAAGTGTCGCCACCAGCAGCACTGCCATCAGCATCACCAGCCGCAGCACTGGCAGCGTTCCAAGTAGATCCAACATCATCATCGCCGGCAGCACAACGCAAGCAGCAATTAAGGTCATCAAATTGCATTTGCATTAGATGCAAATGAACCCCCAGCACAAAAAAGGTTCAGATGGCTTACAAGAATTTTATAGATATCGCTGGAAAAATGAAGACTAGGTCTAAGCCAATCTAATCCAAACCTAATCCAAAGCCTTCAACAGATGTTTGAGGATATGTCAAATACATTTCGAAAACTGCAGGAGCAATTGGATTTCAGATTGACAGAGATGCCTACAGATATAAGCTGTGTGGGTGGTGGTGGTTCAAGTGGTAGGGTATTGTCTAGCCAATCGGACGGTTCGGCATTCAATCCCAACCGCGCCCGAAGAAATTCATTTTTTCAGGCAACTAAAATCTCGAGAGATGAATGGTTGCCTAAAATATAATAACAAGGCAATTTACACTAAAAATGTACTCTCCCCATTAAATGTTGGATGCCACCAACAATGGAGTGAAATAACCAATTAGCCCAAATATCTTTCTCTGTCTCCCTACCCAATATTCCGAAAAACTTAACACGTTCTCCGGCATTTTAAGAGTAGTCATACCCTGTTGAATGTTAAGTTCTTGAAAAAAAGAAACCCCATGGACAGCAAATCCAATTGCAACAAGCGCAGCAGTAAATTCAGCGAAAATTGAGCTTCCAAAATTCGATGGAAGTTATATTAACTGGTGTCAATTTTATGACTTAGTTCAACAACTTATCCACGGTCAACCAATATCTTATACCAAAAAGTTTTATTTTTAACGAGCAAACGTAATGGGAGAGGCACATAATATCATTCAGCATCTACAGCCAGCTGACGACAACTATGATCGCTATGACAAAAAAAAGCTTCTCCTAACTGCACAATTAAATTGATTGCACATCATTCTGCAAAAACCAGACAGGGTTTTTGATACTGAAGGCAATCAAGGACTCTCGTCCGGAAAAACCAGCGACCGTGTTCGCAGCAAATAAGGACGGCTGCACGATGTACAAATCAGGCAGTCTAAATATTTGAAATTGTTAAACATTTTTTTCCCTTACAGATGCTGTACAGTGTCTTCAAATCTGTCGGGATTGTTCATTTCTCTAGCTCATGTCACTCAAAGGGCTATCAAACGTGTAATGGCAGACACAATTCGCTTTTGCATCAAAAAAGGAGACAAAATCGTGAGTGACCGTGGCTTAAGTGGTAATGTATTGGCACTTCGGGGCTCAATACCAGCTGCGCCCGAAAGACATTCTTTTTTCTAGGCACCTGAATTCCCTTAAGATGAGTGGTTTCCTAGAATACAAAAAGTCCAATTACACTAATAATTTAGTCTCCCCGTTAAATGTTGGATACCACCCACAGAGCGAAATAACCACTGAGCCCAAAAATCTTTCTTTCTCTCTCTGTCCCACTGGAGTGTTAAGTTCGTTAAAAAAAAGTCAATAAAAACGAAAACGTTACCGCAACAACGTTGAGGTTCCGCAGTCGTTAACTCAGAGAGCTGTTCTGCAACCTCCGCGTCGTCCTTGACTGCCCAGCCAAGACAACTTCTGGAATTTCCGTAATGCCATTTTAAGCGCCGTAGCAACAGTCCAACCTGATCTATTTTCAATTTTTGTGAATTTTAGAACGGAAAAATATGCATTATTCACAGCAGACATAAGTAAGATGTATCGTCCGGTTTTAGCAAGACCGGGGGACAATGCGTTCTAGTTGATTCTCTGCGGATCTCAGCGGGATAACATATCAGAGGTCCTATAAGCTCAATAGAAACACAAAAGGGCGAGGGAAGTGGCATGAAAACATTTCTTCCTCATTCTTGACCGCATTCCCGAGCGATCATATTTCGAAGTCGACGAACGGCTCATATTCGCCATCGTAAGGAGGTTCTGACCTCGTCAATCTATATAAAAAGCGAAGAAGCAATGAAATCCAGCAATGATTCCAAGAGATGTACTAGAGGAAGCTAATGCCGTTCATCGTTCTGGCATGTGGAGCTGGAATCGTTTTTACGTCGGTAGCCCGGGCGTGGACGTGATATATAATGCTGGATCAGCTGAATGTGTGGTCGCTCTGGTTGGGTGAGATAGCGAAGAATAAAATAACGATATGCGTGGTGAATTCGTGGTTAGCTTCCGTCGGAGTTGGTTGGCAGTGTGGAATTAGTCTATTCATGCATTACATTTATCATTAAGATTGTAACTTTTTTTGTTTTAATAAAATCTAAATTTTGTAAGGAGCCAGTTGTAGTCATGTAAGCTTCGTATGGTTGACAGTTTTTTCTTGAGTAAATCTGTACTGTTACCATCCGATCGTGTGATCTACTCGAAACGGCTTTATTCCCATACTTTTACCACATAAAAACCACGTATTGTATGATAGACAGAGTTCAGTTCTTATAATAAAGACGACCCATACGCATCACGAGTCTTTTTCTTTCTTCATAAAACCCCCCACAAAATTTCAGAAGTGGGATCACGCGCAAAACATAAAAATAAAAAAAAATCTGTTTGTCCGAAAAGTGCCAGAAACCTAATTACTGCGACGGTTGTTTTAATTTTTTTTCCTCTTCGATAAATTTTTGTGTGTACAAAGTGCGTAAGAATGTCGGAAGAGTGGATACAGTTTTTAGAATCAGCTACCGTGGCTGTATTAAAAGACATGCTAAGGGGCTTAAAGCTGCCCTCAAGAGGCACTAAAGCAGAGCTCAAGATCCGAATTCAAGAGGCAGTAGCCGGATCACCAAATGAAGAGTTACTCCAATTAGTTCGTGAAAATAGTGCATCGGTTGGTGAACAAGCACACTCTAGTGACCAAGCGTCAGCTGAAATGGGGACAGATGCTGAAGAAGAAGACGAATTGGGTGAGGAGCTCGAGAAACTTAGAAAGGTCTGCAGGAAAAGAGAGGAAATTTCAAAGCTGAAGCAACAACTTCGTGAGTTAAGTCTGGAGGAAGAAGGGCTAAATACGAAGTCATCAGCCCGCTATAACTTTAACGACATTGAAAACTCGATTCCAACATTTAGTGGCGATGACAATTTCCCCATCACCCGGTGGATAGAACAGTTTGACGAATGTGCGGATATAGCTGGCATAGACGACAAGACCAAATTCTTCTACGCCAAACGCTTACTCAGAGGTACAGCAGTTTTGTTTGTGAGGACTGTTAAGTGTAAGAGCTGGACAGAACTCAAATCTGCGTTGAGAAACGAATTCCTCAAAGTAGTAACGAAAGCAGACGTATATGAGGAACTACGAGGTAGGCGAAAACATCAAAACGAGACTATGCAGCAGTACTTGCTAAGCATGCAAGAAATAGCATCACATGGTTCATTGGAGGAAGATGACATTGTTCAGTGTGTCATAAACGGTATTGGTGACAGTGAAGTAAACAAAACAATCTTATACGGAGCAAATAATTTGAGTGAACTAAAAGTGGCGTTAAGAAAATACGAACGATTCAAAAACAACAAATATATCAATTATAGGGAGAGAACAATAAAAAACGAAACAGGAAATGCAAACAAATTCACGAAAAAATATGACAGCGCCAAGCCTTTTGTTGTTAAGCAAAAGAACCATGTGCGTGAACATAACAAAATCGAAAAACCAAATGTGACTTGTTACAAATGTGGTGAACTAGGACACATATCTACTAGTTGCACTAAAAATAAACCCGTGATGATGCTGCAGCCATACTCCGAAAGACATAGTAGACAAAATAACTCGACGACTGAAACTACTACTGCAGAATCATTTGTGAACAAAAAACCAAACGATGTAATCAACGAGTTCGAAAAGTGGATTGACTATCAGTTTAACTCCGACCAGATGAGAATTTCAACAGCCTTGCGTACCTTACTGGACTCGGGGAGTCCCATCAGTTTATGCAGCACCAGTTTATACCAACGTCCATGGTAACGAAGCAGGATCTTAAGGGTCACAAATACTATGGCGTTAATGGAAGTGCTCTTCAGATCTTGGGAAGTATTTTTTGTAATTTAAACTATGATAAAATTGTTATTGATTTTAATTTGTTTGTTGTGAAAGATTTTTCAATGAGCTACCCTGTTGTGTTGGGACGAAACTTTTTGCAGAAAATTGGTTTGGTGCTAAAGAAGGAAGATACATCAAGTAATTTAGTTGAAGAATTCCAAGATCACTTTGCGGCTAACAATTCACATCATCACATTCAAGATAACATCGAAGAGGTTTTACATCAGATTCTTAACATTGACATAGATCAGGAAAACTGTAAATCACAATTTAGTATAAACGAAAATATACCCCTATATATAAAAAAATCGGTTAAAGATATTGTATTACCTACCCTTGAACAAAACAAATATAGTTCACCTACAAGTGATTTTCAAATGAAAATATTATTATCAAAAGAAGTACCTTTTCATTGTCCACCTAGAAGATTGCCATACGCGCATAGGTTAGAACTTCAAAAAATATTAGATCGTTTATTAAACGAAGGTATCATTCGCGAGTCTCGTTCTGAGTATGCTTCTCCGATAGTTTTAGTAGAAAAAAAAATAAAGAGCTTCGCCTCTGTATTGATTACCGAGAGTTAAATAAGATGACTCTTCGGGACATTGCCCTTAATAGAAGATCATCTCGATCGACTAAAAGACAAATCTTATTTTACAACACTAGATCTCAAAAATGGCTTTCATCATGTGCCTCTTAATGAAGATTCTATAAAGTTTACGTCCTTTATCACGCCCTTAGGACAATTTGAATACGTTAAGATGCCATTTGGTTTGAAAAATGCGCCCTCTGTATTTGAAAGATACATGTAGCATGATTTCGGTAAATTGGTTTTAGAAGGCAAAGTCTTAACGTATTTAGATGATATCCTAATCGCGACAGAAACAATAGATGAACATTTGAAAATTTTAAAAGAAGTCGTTGACGTAATAGTAAGGAATTGTTTGCAGTTAAGATTGGACAAGTGCCTATTTTTACAAACAGAAATTGTTTATTTGAGTTACAAGATAAATAAAGATGGCATAAGACCAAACGATAGTAACTTAAATGCTATTAAAATGTTTCCTGTGCCTTCAAGTACCAAGGACGTACATAGTTTTATCGGTCTCTGCTCTTATTTTCGGAAGTTCATAAAGAATTTCGCTAATGTAGCAAAAGCCCCTTTATGATCTGCTAAAAAAAGACGCTCCATTCACTTTTGGTGAAAGGGAGCATGAAGTTTTCGAATTGCTAAAAGAAAAACTTATAGCATCCCCAAAACTATCGATATATAGTCCACACAACTTAACGGAGTTGCATTGCGATGCAAGCAGCGCTGGTTTTGGGGCTGTTTTACTGCAAAAGCAAAGCTACAATAGGTTTCACTCGATTTTTTACTTTTCCAAGCGCGCAACTGAATGCGAAAGTAAGTATCACAGCTACGAGCTTGAAACACTTTCAATAATATACGCTTTACGAAGATTTAAAATTTATCTTATCGGTGTGCCATTCAAAATTGTGACAGATTGTCAAGCCTTAACATTAACTTTGCAGAGAAAGTCTCTGAACCCTCGCATTTCTCGTTGGGCTTTGGAACTACAAAGTTTCGACTATAATGTAGAACATAGAAAAGGGAATCGAATGCTTTGATGCTTTAAGTAGGTCATTTAATATTCTTTATGTTGAAGATGAAACGTTTGAATTCGTGTTAGCGGCTGCACAGAGGCAAGACCCGAAAATAATTTCAATAGCTTCAGAATTAGAAAAATCTGGAAGCGCATTCTTTGAGATAATTGATGGTTTAATCTATCGCAAAACAAAAGATAAAGTCCTTTTTTATGTACCATCTAATATGGAAGATCATGTTATACGAACACATCACGAGGCGATGTGCCGTTTAGGAGTAGACAAATGTTTTGATCATTTATCTAACAGTTATTGGTTTCCTAAAATGAAGGAAAAAATCAGATGTTACATTAAAAGATGCCTGAAGTGTATATACTTCTCACCTAACTCTGGCAAAAATCAAGGAAAATTACATCCTATCCCAAAAGGGAATGCCCCCTTTGATACTTTGCATATTGACCACCTTGGTCCATTAGCAAGTTCAAAATCAGGAAGAAAACATATCCTTGTGATAATAGATGGCTTTTCTAAATTTACCAAACTTTACCCAGTTAAGACAACTAAGAGCAAGGAAGTTCTTGTTTGATTAAAATCGTTTTTTGACAACTACTCAAGACCTAACAGAATAGTCTCAGATCGTGGCACTTGCTTCACATCAAAAGAGTTCGCTGACTTCCTTAATGAAAATAATATTGTGCATGTAAAAGTTGCTACTCATTCTCCTCAATCAAACGGCCAAGTCGAACGCGTTAACCGCGTTTTAGTTCCAATGATAGCCAAAGAATGTGAAGCTAGTACAATGGCTGGTTGGGATAGATACTTGGTCAAAGTTGAATTTGCACTAAACAATACACTTAATAGAAGTACAGGATTTACTCCAAGCTTACTATTATTTGGTACAAACCAAAAGGGTGAGTTTTGTGATAGAGTAATGGAATTTTTAAATAAAAGTGTCGGACGAAAAATATACGATCTTAGGGATATTAGAGCTAGGGCTGAAAGGAATATTGAAAAAAACCAAGAGTATAATAAAGATTATTACGACAAGCGTCATAAAACGCCAGAAACTTATAATGAAGGTGATTATGTAATGCTTAAGAACACAGCAGTTCCAGGCGTCAACAAAAAACTCTTTGCTAAATACCGAGGTCCTTATTTAGTTAAAAAGGTACTTCCTAATGATCGCTACCTTATAACAGATATTGAAAACATGCAGCTAACTAGATTGCCTTATAAAGGAGTATCATCTCCTGCAAATATGAGACCATTTTTAATTCAATCATCTAGCCTCGAATGTGATGAAGGTGAAATTGTAAATCGCAAAGAAGATGCTACGTAACTAACATTAAAGTAAAATAAAGATAAATTGTAATAAGTTTAACTTACAAAAGATGCAAAACCAATTTTCTTCTGAATGTTAATGGACTAACTAATTTCTAATTTAATTGAAAAAATGAAGATTTTGAAAATAAAAATATATGTATATATGTACATTTAATTTTATCTAGCCGTTTACAAATTGTTACCACAAATAAATATCTCTATAATATGAAGATTTCTAAAAAGTTTGTACATATGATTAAGATAAACAATGTAAATTTTGAAGTTAATTTGATAAGATAAGTACCTATTGAATTTGTGTTAAAATTGAATGAATTTAATCTTTTTATTTTTTATTATGTGTATTTGCCTCTATAAGATGTATGTAATCGAGTCGATTACACGGTCAGGATGGCCGAACTGTAGTCATTTATTTAAAAGTGTTGCGTTGTTTTTCCACACGAGTGTAAGCTTCGTATGGTTGACAGTTTTTTCTTGAGTAAATCTGTACTGTTACCATTCGATCGTGTGATCTACTCGAAACGGCTTTATTCCCATACATTTACCACATAAAAACCACGTATTGTATGATAGACAGAGTTCAGTTCTTGTAATAAAGGCGACCCATACGCATCACGAGTCTTTTTCTTTCTTCATAAAACCCCCCACACAGTTGGCCACGGATGCATCCATGATGCAGGAGTAGTTGGCAGTGGCACGCTCGCGGTTGCTCGGCTCTAGCTCGTCGGATTGGGTTGGTTCTTGCCATTACCCCGTGCATCTCAACTCAACTTAGTTTTTGTTTCGTGTCGAATTATAAAAAACGGAAAACAAGGATAGCCTGGAGAAAGCTACGTTACTTCACGGACGAACTTAAAAGAGAGGAGGATAAAAAGATGATAGAAGAAAGGGGAAATAAAACAGCACCATCACCACTGTGCAAGACCGGGACTTTCGCGCTTAAAACTAACTAATCCTACACTAAGCTAAACCCTAAATACCGCACTTAAATATCGACTTGTAACTAGACCTAACGCTAACTTAACCCTATGATCCCTACACCGAATAATGCGTCCCAGGATCACACAGCGATGACAGCTCGCTGCTTCCTGATATAAGACCACCCTTATCGGACTTAAGCGCCACCAATTGCCACCATTCTGACCAGATCTGTGAATGGCAGCCCTTAAAACAAAATTCCTCCCAGTCACCACCTGTAAAAAAAAATCAGCGGAAGTCAGTCACGTCATTTCCGTTATGTCGTCATAGTGTGAAGGTCACGTCCGGTCACAGTCGCCCCATCGAAGGACGGTCGGTCCGCCCACCCACACACCACTTGCGACAACTGTTTTAAGCCACCATCGTAGTAAAAAAAAACAACACGAATTTTATACCATCATATAATCCATAATTTGTATAAGAATATATTTAAAAGAATAAAAAACAAATTCACAAAGGTAAACTTAAATAATTAAGAATTTATTAAAATAAGAAAGAAGAAAGAAAAAAAAACGCAAACATATGACCTAAGAGCAGTAATGATTTTTATTTATTTATTTTTTTTTTCGGAATTTTACTTTAATAATTTTACTAGGCTAGGTACTCTCGTCCCAGCCACTTAAATCTTATACAATTAGGACTTACTGGTTATAAACGAATCCCTCGTCGTTCTGGCGCCAGCACTTCGAAGAATCCTTGAAATTCTAAATAAGTTTTTTTTTTTTTTTTTTTGCGCACACAAAAATATATCGAAGTAAAACTAAAAAAAAAAAACTAGAAACACCAACTTGTTATCCTGTAACCTTACTCTCTACACAGTAAATTGAAATAAATTAACAAAAAAACTCAAATCTAGAACTTAACCTATTTGGAATTAAAGGCTGTTCTTATTCACTATATATATCACATATGTATATGGTCACTTATTCATTGATGTATTTTATCTTCCAGTTTTTATTTTGTTTTTTGCTTTAATTGTCTCTTAATTTATTTTTTTTTCTGTTGTTGTTGTTGGGGTTATGGTCCCGCGGAGCACCTCTTGCAGGCGATGTACGAGTACATACATATGTACGAGTATGTATGGGGAAATCGTATTTCGCACTACGATTTTTATTTTATTTTTTTTTTGTTTTTTTGAACAAAACCAGCAAGGACTTTTCGCTCACCAGGTTTTTTGTGGGTTGTCCTTATTGCACCGGTAAAAAAATGGCACAGCGTAGGTGTAATGGGGGAAGGATGGGGGCAGTGCCAATAACCTCTTTTTTTTGTACCGCGGCGTGTTTGTTTTTTTTTTTTTTTGACTTGTCCGGGGAGAATTTCCACCGACTGTTGGCGAACTATTTCTTTTTTCATAAAAAAACTCAGAAATTCGAGGGGTCTTTAAAAGGAGGAATATGTCCGCGCATATACTTTTCGCGCCGACCGCAGAAAATCTTTTTTTTTTGTGTTTTAACCACTTTTCGAGCCGACTAAATCTAAAAAAGAAAAAAAACGAAAAGGGACGCGAATCCAATGCGACCTATTTTCAGACATCAACTGTCCCAACTTCAACTCAAAATGGAAAAAAAAGTCCCACCTAACACCACCTTGCCGCTAGGTCCCCAGACAGTCCAAAACAAAAACCCGATTTGGAATGCGTAAGGCCATTGACCTGTTTGATTGGACTCATTCTCTAAAAAATCCCTTTTCTTGTTTCCTATTTCGCTTCCTACCTCTTTTGCTTCCTATCTCGTTTTCTACTCGGAAAATCTATTTCGCAAAAATAGGTTCCTGCCTAGATTAGGTTCTTCATCACAGCATACAACCTACACATAAACATTCATATCTAAATTACTCCCACAAGATCTGTAGCCTTAGCGAGGCTTTCCACCTCTTCCACCAGAATTTAAATTAATCAAAACACAACGCTCTCTATGACAAAAGGGACATATTCACCACGGGAACAAGAACACGGGGAGAGAGTGTGCCTTCGAAGAAAGTGGAATGAGGGAACTCGAAAATAGAGGGACGTTTGACAGAGTCAGGTTTTGCTGTGAGTTGCGAAAGTTGGGATTCTTTGTGCCCCAAAATCTGCAATTTTGCTTGTTTACAAATCCACTCAGATGAAAATGTGCCTCGTGGTCCATCATTAAATTTCCTAACACTTTTTGGTAATTTTCGTCGATGTTAAAGACAGTTCTGCAGTACTCCAAACGTTTTTCTGGGTCACCAGGATTGAGTTGTTGGGCCAACTGGATTTTGTAAAGGTATAGGTGCAGATCTTTCCTCAAAATCCGACGAGTCGTGCCACGCGATATGCCTAACTGTGTTGAACGTCGTCATGCCGATGTTTCAGGATCGGCTGCAACACTTTTACTAACGGTCTGAATGTTTTCGGTGGATCGTCCATAACGAGATCTTTCTATACGCCTCACATCGCCAACGTTTCCATACTGCTCAAATTTGCATGAATACTGGGAGCTGTTGGAGCATAAAATTGCCGGTAGGCACATTGAATGTAAATTATTGACCGAATGTTTTCCAAAAATAATACGACGATTTGAGCTCGATGTGCGATCTTGTAGTGCTCAATGTAAAATATCCCAAATCTTATGTCTGCAACAAAAAAACAATTACTCAAAAATATCTATAAATAAAAGAGTAATTATTTTTTTACAATAATACAAAAGGATACTTTTGGCCCACCCTGTATTTGCACAATACGAATATGCACGTATCTCATAGAGCATGTATAGCAAATTTCTCGACAACAATGTTGGATTTTGAGCGTTGGAAGAGAAGCCAAAATAGTAAATAGAGGTTATATCAAATGTGTCAAATCCAATCCAACATCTATTGGACAGCTCATGGGAAGCCTACCCAAAGAAAGAGTTATACCCCCACGACTACTTTACTACACCGACACCTACACTGAGTCCGTTGGTCCGATGAAATCGTACTATGAGATACGAAATAAGATTCTCTCAAAACCCAATTTGGAAATTTTAGGCAGTCCACATAGAAGCTGTTGGAGATCTCACGACAGAATGATTTATCAATTCTTTAAAGATATTCATTGGTAGGAGAGAACTGTGCCATACAATTTTCTGTGACAATGTAATGAACTTCGTTGGATCAAAAAATGACCTTCTGGTTTGTTCAAAGAAGTCAATACATCACTAATTATATCGGGTAGTTGAAGTAATCAAAGACAAGTATGGATTGGTTCGGGTGGCCAACATCAAAACTCAAGGAGGATTTCTTCAACGTGCCATCCACAACTTATGTCCTTTGCCGACAGAAGACCCTTATAAACCAACGACATCATTCGAATGATGTGGTGCATCATGAAATAATAAAGTCAAAATCTCACAAACATCAAGAACCCTCAGAAGTGGGAAACTAACGAAGGGATCTTTACTGTATACGATACTGTTAGCTTTATTGGTTATGACTTTGCAGATAACCGCCTGGTTGTGAACACTATAGATGACACAATTTTGAAATGTTTATGTTTACTACAAACATGAACAAATTATTGGCTCGAGCCAATAAGGAATTTGCACACTGGAAGTACATACCTCAAATATGAAATAAATTTAGCAACTTTTATTCAAAAAAAGAGTTCTGCTATGTTCCAAGCGCTGAACGATTATCTAGCAAGTGCGTTAAACGGCATTGCAAAAAGAGAGGTTGGCATTGGTGTTAATCAGCGATTAGTGTCCTTAACTTAATATTTAAGCTTAATTATCAGCAATTTCGAACGCAAGATATTCTCCTTCATGTGATACTTGGCCTAAATCATGCTAAAATTAATTCTCATCTAAAAGCTCCTAAACAATTCAATGGGCAGTTGGAGCTGATTCAAGGAAGTCTTCCGCTGACGTTGAGCTTGCCCAGCATGTCAATGCTAGACATGTTAAAAATGACAACGGTCAAAGGGCGGACTTTAAACGATGTAACCGTCTTTGAAAAGCTTACTCCACTGTCAGAAAATCAAGAATTACAATTTTTTAATCTCATTTCAGTTCCCATTCTTCAAAACAACATAAGTTTCTTATTTCTTCGTACTTACCGGAATGGAGTTATCAACTTACAATGCCATAGCAGCCAAAAATTACCTTGTTCCAACTCAATTATATCAGGAAAATCAGCAAATTGTGAAATGGCACCGATGGAATTTTAAATGAAGTACCATCAGAAGATCGATGGACGGACTTCAAACTATCAAACACTTGGATCTTTTCACCTTATTTATCTGGAAGTTACCAGCAATATTGCTTTGTCTGGCAATGGAATAACTGAGTTTAAAGGAGTTCTCATTTTTAAAATCAGGAACACCATCATTAATGATCGTACGGCTTACAGCACCGCTGTAACTAACTCATTCATCCCGAGTGCTAAGCTTAACAACTGGATCACAACTGCAGGGATTTTACCAATCCAAGAGAGGTAAGGGATACTTATCAAAATCACTTTCATAATCTTATGAAAAGGATTGACAATCGGAAGTGAAAAGCGAATCTACTACAATGATCCTTCATGACTATCATCACTACGCTTCAACTTATCTGCTGCTGGCTGCTGTAATTGGGTTGATATTCCCTTACTTCGAGTCTTAAAAAGCCAATCAGTACCATCAGTCTCGCTTCAAAGTCACATTGTAAGTTGATTGTTGCAAACCCTCAAAAGGAGGAGTATGTACAAACCTAGATTCAGTTTTATTTGTAACGAGAGCTACCGTGCGACCGAAATCCACCTTGCACTCTATGCTCTATCTACCAATTCTCTGTACGCGTAAATGTAAGCCATAGTCCCATCTTCGGTCACAGGATAGCTTCTTGAAAATAATCATTGTAAATTAATTTTAATGTAAAATATTAATTAATATACATACATATAAATTTAATTGTGATTTGACTGCAAACATATTAAGTATTTACAATTACAGCGAGTTTGTTTAAATATTTTGTGAATGTCAACTAAATAACACTTATATAATTTCAACTACACTCAATTAGAATTTAACGCATAATTTTAGTATTTTACATTAAATTTAGTATTGCTCTTACTATTAAATTAGTCCATTGGCATCATTCTGTGCTTTAATGTCATATTTTAAAAATTAGACATGACTTTCTGTACATCATTCTAAACCTAAAGCCGATTATTAAATTCCTTTTTGTTACAAACATTTCGGAAAGTGTGGAAGGGGTATATACATATAAAGGTTAATTTTTTTGCTGTTTGGTTTTTCAGTTTTGTATTTTTGACAGTTCACGCGTGATTCGTGACATGAGTCAAAATCAAACATGCTCAGTTAACATTGCTATTTCATATGGAAAAACTTACACCCGATCAACACATACAAATTATTGAATTTTGTTATAAGAAATCTTGCTCTGAGCAAGCAATTCAAGTCATAGTGGCAAAATTTCGCACCAAATTCACGCTATTGGACATTGAGCCTATCGTACCCTTATGCGTATAGTGCACACAGAGAAAAATATTGCTGCTGTATCCGCCAATGTTAATGAAAACTGTGATTTGTCCATTCGTCACCGGCTTGAAGTGCAATCAAAAGATTTATGAATGGTACTCGACTTCGTTCATATGGAAACCGCGGACATTATGCAGCGGTCGATTCGTTAGACCCAATTTTCAACGACTCGGCCGAAACGGCCGCTTTTTCGCGTTCAATGTTGGCTCTGAGCTCTTCCAACGTCGTCTGCGTGTTGGCATAAACCACTAAACTCTAAACATAAACTCTTACATACTAACAAAAAATGCTTATATGCTAGCTTAAAATTACTTAACAATCTTATACTAACCTACTGGCCCCACACAGGCATTCTAAGCTACTCTAAATTCTTATATCTATGTTATTCGACTTTACTTACATTTTATTTATAAATATTTATTTTGTGTACTTAGGGCTAAGAAAAAACAATTTGTTAACAAAAAACTTAGCATATGGACATTTTGTTTATTTTTTAAAAAAACTTAATACCTAACTTAAAATAAACCTTAGTCTACCTAACCTACATACACAATACCCACACATAGACCTTATACACAATAATATACATGTATTAGTATATACCTTTGTATACACTAACCTATGTATATATTTCTTAAATGCTAACCTAAACCTATGTAAGCTGGCCATCGCTATTTCCAGAGCAAATAGATTGGTCAGCTCTGCCTCGAAACATCAGATTAACGGGACCGCTGATCTATCCTGGATCAACTCTATCTGATCAAGGTAGAGGAATGCTTCCGGTGGAACGAAGCCGTCAGACCGCACACTCGGGATAGAAGTAATTGGGGTAGTAAGCCCCAGATATCAGATTATTCGTTGAAGTCATTGCAATGTGCCTTCGAGTCAGCTTAATTACGAAGTTGTCCACTCGTATTAGGTTTGCCCTGTTGTAAATGACCTCATTGGTATAAAAATTTTTGTACTCCGAATCTGGTGTTCTGTGCAAGCGAAGGCAAGCCCTAAGACATGTTCTCTCAAACACCCTAATCTTTTCCATTAAGTTTGCTCGTACATTGAACCACACAGGACAACCAAATACCAGCATGGGCCTGATAAGGGCCATGCAGCAGATTACCTTCAACCTATAAAGGTCTTTAGATCTGGGCAGAGCAGCATCTACATTTTTGTCAAAATACAGAAACTGATCTATCAAGATCCCAAGGTATCTGACTACATTTCGACAGGCAAGCGGCTGTCCGTGTTGTCCAATGATCGAGAAATTCCGCCAATTTTTTCTGTTATCCCTAGAGGCTCCAGACAACGGAGTCCTAAAGAGAATGGTTTCCGACTTCTGAAAGTTGATTTTCAACCTCCAGTCATCGCAAGATCGTTTCATCTTATCGAAGTCACGCTGCAAGAGAGTATTCATGAGTCGATTTTTGGACCTGTTCTGTACGCTATCAAATCGTCTGCGTACGCAATAGTATGGGGAAGTATATCAGGTCGAAGACTTTTAATTGACGACTTCTTTTTTCTGCTCTGCACGACCCTTTTTTTTCTGCTCTGCACAAGTTCACTGCACTTTATGAGCACATTATAGTTTGTGGTGATTTCAACGCTGATCTTTTAAAAGTTGATAGCAAAGCTTACGAGCTTTTGGATCCAGCTGCTGCTTCTGGGCTGTCAATAGTTAATTCTTACGCCACTCGTTTTTCTCCAAATGCTCCTTCAAGTCTGTTGGACGTCTATATGGTTTCTAATCTGTCCAATGTCTTTCTTCAAGATGAGGTTATATTTTGGCTTCAGTGAACAGTCCGTGCGTCTCATAGGGAATTATTTGAGTAATCGTTACCAAAAGGTCATTTACGGAGGCACATGTTCCGATTTTAGGGTTTTATTAACGGGTGTCCCGCAGGGCTCCATTCTGGGTCCATTACTATTTTGTCTGTATATCAATGACCTGCCTAAAGTGTGCTCAAATGTCTCCATTCACGTTTAGGCTGACGATGCCCAAATATACTCACGGCCACCCGGACTAGCTGAAGACCTCACTGTTAGAATGAACGAAGATCTATCTAGAATCTACAACTGGTCAATTTTAAACGGGCTGCATCTTAATCTAGAAAAATTGCAAGCGATTCTAATTTCGAAAAAAATATTTTGAAACTGCCCATACCCATTCCATTTGTCGAAAAAGTTACAAATCTTGGATTCAAAATTAATCGTTCTCTTTCTGCTAAAGACCATAGTAACTATGTTGTTGGGCGAATTTATGCTGGTCTACGAAAGCTCTGGATGACTTCCAGTTGTACACCAGTAGAAACAAAACTTAGAATTATTACAAGGCTGTTGCTCCCTATATTAGACTACTCTACTCTTGTGTACTGCAAACTTGATTCTCAATCCGAACATAAGTTACTTGTTGCTTTTAATGATGCTATAAGATATGTATTTGGATTACCGCGACACAATCACATTCCGCAATATCACAATCTTGTTTTGGGCTGTACGTTTAAGCAATTCTTAAAAGTTAGATGCTGCCAATTTATGCACCGTCTCGTCAATAAAAAATTTTCAATGTACCTGTTTGAAAAACTTCAATTTCTCCAATCTACCAGGACCTTCAAATTAACTATGCCTTATTTTAACTACCTAAACTCTTCTCGTCTCTTCTTCATTTATGTTACCAGACTTTGGAATAGTCTCCCAACATCCACAAAACAAATCATTGGAACAAATAAATTCAAACCTACCGCTCTTCAATATCTGTAACAACTGCAACAACTATTCACCTCAATCCGCTTCCCTCTTTCATCATTTATAATATCTTTCTTTCTTTCTATTTTTCCCAATTTTTATATTTTTCTTTTTTTTTCCCTTTCGCTATCTCATTTCCCTTCTGTTTCTATCTTTTCAATTTTAGTTTCAAGGTTTATATTGTAATGTTATATGCACTCCAAAAAAAAATGTACTGTAAAAGACCAAGCCTTATTTGTACTTTCCTTAATTCATTAATAATAAATTGAAATTGAAATTGAATTGAAATTGAAATTGACTTCAGTGTCCTAATCTCCGGGTCTTGGTCGTCAGTTAGCTGTCTGTACAAGTTTTTGAGTCTTGTCAGAAGTTTACTTTTCTGTGTGCACGTCGATAACGCGGTATTGTAGCGTCCATAGTTTGTTTAATTGTCTCGTCCATTCGTTTTAGGTAATTATCGATCTCCTCGTTTGACAAATTCCTATTGGACGTGTTCGAGGAGAGTGCTCTCGTCGAGGTTGTGGAGAAGCGTGTCCATCAAGTCTTACTGCAGTTGTAAGAATATATTTGGGCAAACTCCTCCAATTCCGCAATTTCATTGGGAACTGTAATTTCGGTGTTAAAACCGCAATGGTCCCATAAATACATTCAAGATGGAGCTGAAGGAAACTGTAGAACTATGTAAGTTGGCCATAGGAAATAATTTTTATATTAAAAGACTTAGCATAGATAGGCATGCGATCCACTGTAACACAGTGGAGCGCTATTACAAAATAAAAAATTTACTGAAGGAATCGACGACGGAATTCTTCTCCTACACCCCGAAGGGGGACAAGCTGCAAACAATGCTGCTGAGGGGATTAGAACCGTCGACTGATCCGGAGGAGCTCCTTGCACTGCTGAAAGAGAAGAAGTGAGAAGGGCTCCATTTCGTGGGGGTCAAGCCATTCACCACAGCCAGAGCCAAAAGAGAGAAGCGGCAACTGCCCAGTTTCCTGGTCCAACTAAGTCCCACCAGCAATCTGGATGGTCTAAGGAGTATTAAAGTCCTAGACTACCAGGTTGTCCATTGGGAAAAATTAAAAAGGAACGAAAACGTTTTACAATGTGTTCGCTGCCAAAGGTTCGGGCACGCCGCGTCGAACTGCGAAAAGCAGCCTCGATGCGTGAAGTGCGGAAAGAACCACAAGTCTGAGGAATGCGCTCTTGGTAAGGACGGAGCGTCTGAAAAAAGCCAACTCTCTTGTGCTTTATGTAGGAACACGGGACACACCGCAAATTATCGGGGTTGTCCCAAATTCCAGTATATCAAAAGAATAAACATGGCCCGGCAGCAGAAAGTGGAAGTTAAACATCCACCCGTGCATTTGCAAACTCCAGCCGTTACTCCCCATATTACCTACGCCCAAATGGCGGCAGGTAGGGAAAATACGGTACAGCAAGCGAAGGTTGCTTCTCAGGCCCCAGCGCCCAGAGCACCTGAACCAGTACCTGACATGCTAGCTATCTTGCTCTCTATCCAGGGGCAGATGGCTCAGCTACAACGTCATTTAACTGAACAGACCGCGCGGGTGGATCAAGTATACGCACTGCTGCCTGGCCTAACGCAGCTTTTGCCGTAATGGGTACGTACGTGGCGGAGCAAACCCTGAAGGTCCTTGCTGTGAATGTGAATTCACTGATTAGGCTCGAACGACGAGCCGCACTATTTAAGTTGCTTAAAGACCAAGCCCCTGATGTGCTTTTGGTTAGCGAAACTAAGCTTACCAAGAGACACAAAATGAGGCACAGAAGATACAAAATAGTACGGAGAAACCGACCCAACTCCATTCAGGGTGGTGGCGTTGCAATTTTCGTACGAAAAAGTATACATTTTAAAAGAGTATACAGTGGTGTAGTACGTAGGTTCCAGGTGCTGGAAGCATGCATCGTGTATATCCCTCTCCGTAGTGGAAAGCGGTTGTACGTGGTGTCTGTCTATACACCTAAGGCTACTCAATCCACCTTATTTATCACAGAGCTCGAGACATTTTTTCGATTTCTGAGGCTGGAATTGGAAGACAACTATTATATTATCGGCGGAGATTTCAACGCCAAACATAATGATTAGGGAAATAATACACCAAATACTAGAGGGAACCTACTATTCAATTGGTGGAGACAACACAGTGTGATGTATCGACTCGGGCTTAAGGCGACGGATAGTCCGTCGTTTCCCAGACACGGGTCCTATTTGGATCTTCTGCTGTTCGACGCACGAATACAACTGACATGCACTAACCAACAAACTACAAACAGTCTACGCACTTTCGTGTATGACAGTGACCATTGCGGTCTCAGCACCGAAATGGCGGAATTAGATGAGTTTGTTCAAAGGCATTCCTACAATTATAGTAGGGTGCGTTGGACACACTTCACCAGAACACTGACTAGAGCACTCTCCTCGAATTCGCTCTACCCACCGTCCAACAGGAATCTGTCAAACGAGGAGATTGACAGGTATCTAAGACTAATGGACGAGACAATCAAACGAACAATGGACAAAACGATACCTCGGTACCAACACACTGACGAAGGAGACCTATTCCGCAACGCAACTATTGACGCACTGCACCGACATAAAAGTGGACTACTGTCAAGACTAAAAACTTTGTACAGACAGTTTACTGACAGACATAACCCTGAGATTATAACGCTAAAGTCGGCGATCAAAAGCCTCCAAGTATTAATAAAAGAAAATTACAGAGCATCTGTAGGTTTGTATTGGAACAACGAAATACGAGCTGTAAACACCAGCAACCCGAATATGTTCCCGCAAATAAATAAAATATTTCGGAGAAAAGATCAAAACGAGCTTTCGTGTCTTAAAATCGCTCGAACGACGGACAACGAGAACATACTTATAGCAGCAGGCATAGATCCAAATGAGGCTGTTGATGATGACAACTTCTTTGTGATCGAGGATCCTCAGGAGAAGGTAGAGGCTATAGGAGCGACTTTCCAGGAAGTATATAAGGCGAATGACATCATTGGCCCGAACCACGACCTGGATAGTCGAGTCCTTGTGCACAATTTCAATCTTCGAAATGTAATATTGAATTCGAGAGCTCGGGTTTCACCCAATTCAGTGACGAGAATATCGCAAATAATGTCATCACCAATGATAGGGTACTACCCCCGTTCATTTCGAAGGAAGAGCTCCAAACGATCTTCGAATCACTTAGAAGTAAGAAATCAGTGGGAACCGATTAAATACCGAACATTGTGCTTCGACATCTCCCTTGTTGCAGACCGTTTTTAATGTTAAATGTTCCAGCTGAAGTCACATCGCCATTCTTCACGATGAACTGTCTACTGGAGAGCATATCAAAAAGAATATACAGCAGTGGTTTACTAATGCCCAACCTGTCCAGCTTGAAAAAGAGTCCCTCTAACCATACGGTTCAAAGGCCTTCTCCAAGTCAATCAGGCAGGCACCAGTGTACTGTTTCTTGCCTTTGTTCCATTGGATATCAGAAAACAGTTTCGACGCAGCATGAATGATATCATGCCCCGCCTTGAAACCGAATTGATTATCCGGAACTATATGTTTGTCCTCAGCCCACTTAGTCAGGACTCTATTGATCACCTTCTCGAAAACCTTACTGATGTTTGGAAGAAGACTGATCGAGCGGAGATTCGATGGATTGGATGTGTCTTTGTCCCTCTTGGGGATAGGATGTCCCACCGCTGTTTTCCAATGCGTTGGATAATGTGCATTATTCATTTCATTCTTAATCAGGGTGGTGTAAATGTTCACCGCTTCTAGACGGAGATGTGGAAGCACAGTATTCGGTATTTCATCGGTTCCCACTGATTTCTTACTTCTAAGTGATTCGAAGATCGTTTGGAGCCCTTCCTTCGAAATGAATGGTGGTAGTATCCTATCGTTGGTGATGACATTATTTGCCAAATTCTCGTCACTGAACTGGGTGTAACCCGAGCTCTCGAATCGTCAATTAACAATTTCATTTCGAAGGTAGAAATTGGGCACAAGGACTCGATTTTCTAGATCGTGGTTCTGTTCAGTTTTCAGTTTTAAATGCCTTTTAGTTTTATTAACACTAACTCTTACATTCTAACACAAAATTCTTAAATGCTAGCTAACAATTACTTACCAATTTTATGCTAACTTACTGGCCCACACAGGCACTCTAAGCTATTCTGGATACTTATATCTATGTCTTTCAACTTCATTTACATTTTATTTAGGAAAACTTATTTTCTATACTAAAGGCTAAGAAAAAAATGTGGTTACAAAAAACTTAGCATATGGACATTTTTTTATTTTTTTATAAAAACTTAGTATCTAACTTAAAATAAACCTTAGCCTACCTAACCTAAATGCACAATACACACATAAACACACATAGACATTATACACAATCATATACATATATCAGTATACACCTTTGTATACACTGATATATGTATATGTATATATCAGTATACACCTTTGTATACACTGATATATGTATATGTTTCTTAAATGCTAACCTGAACCTATGTAAGCTGGCCACCGCTATTCACGGAGCAAATAAATTGGTCAGCTCTACCTCATTAGTGAGGCTGGTCCGTAATTGACGGAAACGACGACGAAACATCTTCCCCATAATTCAACCATCAGAAATGCTGGTGCTGCCGAACGACATCCTTCTTATCGCGATTCCCCACCGCCCAACTGAACCAGAGGCGATCCACACTGCCGTGTGCGATGTCTCTGCTGTAGTTGAGTCGCCTATCCCCAGCTGTTCGAGCGACATGGAAGATTCACGACACTGATGATCTATCCTTGATCAACCCTATCTGATCTAGGTAGAGGAATGCTTCCGGTGGAACGAAGGCGTCAAAGTGCACACTCTCGTGGTAAAGGTAATTGTGGTAGTAAGCCCCAGATATCATTGCTCTTGCAATGTGCCTTCGAGTCAGCTTAATTACGAAGTTGTCCACTCGTATTAGGTTCACCATATTGTAAGGGACCTCATTAGGAGGTCCAACTCTGGTGTTCTGTACAAGCGAAGACAAGACCTAAGACAAGCCCTCTCAAACACCCGAATCGTTTCCTTTCTGGCGCCAGTGCACTGGTTCTTGCCTTTGATCCATTGGATATCAGAAACCAGTTTAGCCGCAGCGTGAATGATATCATGCCCCGCCTTGAAACCGAATTGATTATCCGGAACTATATGTTTGTCCTCAACCCACTCAATCAGGACTCTATTGATCACCTTCTCGAAAATCTTACTTACGTTTGGAAGAAGGCTGATCGAGCGGAGATTCGCCAGATTGGAAGTGTCTTTATCCCTTGCCGGTGTTTACAGCCCGAATTTTCTTGTTCCAATACAAACTTACACAGGCTCTGTAATTTTCCTTTATTAATGTTTAGAGGTTTTTAATCGACGACTTCAATGTCATAATCTCCGGGTTATGTCTCTCAGTAAACTTTCTGTACAACATTTTTAGTCTTCACAGCACTCTACTTTTATCTCGTTGCAGTGCGTCAATAGTTCCGGAATAAGTCTTCTTCGTCAGTGTGTTCGTACCGAGGTATCGTTTTGCCCATTGTTCGTCTGATTGTCTCGTCTATTAGTCTTAGATACCTGTCAATCTCCTCGTTTGACAGATTTCTGTTGGACAGTCTGTGGAGCGAATTCGTGGAAAGTGCTCTAGTCAGTGTTCTGGTGAAGTGTTTCCAACGCACCCTACTATAATTATATGAATGCCTTTGCACAAACTTAACCAATTCCGCAATTTCGTTGGGAACAGTTATTTCGGTGCTGAGACCGCAATGGTCTCGAAATTGCGTAGACAGTTTGTAGTTTGTTGGTTAGTTCATGTCAGTTGTATTCGTGAGTCGAACAGCAGAAGATCCAAATATGACCCGTGTCTGGTACGGACTATCCGTCGCCTTAAGCACGAGATAATACATTATACTGTGCTGATCCCACCAATTGAATAGTAGGTTCTCTCTAGTATTTGGTGTATTATTTCCCCGATCACTATGTTTGGCGTTGAAATCTCCGCCGATAATAAAATAGTTGTCTTCCAATTCCAGCCTCAGGAACGGAAAAAGCGTCTCGACCTCTGAGATGAATAAGGTGGATTGAGTAGCCTTAGGTGATAGACAGAGACCATGTACAACCGCTTTCCAGTACGAAGAGGGATATACACGATGCATGCTTCCAGCACCCGGAACCTACGTACGACAGGACTGTATACTCTTTTAAAACGTATTCCTTTTCGTACGAAGATCGCAACGTCTCCTTCCTGAATGGAGTTGCGTCAGTTTCTCAGTACTATTTTGAATCTTCTGTGCTTCATTTTGTGTCTTTTGTAATTTTTGTTATTTTGTAATAGCGCTCCACTGTGTTACAGTCGATGGCATGACTATCTAGTGACAATCTGTTTTATAAAAAAGTTGTTGCCTATGGCTGACTTACACAGTTAGATGGTGTCCTTTAACTCCAATTTAAAATGTTGATTGGTGGCACATTTTGCTTGGTGGTTTTCTGCTCTTGCTGTTGTTGTCTCTGCTGGTGTTGCGTTTGCTGATGTTGTTGTTGGTTCTTTTGTTGTTGTTGGTTCTTTTGTTGTTGTTGCTGCTGTTTCAGATTCTGTTTTTCTTGTGGCGGCTGTGTATGCTTTTCTTGTTGCTGTGTTTGTGTCTTCTGTTTTGGCTGCTGTTTTTGTTTTGTTCTTTTGTAGTTGTAACTGTTGCTGGCTTTCAATCTTTTGCTATTGTTGTTGTTCCTGTGGTTGGGAGCATAATTGTTGCTCCTTTTCACGCTACAAAATAGTACGGAACAACCGACTCAACTCCATTCAGGGACGAGGCGTTGCGATTTTTGTAAGAAAAGTATACCACAGATGCTATAGGTTACATAGATATTGCACGCCGAAGGAAAAAATCTTAACATTTTTCCATTCAATTGGACGTACCCGTACGTCCCAGTTCGATCGAACTAGAGTGAATCATACTCAGACATGATCTTACTCTTAATTGTTTGGTATTATCAAGTTGCGTGTTCTGTTTGTTGGATAGAAGTTTTCCGTTTTTCGCAACGTAGTTTTTTTTAAATCAAATTTGCCTGATAATAAACATTATATTTGAGAACCGTAGGAAGGTCAAAGCAGAATGCGCTCTCTTTAATGTTGTGTTTACTGTATAGTTGTTTTACGTTTTTTTCCAGATAAAATTTGAATTTTTTGAGTTTTGGATGCTATGGTTTTTTCTATCTTCAAAGAATAATGCTGCCGTAATAGAACGAGGAGAGCAAAATATAGAAGGTCCTTGTGATGCTCGTAGCAAGGACTTTTTTCATCAAACCATTTTGGATCTCTAGTATTTGTTAACCTAATGCATTCCAAGGCCATTGTCTCTCTTATATTTCTTTCTTGTGGACGCTCTCTGAAAATTCTATTAAATACTTTGAAGTGAACTTTACAAACGTTGAAAAATTCATTAGTTGGTGCCTTCAGACTTCCAAAGTTACTTCTTTGAGAATAATTTTTTGCAAAGATGGAAAATTCCGAAGGACATATTATTTTTTCATCAGTTTTTAAAAATGGTTTGGAACAATTTAAACATTTGTTTCTTAAAAGCATCTTAAAAGCAAGATATCCAGTAAAATATCGCATTGCTGTTGTTTCTAATGTAATTATAGTTTCGATTTCCATATCACAAATTACTTTTTCGTACAGAGTTTCATCGCATACGATTTTTCTTACGATCCTTAAGCAATGAAGAAGTTTTTGGAATATTAGTTTGAGTTGGGGATAAGTCTACGTTTAAAAATTCTACATCATCATCATCACAGTTACTGAAAGGAGAAGAATTAATGAGATTTGACCAGAGAATTTTCGACATCAAAACATTAAATTCGTAAACAGACGGATTTTTGTTGTAACCACTTTTGATGCGAATAATAGAAAATAAATTTTCGAATACGTCGTGATGAATTCTCTTTGTTAGTAAATAATCCACGTTCTCATATATGCAATTGCTTATATCATGACAAAGTAATAACACCCCGTTTATAGTTTGTTCCATTCCTTTTAAACAAAAGTTTCTTGGAAGGTTAACTGATTTTTGTATATCTCTTAAGTAAGACAAAAATTGTTTCAACTCATTATAAGCTGGATTCTCTAGCTGAACTCCCCGCCTTAAAACATTCTTGTCATAATGTGAACCACTATCCATGCAGTCAAATACATTGTTCACTTTTAGTACGAACTCTTTCGTTGTTACAGCTTTATTAGAACAATTAAGTTCAAAAGCAGTTTGAATCAATGTCCGGCTAAATATTTGCGTTGCAAGGTGAACATGCATTTTTTCGAAGGCATTTGGTGCTATATGACAACTTCTAAAATTTAAACATGTCTTAGCTACGTTGTCAACTTCCAAATTGTATATTTCTCTGATAACATCAAAAGACACTTTATCATCTGGAGTTTGTAGATCTGATTTCAATAGAACATTACGAAGTGATTTTAACAAATGAGGGAAACCATAAAAACAAAATATTCTCTCATCATTAAAAAGTATACATGGGCTTTCTTCAGAAACACCTAACATTTTATAAGCTTTTCTATTATTGGCCCCTTTGTCGCAAACAATAGCACATACCTTTAGACCAAGTTCTTGACAGAATTTCAGATTTTTTTTTATAATTTCGCTTAGGTTGTCCCCATGTACACCGTTTGCTGACACAAAATAGTTTAAAACACTTTTCCAACTATCAAACAAACCATTTAGCATGAAAACACATATTTCATTAGCAAGCAATCTACTTTTTTCTACACCAAGGTCTTCGACGCCATCTATTAAATCATTTTTTATATTATATGTGAGGTTTATACGAATCTAATTTCAACAAATATCAGGACAACAGAACGTTCTCGTTGGTTAAATAAAGCTAACTTTGACTTAAGATACGAACTAGCATTGTTTTTATATCCTGGTTGTAATCCTTTTACAGGAGCCCATCTACAGAAAGAGGAATCTCTCAAAAATTTATAGACGCTTTGTAATCTATAATAAATATTTTGGGAAAGTTCTTTTTCTTGGCTGTTGTATTTTGTAGTCTTTGATTCTTTCAGAAGCATTTTACAAAATCCGCCTCAAGATATTTGTTTCCTACGAACTCGGGACAAAAATGATCTCCACAAACAAAGTATTTGCCTTCATTTTTAAAACCTCATGCTTTCATCCACAAATTATTTAAAATTTCATTTTTTCCCTAGAAGGACATTTAAAAATTTTCAAGTCAGGGTAATTATTTTTAGTTTTCCTACAAACAGAACAAGAAACTACAGATAATCTCTTGTCACCCATTGCTATTGTAGGGTGATGGGTTTGCAGAGCAATCGAATGAACGGGGTTTGAGAAAAGCGTTTCTTGGTTACCGATGACTAGAGGTTTTAAAAAAAAACGACCGTACTTAAACGTTATAAAATCAACAGTGTCCTTTATTATTTCTTCTCTTAGGTTTTATACATATTTTCAATGGTTAATAGCTGTTAATAGTTGCTCATTTTGACATTTGGCAATAATAATTACATTTGACATTCTACTACATTATATTTAGGGGTTAACACTTTATTCGTTTATTATTTAAACATTGTATTAATCATTAGTGTTGATCAACTGCAACATACTCCGCCGCCGTGAAGCTATGCATATAGTTCGCAACTGGGACTTCATCAACAAACTTCCGACTCTATGACAACCCTGGTTTGTTTCTGTTGATGGATAAAACAAACAAGATTAGCAAATTTAATAGACATTGCAAAAGAGTGACAACCACAAAGACATAACACGTAAACAATGATTGCAGGATATGTGCATCATTCTCTGCTCTCCTTGCACTTATGTGCATAGTATGTTGGCTTGATTTCATGCACTTGTTTCGTCGTTGTTTACGCTTATCCCCATAATTCGTGCTTTATCATATCTCCGTTGAAGGCAAAATCGGCAGTTTCATTGAAGGTTTTGTTTTTGCGTGGTGCTGTGCGTTGTGATTTTTTTTAATAAAACTACTTTAATATTATTGTTTTGGGGGAACCGTCATGATATTTATGCACAGGACATCAGGTAAGTGTTCCAATTTGTTGTTTGAATTATAATAAATAATAGGGTTTAGTATTTTTGGAATTATATTTACATGTGCCGTGTTTCATTTACTATTTTGTTGTTGTTATTTCATTCTATTTTTCGTTCCATTTCGCGATCGCAACGGGTGTGTGTGTACAATAGGCGATCGATTTCGCCGAAACAATTGATTATTCATATGAAAATCTGTCCAAATTGCGATGTGATTGTTTACATTATGTGATTGTTTTTTAACAAATTTCTAGGGAAGACGAGTTGATATTATTTTTAAGGCTTATATATTTGTGTTGATAGCTGATATTTGATCAGCCTATTTTATACTTGTTGGATTTAGTCAGGATGTGAATCTGTTGTGTTGCTGTGCTTTATGAACTGACTTTTCTGGATGGTGTGCTATTTAGTTGAAATGCTGATTTTGTTGTAACTGTCGAATTTATGAATTGTTTGCAGAAGAGCTGATAATTTCGTTGAGGGTTAAGTGGACTTCATGTTAATTATTTCTGTGTTGTGTAGTGTGTGCTTGGATATGACTCAAAGACTTGTTGTGTCTGCTGTTGTGTTCCTAGTTGGAAGTGGGCATAGCTTGGCAATAGATCTCTTCAGTTTGCTAGTTTCCGTTTTCAGGGTGGCTACTCGAACCAAATTATCTGGACCTGGGTGAAGTTCGATGACTCGGGCTAGGCTCCACTTCAATGGGGGTAGTCGCTCATCCTTTACCAAGACCAAGTCTCCTTTTGCTATTTCTTGTCGTCTGATTTCTATCCATTTTGGTCGTTGTTGAAGTCGTGAAAGATACTCCGTGCTCCACCGATTCCAAAACGACTGCATCAGTGTTTGAACACGCTTCCAACGGTCTAAGTGTGTGATCTTTTCAAGGGTGTATTCGGGTTGTGGTGGTGCAGTAAGTGGTGCTCCAATCAGAAAGTGACCTGGCGTGAGTGGTTGCAAATCGTTGATGTCGTCCGATTGAGGGCACAATGGTCGTGAGTTCAAACACGCTTCGATTTGAATAAGAAGTGTATTGAGCTCCTCAAACGTCATCAATTGGTTACCGGCAACACGCTTTAAATGGAATTTTATGGATTTCACACCCGCTTCCCACAGACCTCCAAAATGCGGGGAAGCTGGTGGAATGAAATTCCATGTTGTGCCATCGTTTGCCAGTGTCTCTGCCACGTCTCTCCAATTCAGTTGGGCTTCACGTAAAAGCCTTTGTAGTTCGCCGCTTGCTCCTAGAAAGTTCCTTCCGCAGTCACTATACAGTTGGTGACAGAGTCCTCGCCGCGAAACGAATCGCTGGAATGCAGCTAGAAAAGCTTGCGTGGTCATGTCGCTTACCAATTCTATGTGAACTGCCTTTGTCACCATACATACAAATATCGCGAAGTATCCCTTGAGCAGTTTTGCATTGCGGCCTCTCCAGGTCTTTACATCTATGGGTCCTGCATAGTCTACTCCGGGCGATGAAAATGGTCTGCCTATAGTTGTTCGCGCCGCTGGGAGATTGCCCATTAGTTGCACCATGGGTTTTGCTCTAAAACGATAGCAAATAGTGCATCGGAAAATATATCGCTTGACCGCGCCCTTTATGTTTAAGATCCAAACCCGCTGCCTAACATATGCGATGACTTTCTGGATCCCTCCGTGGTAGGTCTTCTCGTGTGCATCTCGGATGATCAGTTTCGAAAGTGTGTAGTCGGGTTTCAGCAATATGGGATGTTTTTGGTCATATGTTAAGTTTGAATTTTCCAACCTTCCGCCAACTCTGAGAACCCCTTTTTCGTCCTTAAACGGGTTGAGTGCCTTAAATCCTTTTAATGATTTGTGTTGTTTGCTGCTTACTGCTGCATCATTTGGAAACATCTTGTGTTGTGCTGCGCTCACAATTCTAATGAATGCAGCATCTAATTCGGTGGGTGTAAGAACATCTTTAAACTGTCGGTGAGTCATCGATTCTCCTCCTGGAAGAAATCGCATACAGTACGCAACAACTCGAATAGCCTGAGACAGTGATGAGTATTTTGCCAACAACTCGTCGACAAAACTACCGTCCGTAACCTGATGATGTGCCACTATCGATCGAGCTTCGTGTTCTGTCTCTAAGCACGACGGTTGTTCAGGACATAGTATACTCCAACCGTTGCTTAAAAACTCCGGTCCATGCCACCATAATTTGTGGTTGATGATCGCGGATGGAAGCATACCTCGAGATGCCATGTCTGCTGGATTCAGTTCCGTGGGAATGTGTCTCCAACTATCTCCATCGATGAGTTTTTGTATTTGAGACACTCTGTTCCCGATAAATGTTTTCCATTTCGAAGGTGTTGCCTTGATCCAGCACAGCGCAATCATAGAGTCAGTCCATGCCCATACCGATTTTGCCTCTATCTTCAGGACTCGTGCTGTTTCTCCCAATAATTTTGCCAAGAGAACTGCTCCGCATAGCTCCAACCTAGGCAACGTGATTGATTGTAGCGGTGCTACCTTTGTTTTTGAGCATAGAAGGTGCATGTGGACTGTGTTTGTGTTGTCTAAGGTGCGTAAATATATTGCTGCTCCATATGCCTTCTCTGACGCGTCGCAAAATCCGTGCAGTTCTATCCTACTGGCTTTTGTTGTGTGGATCCAACGTGGAATTTGGATCTTGTTAAGAGAGCCAAGATCTTCGCGAAACATCATCCATTCACGCCTTAGTTCTGGTGGAATTGATATATCCCAATCCAGCCCTCGCTTCCACAACTGCTGCATCATTAATTTGGCTTTTACGATACATGGCGCAACCCAGCCCATAGGATCGTAAAGCCTTGCAATTGACGATAGCATTGATCTTTTTGTGGGCTCCTCATCGTTGAATGGCGCTACCTGGAATGAGAAAACATCTGCCTTTGGAAGCCACCGTATTCCCAGAGTTTTGGAAGTTGATGCCTCATCGAATGGAATGTCATAATCTATTCCACATTGTTCAGCTGGGATCTGCTCCAATACTTCCTCCGTGTTGCTTACATGTTTACGCAGGTTGAATCCTCCCGACGCCAACAGACCTTTAAAATCCCTTAATTTGTCTTGAGCTTCTTGAATGCTGTCGGCTCCGGATATAACATCGTCAACATATGTTTCTTCTCTGATGACGGATGCGGCCAATGGAAATCTTGTACCTTCGTCTTCAGCAAGCTTCAGTAGCACTTTGATCGACAGATATGGTGCAGACGCTGTTCCAAAAGTTACTGTCTCCAATCGAAATATTTGAATATTTGTTGGATTGTTGGAGTCTTTTTTCCAACTGCATAAAGCGCCTCAATGCGCCATGACGACTCGGACCCATCGCGGGATACCTCCCGTCCTTAAATGGTAAGCACACCTGATATCGACCATCCGCTAGGCGTTTAGTGTTCCTTTCGAAATGAGATTCACAAACCTTGTCCTCTTCCGATTCGAATGCCTCGAATGGTTCTTCTTCAACCTCCCAAAATTTTCGTAGAATTGTGTCGAGATGGACCTGACTTACGAAGCTTTGAACCGACCTTGCAGGCTCCGGCTCCACCTTTCCAAGCAAAATCCATCCCAGTTGGGTTCTTTGCGCAATGGGGCCAGCTGAGTCAGCATCCTTGATGACTTCTCCAAGTATGATGTTGGCATAAACTTCACTTCCTAAAAGCATATCGACTTGAGCTGGTGTGTTGAACGATGGGTCAGCTAACTCCAGCCCCTCCAAATAGGGCCATTTATTCAGATGTATTTTCTGGGCCGGGAAAAGCCCAGTCAGGGATTTAAAAATGAATGCTCGCATTCTACCTGTAAAGGTTGACGTCAGCGACTCGAACTCCAAGTCGACGACCTTGTTTGTCGTTCCACTGCTGACCAACCCCAACCCATTTACCTGAATAAATGTTCGCTTGGCCTTTAAGTTTAGAAGTTGCACTGCCGATTCAGTTATAAATGAAGCTTCTGATCCAGGGTCGATCAAAGCTCTCAACATGATGCTGCTTCCTAAAGCTGTCTTCACCCTTATCATTGCTGTAGCTAGCAATGTTTGTGCATTAGTGTTGACGAAAAAGTTTCTGGCCTGAGAGCTTCCTGAAGGGTCATCGTGTTGCCGTGGGTGAAAGACGCTTGAATTTGGGTTGAATGCTGTTTGACTACCCGCATTCTGTGTGAAAGGCTGCTGATTACTATTGTTTGATAGAGATTATCGTTGCGAGGAAGGGGATGATGAACGTATACTAGGGCTGTGAGAATTATCGTGCAAAAGGGTATGATGACGCTGCCTACAAAAATAACAAGACTTAGCACTGGGACACCTTTTCTTGAAATGGCTGTATGCAAGACAATTCTCACATACTTTCACATCCCGAATTACTTGCTTTCGTTCACCTATTGTCATCTGAAGGAATTTTTGACATTCCCTTAGCGCATGTTGTCCCTTCTTACATAACTTACAGCTACTTCGCCGCCTCTGTTCCTGTTGTGCAAAGAAAGCATTCTGTACCCCTGGCCTATTCCCAAATTTTTTCTCGCCACATTTCTGTTCAACAGCCTCTAGGGTCCTAAACCTACACTCAAGAAACTCTACAAAATCTTTCCATGGAGGCAAATCTTTACTGACTCCCAATTTTTGTTCCCATAGCTGTTTAGATGCATCGGGCATTTTCTGTAGGACGACAAAGATTAAAATTGCGTCCCATTGATCTACCGGTAACCCCAAATTTCTCAACGAGTGGATAACCTCTTGGGACGTATCTAGAAGGCGCTTTACTTGTGCCGCCGACTCAGTATTGATTGCCTTCTGGTCGAACAGCAACCTTAGTTTAATTTCGACCAACACTCGTTTGCGATCGTAGCGCTCCACCAGGAGATCCCAAGCACGAGCATAGTTCCCTTTGTCGATGGCCAAGTGCTGCAACAACCGGTCTGCTTCACCGCTGATGCTCGACTTAAGATAGTGGAGTTTTTGGACACCGGACAACAAGGTGTTTGTATGGATTAGCGCTACAAAAAGATCATGGAATGATCTCCACGAAGCATAGCTACCTGAGAACGCGGGAAGATTGATTGTTGGAAGTCGTAAACTACTTGAGGTGGCGTCCTTTTCACTTTTGTTGGACGTTTCACTGCTCGCAATGGATGATACGGCGGTTCGCAGAAGCTTGTTCAGAGCGTCTCGGACATCAGCCTTGTATTCCGCGTAGATTTCCCGTATTTTATCGTACACATCCGTGAAGTTTTCCGTTTTGAGTTCGGCTTCCACTTTTCCTTCTCCCACGATCCCTTCGTGATAATGGTTGGCCTTGGCTATCTGCTCATTTAGCATTTCCAGTTGGGTTTCCAAATAGGTTACCCTCTTGAGTTGGCCCTTGTTTGCCTTTGAGAAATTTTCCCAATCTTTGGACATACGTTCTAGTATATCTAGTTGCAGTTGCCCAAACATTTTTTTTTTTTTGATACAAATGTGACACACAAAGTAAATGAAATTGGAACGGACTTACTCAGCTTTATGTATGAATACTTATTCTGGGCTTCAGGGGATTTTGATGTATTGCTCCGCTGGACAATTTGATGGGGTTGTACACAGTTTTTAAGACACACAGTAAACCTTTTGTTCAATGTTTTATAAAATTATCAATTGTTTTAATTGTCACTTTTGCACATATGTTATGTATGTATAGTATGTATGTATTTTTGATTGTCACTGATTATTGAAACGATGATTTGCTTTTCCTCGGTGTTGGGACTCGATTCTTAACAAAAATCCGGTTCGTTAGGACCAAAATGTAGGGTGATGGGTTTGCAGAGCAATCGAATGAACGGGGTTTGAGAAAAGCGTTTCTTAGTTACCGATGACTAGAGGTTTTAAAAAAAAACGACCGTACTTAAACGTTATAAAATCAACAGTGTCCTTTATTATTTCTTCTCTTAGGTTTTATACATATTTTCAATGGTTAATAGCTGTTAATAGTTGCTCATTTTGACATTTGGCAATAATAATTACATTTGACATTCTACTACATTATATTTAGGGGTTAACACTTTATTCGTTTATTATTTAAACATTGTATTAATCATTAGTGTTGATCAACTGCAACAGCTATCGAAAAATAAACGGTAAAACATTATATCGCTGAAAAATTTACTAAGAAAAATCATTCAGTTACATAAATAAACATCCAAATCGATCTAGAGTCGACGGCGAATGAGGTAAAGCAACTACACAGCTAGCGAGCGCGCCTGTGGTTGTTTTATGTATGAAGATAAGGGTTGAAAACAGAAACCACAGACACATCTGCTCGGCGCGGCATATGCCTGCTCGTCGGCTGTACACACAGTACAACACATACGATCCCAAGAATTGACTTAAGTTTTATAAGACATTTTGTTCATACAAATAGTTCAGAACTTGAAGTTCGAAGTAAAAACAGGCAATTGAAAACTGGTTAGATTTTTTTCCTTCGGAGTGCAATATCTATGTAAACTATAGCATCTGTGGGTATATGTTTTAAAAGAGTATACAGTCGTGTAGTACGTAGGTTCCAGGTGCTTGAAGCATGCATCATGTATGCATATGCCCCTCCGTAGTGGAAAGCGGTTATACATGGTGTCTGTCTATCACCTAAGGCTACTAAATCCACCTTATTCATCTCAGAGGTCAAGACGCTTTTTCGGTTCCTGAGGCTGGAATTGGAAGACAACTATTTTATTATCGGCGGAGATTTCAACGCCAAACATATTGATTGGGGAAACAATACACCAAATACTAGAGAGAACCTACTATTCAATTGGTGGGATCAGCACAGTATAATGTATTGTCTCGTGCTTAAGGCGACGGATAGTCCGTACCAGACACGGGTTATATTTGGATCTTCTGCTGTTCGACTCACGAATACAACTGACATGAACTAACCAACAAACTACAAACTGTCTACGCAATTTCGTGTATGACAGTGACCATTACGGTCTCAGCACCGAAATAACTGTTCCCAACGAAATTGCGGAATTGGGTAAGTTTGTGCAAAGGCATTCATACAATTATAGTAGGGTGCGTTGGAAGCACTTCACCAGAACACTGACTAGAGCACTTTCCACGAATTCGCTCTACTCACCGTCCAACAGAAATCTGTCAAACAAGGAGATTGACAGATATCTAAGACTAATGGACGAGACAATCAGACGAACAATGGACAAAACGATACCTCGGTACCTCGGTACCAACACACTGACGAAGAAGACTTATTCCGGAACGCAACTATTGACGCACTGCACCGACATAAAAGTAGACTGCTGTGAAGACTAAAAACGTTGTACAGACAGTTTACTGACAGACATAACCCGGAGATTATGACACTGAAGTCGTCGATTAAAAACCTCTAAACATTAATAAAGGAAAATTACAGAGCATTTTTAAGTTTGTATTGGAACAATAAAATTCGGGCTGTAAACACCAGCAAGGGATAAAGACACTTCCAATCCGGCGAATCTCCGCTCGATCAGCCTGCTTCCAAACATAAGTAAGATTTTCGAGAGGGTGATCAATAGAGTCCCGACTGAGTGGGTTGAGGACAAACATATACTTCCGGATAATAAATTCGGTTTCAAGGCGGGGCATGATATCATTCACGCTGCGGCTAAACTGGTTTCTGATATCCAATGGGACAAAGGCAAGAACCAGTGCACTGGTGCCTGCCTGATTGACTTGGAGGAGGCCTTCGATACCGTATGGTTAGAAGGACTCATTTTCAAGCTGGACAGGTTGGGAATTAGTAAACCACTGCTGTATATTCTTTTTGATATGCTCTCCAGTAGACAGTTCATCGTGAAGAAAGGCGATGTGACTTCTTCTGGAACATTTAACATTAAAATGGTCTGCAACAAGGTGCGGTGAATTCGCCGATCCTATTCAACATTTACACAAGTGATCTGATAGGTCCACTTCCCCATACCATAGCGTACGCAGACGACTTAATTGCGCACAGATCAGGTTCAAATATTGAACTCATTAATATAGTTTTGCAGCGTGATTTCGACGTTGAAAATTAACTTTCAGAAGTCGGAAACCATTCTGCTTAGGACGCCTTTGTCTGGGGTCTCTAGGTATACCAGAAAGAATTGGCGAAAGTTCTCGATCGTGGGGCAGAACGGGCAGCCACTTGCTTGTCAAAACCCTGGGATCTGTCTAGATCAATATTTGTATTTTAGCAAACATATAGACGTTGCTCTGGCCAGAGCCAAAGGTGCTTTTGCCCTTACAAAGAGACTGTTTTATAACAGCCAACTCGATGCGAGGGTGAAGGTAATCTGCTACATGGCCCTTATCAGGCCTATGCTGGAATTTGGATGTCCCGTGTGGTGCAACTTGAGAGCAAATTTATTGGAAAAGATTCGGGTGTTTGAGAGGGCTTGTCTTTGCTTATACACAACAACGGAGTCTTAGTACATAAAATTCTATCCCAATGATAATAGGGTGAACCTAATAAGAATGGACATTTTGACATTAAGTTGACTCGAAGGCACGTTGCAAGAGCAATGACCTCATCGAACAACCTGATCTCCGGGTCTTACTACCCCAATTATATGTATTACGAGAGAGTTCGCTTTGATGGCTTTGTTCCCCCAGAAGCATTCGTAAGATTCGTCGAAAGACATAGTTTAAGTGTTAGGTTTAACTTAGAGTGCCCGCTTGGGGCCAGTAAGTCAGAATAAGATTATTTGTAAGTAATTTAAGCTAATTTTTAAGCATTTTTTGTTTAGCATATAAGAGTAATTTAAGTTAAAAAAATAAAAATGCATAAAAACTGAACTGAGTATTAATAAATGTAAATATAAAAATAAAATTAGACTGTAAGATACGTCGAAAGACGAAGTTTAAGTGTTAGGTTTAACTTAGGGTGCCTTCATGGGGCCAGTAGGTTAGTATAAGATAATTTTAAGTTATTTAAGCTAATTTTTAAGCATTTTTTGTTTTTTGTCTAGCAGGTAAGTGTAATTTCAGTTATATAAATAAAAATGCATATAAACTGAAAAAAAAAATAGTGTATTGACTTCACATTCGGACGATTCGGGGTTCAATATCAGCCGTGACCGAAAGTCATTTTTTCAGGCAACTGAAATCTCGTGAGATGAATGGTTGCCTAAATACAGCACCAAGTCAATTTACACTAATAATTTGGTCTCCCCATTAAATGTTGGATGCCACTCATGGAACGAAATGACCACTGAGCCCAAATATCTTTCTCTCTCTCTCTCTATCCAATTCTCCGAAAAACTTAACGCGTTCTCCGGCATTTTAAGAGTAGTCATAACCTCTTGAGTGTTAAGTTCTTTAAAAAAAATAAAAAGTCTTAAAATTGTCCCGTACAATTTCTTGATTTAGCTTTCTAAAATCACTGAAAAATCTCTGAGTACTCTCCTCTTTCTTTAATAGGACGACTGGTGTGCCATACTCCGAGATGCTTGCTTGTATTATTCCCTCACGTAACCAATCAGCTAGCTGTTGTTCCACCACCTTTTGATCTGTATATGACATTCGGCGTGAATTTTGATATACTGGAATTTCATCCGTTAATATTAATTTCACTTCGACTGGTGATTTGCTATTTTTCTTGGGAGTGCATTCTTCGATAAGTTCCAGTACAGCTGTCTTCTCGTCTTCTTGCGGATGATTTAACTCTATATTCGTTTCACTCTTTAATTATCCTTGTTCGGCAGCAAACCAAATGGATCTAAACTTGGAATCTAACTTGGAAAATGATTCCACTTCCTTAACTTCAACTTCCCTGAACAACTTTGCGTACTTGTGGAGCCACCACTCCATACTTCTTCAACACATTTAACGCCTTCAATATCTGCTTCAGCAGACCACTCTCCGCCTCCCTGTTTTCTCCTAAATTCTGCACCCTCATCTGTTAAAATCACATCTACCTTGTCTAGTAGATACATCGTTGCCGATTACTGCCGAATACTGCATATCTTTTTCTCGAACTACATCGAATCTAATACTCAATCCAGTCCGTCTGCCTCGAAATGTACGGGAAACCTTCCCAACGTCATTACCTTGTTCTGCCCAATACCATAAAGACTAGGTTTTATTTTTTGTAACTCGACGTAGTCTAGCATCGCTAAGGTATGATATCGAATGAGACTTAAGTCACTTCCCGTGTACACCAATGCTGACAGATAATAACCCTTTGCCTTGATTGTTTTAAAAACTCTGTTTGAGCCTGTTGCGTACATAAGAATTATGTCGTTCGACACTAAGCACGTCTTTATTTTTGAGAAGGCTTCCATTTCGTCATTATTTAGATTGATCAATTTTCCAATTTTTTTACTTGAAAGGGTTTGCATTGACGCATAAAGCCTTGTTATCATAGGAACAATTCAAGGAAGCCGACTGTATTCCGTAAAATTTGCTTTGTAAGTAGTATGAAAACATTTTGTATCTTTCATCAACTTAGCTAAAGATCAATATACTCCCAAAGAAAATCATCGAGTGTTCTTTGAAATATGGACAGAGGTTTTTCCAGCTCAACCGAGATTCGGATCCAAATCAACTGTTGAAGGTATGGCGAGAAACCTTTTAGAATATTTTTTTCAAGCGAAAGCTTTATATAATTTACCTAAAAAAATAATGTCTACTAGTTGACGTACTACTTCGTTTGAGGTTTAAACAGAAACTTTTGAAAACGAATTTAGTACTACTGATTTTCTAATTTAGCTTCACTTATTGAAAATAATTGTTAGCGCCGTCAGTGCACGAATAGATGAATCAATCTTGCATCACCACCTTAACTGCGCGCATGAAGCCAGCTCTGATTTGATAGCAAGGGACATGAATATAGCGAGCTGTGACTCACAAGTATACAACAGACGCATAACCTTCGTACAATTTTTATTTTCCTTTTAACTTCGACACCGTCATGGTCGGCTACTTAATATATACGTAGAATCTATATTATGAATTTCGATTAAATGAATCAAAATCCCCAATGGATGATACTTATCTTCTTGCTGGTCGAAATCCAAGTGACCGAGATATATTCATTACACACAGTGGTCAGTGCAAAGTGTTATACAAAGTGGTATACAATTATTGAGAGAGCAAATAATAAAGCAATTAGCGATTAAAGAGACCAATTAGCAGAGCAAGAATGTGAGTAGTCTATGATACAATGGTTCATACAACAACAAAAATAATTATGTTGATCATTTACAAATTCATTCTACGTTATGCGTGGAACATAAGATTGAAAATTAAATTAACGTACAATATTATCAAACATTCCCCCGCCCCTGGAACATAGTTTCAGCATCTTGGGAGTAAAGCCAGCTTTTGTACTAGACGGATTAATTCCCCTGTTGCAGTTTTGAGTGTCACCACACGAACGGATCCATCCTTACCGGGATGTAAAGTGATGACACGTCCCATGGCCCATTTTCCAGGTGGCAGATTTGTTTCCTTAATAACCACTAAGTCATTCAGCTGTAGATTAGCGCTAGGTTGGGTCCAGCGTGGCCTTTGTTGAAGTGATGTCACGTACTCAATATTCCATCGCTTTCAGAAACCTTGAATTTTAGCTTGCAGCATTTGCCAATAGGATAGCCGATTCATTGGTACTTCCAGTGATGGTTCAGGAACAGCCGAGTAGGACTCACCTAAAATAAAATAAGCTGGCGTTAGTGGATTGAGTTCATTATCGGATATTTGACATAAGGGTCGAGAATTAAGAATGGCTTCGATTTGGGTCAAGAGTGTATAGAATTGTTCAAAGGTAAGCACGTCAGAGCCTATCACACGTCGAATATGTAGCTTGATGGACTTCATCCTTGCTTCCCACAATCCGCCGAAGTGTGGTGCAGAAGGAGGAATGAAGTGCCATGTAATGGAATCCTGAGCCAGAGACTCAGCAACGATGGAGTTATAGTGTTCAGATAAAGTTAAATTATGCATCTCAGATAATATTTTAGCAGATCCTCGAAAGTTAGTCCCATTATCTGAGTACATATGTGAAGGCCTACCACGGCGAGCGATAAAACGACGAAGAGCTGCAAGGAATGCGTCGGTTGTTAGTTCAGTGACCAGTTCTAAATGAATTGCCTTTGTAGCCAGACAAACGAATAGTGAAATATAGCCTTTTGTTGTTTGTGTCTTCCAACCGAGCTTTACTTTAATCGGGATGGGATGCGTAATCACACCCGCAATGCGTGAAAGGTCTACTTGCTTGGACTCTCGGTGAGGGTAGATTGCCCATTAGTTGAGATGTTGTTGATTTCCGCTGTCGAAAACATTTGATGCAATTGTGGGTAATCTTACGCAATAAATTTCTATTTCCAATGATCCAAAACTCTTGCCTAATAAGGGAAAAGAGTGCCGACACTCCAGGATGTAGAAAGCGTTCATGTGCATCTTTAGCGATAAGTTGTGTAACCGTATGCCCCTTGGGAATGATGATAGGATGTTTCACATTAAATGTTACATTAGCTTCTTGAATCCTTCCGCCCACGCGAAGAACCTGGTCGTCATCAAAGAACGGATTGAGTGATATTAATGGACAAGACTTACTTAAGTGGCCATGTTTGTGGTAGTACGTAAAATAATCTCCGAAGTAAAGTAAAGATGTCGTAGCCACTTAATGAGAGCGCGTTTTGCTCCATAGATTTCCAGGGGAAGAAGTTGTATGCCCAAATTATGTGACACCTTACGACACTTCGAGAGAAACCGGTAGAAATAGGCGACGATACGAACGAGACGATTCCACGAGAAGATGCGTGATGATAGAAACTCGAATGGGTGTTCTGATTTAACCGTGGTGCAGTATTGTTGAAATGTCTTTCTTTCCACTTGTCTGCAAGTTGGATGCTCTTCGAAAAATTCAGCTATGGGCCAAAAATCTTCCGTCTTTTTTAACCAGTGCGGACCTGTCCACCAAATAGGGTGTTTTACCAAAATCAATGGTGCTATTCCGCGCGAAGCACAATCCGCAGGATTTTAATCCGACCTAATGTGAAACCACCTGTTTCTGGGAATGGTATTTAAAATTTCAGAGGTTCGGTTACCGACGAATATATCCCATCGACGTGAAGGATACGAGAGCCAAGAAAGGACAACCTGAGAGTCACACCATGCATATACATTAACAAAAGTGGTATTTAATGATTTTTGAACTGTGACCAGTAAGCGTGCGAGTAATAGGAATTATCTTTGCTACCACAATGTTGGTTTGAATTTGTCCGTTCGGTAGGACGTATTGAGAATAGATGACCGCAGAGTATGCGGAGGCCGAGGCATCCGAAAAGCCATGAAGCTGGAATGTGCGATCTATTGTTCCGAAATGATGAAGTACATTTATAGCGGTAAAAGCGGAAAGATCCTGGCGAATGTTACACCATTTTTTGGCAATATAATCAGGTAGGAGATCATCCCAACCGAGCTTTCTATGCCATAGTTCTTGAAGCAATATTTTGAGTTGCACGACCGAAGGAGCGAGAAATCCGAGGGGATCGAAGATTCTTGATATATTTTTTAATATTTGGCGTTTTGTTAGAGGCTCGTCCGGCGTTAGGTTAATACGAAAGGAAAAACAATCGATTTTGGGGTTCCAGTACATACCGAGTACCTTGGTCCACGATTCAGATTCACTGTCTATAAGGATAGAGTCACTTTGATCAAGGTTTCCTTCCGGAAGGAGTTGGGGAATATTGCTTTGCCACTTGCTGAGTTGTAAACTTGCTTGTGCAAGTAGCTTAATGAGTTCTTTTTGTTTAAAGACTGCATCATCGATGGATGTCCCACCAGAGACAATATCATCCACGTAAGTGTCATTTAGAAGTATCTCTGCAGGAACAGAATACTCCTCGCGATAATCAGAAGCAATTTGCTCCAAAACACGAACCGATTGTTAAGGAGCACATGACGTACCGTATGTCACGGTAGTGAGGCAATAATGTTCGATAGGGTCCGACGGCGATTTTCGCCACACTATTCTCTGGAAATCACAGTCTTCATCAGCTACGCGAATTTGGCGAAACATTTTTACGACATCCGCGGTAAAAACGACCTTATGGCGGCGGAATCTTAAATGAACCGAAAAGATATTCCTTTGGATTGGAGGGCCCACCATAAGAAATTGGTTAAGGGAGTTTCCGTTGATATACGCGAACGAACCGTTGAAGACGACGCGAAGTTTGGTGGGGACGCTATCAGGTTTAAATATAGCGTGATGTAGCAAGTAGAATACCTTGGGCTTAGATATTTCCGATGGCGAAAGTCTTCGCATGTGCCCTAAAGCCCAATATTCCTCTAAAACTTGCGAGTAGGTTCGATGCAATAACTCGTTTTTAAAAAATTTCTTTTCCATCGATTTCAAACATGCAGTTGCGCCGGTAAGGGTGTCAGCAAAAATAGGCTTTGTTTTAAACGGAAGCCTTACGACGTATCTTCCGTTTTCATCCCCACGATGGGTATCAACAAAATGTTTCTCGATCGCTTGGTCTTCATGAGACATCATAATTTTCGGATCAACTTCTTCGATTGTCCTAAAGGATTGCAGTGTTGAATCAATATCAATAATGGGCAACTGGAAGGCCGTTGCTGTTTCGAACGATTTCTCCTTGCAGAATATCCCAGGACACATCTGCGCCAAGCAACATGTCAATTGGGCTAGATTTGTTGAAGGTGGGATCGGCCAGATTGAGCTTTAACTTTGAAACATGATTCCAATCATGAAAATCAATAGATGGTAGAGTTGAGGTGACACATGACAGAATATAAGCGTTTACTGCGATACTTGGTTTACTGACACGAGAAGATATAAGCATTGAAACAAGGCCTCTAGATTTCCCAGCGCACGTTGCACCTATTGCACTAAACAGAATACGAGCATTTGTTCTTTTTAATCCAAGTCTTTGAACAAGGGACTCGGTTACAAATGAAACTTGTGAGCCTGGGTCAATGAGCATACGAACGAGGTGAGACTTTCCATTATTATCGAACACTTTTCCAACGGCAGTGGGCAACAAAGTTTGTGGCTAGAAATGAGTGGGATTGATTGAATGGTTTATTACGAGTTGAGAAGAATTCGACGATGTTGTAGCAGGATGCGTATACATGTTTTGCGAAGTTGGCTTTGAACTGGAATCTGCAGAATTAATGGCAGATGGAATGCCGAACTTAGGTGCACCAGTGTATGATGACGTGAATTGCAGTTCTTGCACCGAAATTTAGACGGACAACGAACCGAATTATGTCCACTGCGTAGACAGTTGAAGCAAATCTTCTTAGATTTTACGAAATCCCTCTTAGATTCCTCGTTCATAGCAAGAAATTCCGAACATTGTGGGAGAATGTGAGGAGCATTACATTTAGGACAGCTGTTCGTTGACGACACATGCATACTGTGATAACCACTTAAATGTGAGCAGCGACATCTAGATTCACAGACCAGAAGATTTCGATACTGGAATAACAAAGTCTCGACTGGAGAGTGGAATCGAATTTTCTAGCAAATTGGAAATTGTATGGGACGCTGGATGGCGAGGATTGTTCTCGAAGTATGTCATTCGAGTATAAATACCAGCATCCCCAAGGTATGCAAATTAGTTCTAAAGTGAAATTTGAAGTGTTAATTAGGAGAAGTAATTAAGTGGTTTAAGTAAAAGATGAGAAAAGTATAAGCGGTTGAGAGATTGGATTGTACTGAGAGAAACAATTAAATAGTGAATTGTAACTGTACTGAATAAAGGGATTTGTATTGAAAAGAATAAGTTCTATCATTTGTACCCACACAAACATTTTACATTGGTGTCAGAAGTGGGATAGGACTTATTGTGTGTAAAAAAAAAAAAAACCTGTGTTTTCTGACTATTTGAAAAAGCTAGAATGGGTCGAAAACTATTGCAATTGACCCTCGTCCAAATCAAATCCGAGTTGAACAAGAGAAGCCTCAGCGCCAGTGGAGGAAAAAGTGACCTGGTGCTCCGACTTCAGGAGGCTTTGAACAACGAGGGACATGATCCTGATGCATACTCCTTTGATGTTGACGAGGATGAACAGACAAGTACCGACAGTGATATGGCTGCGATGATGCAACTCCTCTTGTTAAAAATGGATGAACAGAAGAACAGTCTCGACCAACAAAAGAAAAATCTGGAAGAACAAAAGAATAGTCTCGAACAAAAGCTGGATGAACAAAAGAAAAATTTAGACGAGCAGAAGAGCAGCATTGAACAAAAAATCGACGAACAAAAGAATAGTCTAGAACAAAAACTGGAAGAACAAAATAACGTTCTATACCAAAAGTTCGAAGAAATCGATAACAAATTTGAAAGAATAGAGAAGAATGTTGGCGAAAAATTCGAACAAATGGACAGCAAAGTTGAGCAACTGGCAAAAGAGCTCGACACAGTGCGAAAACAGAAACTGCGAGAATGTTCTTTAAGCGGTCCAAGGAGAAAAGATTTGAAGCCTCCCTCATTCGATGGCCAGACCTCATGGTCTACTTATAAGAAGCAGTTTGAAATGGCTGCCTGTGCAAACGACTGGGACAATGAGGAAAAGTGCTTTGCCCTAGCAATGGCCTTACGCGGTCCTGCGGCAGAATTGTTACAAACAATCGATATCGAAAAGAATAGAGACTATATGGCTTTAGTGCAGGCTATGGAGAAACGGTTTGGGGATAGCCACATGCGGAAAGTTTACAAGGTTCAATTGCAAGGCCGTATGCAGCAACGAGGAGAAACACACTCATATCCCACCGCAGGCCAAGAAATAATCGACGAAATGGCAAAGGACGCATTCATCAGGGGAATTGCAGATTTGAAGCTACAATCAGCAGTAATGATGGGAAAAGAACCCTTGCTGAAGCACTTGCCTTCGCTCTGGCGATGGAAGCATCCAATCAGGCTTCCAAAGGCATGCATTTCGTCAGGGAAATAGTATCTGGTGAATGCTCCTGTTCAAGATCAACTACTATGCAACGAAATATCCCGCGGGAGAGACGAAGGATGCGCTGCTGGAACTGCGATAAAGTAGGACATCTGCAAGGGCATTGTAAAGAACCGGTACGACGAGAAGGCTGCCTGCACTGGGGTTACAGGCAAATAGAAAGAAAAACCAGCAGAAACGGTTACCAAGAAGCCGGTCAAATTTCCAGAAGCCATCAGTTAGGAAATGCTTACTTCGCGGGGCAGAAGTCTGTAGCAGGAGTCGACTCCAGGGTAATTATCCCAGTCTCACAGGTAAAACAATGCAATGAAAGCCACCCAGCAGAAGTAGTCAGTGGTAAAGAAGCGAAAGAACAGGCAACTATCCAAACGATCAGGACTGAGCCAATAGAGGGTTGGAGTATAGACGAAATCCGTTCCTCCCAACAGGCAGACAATGACATCGAACCAATATTGGCCTGGAAGGAACACGAGGAAAGACCAAGTTGGCAGCAGATATCAGATCGGAGCCAAACTCTGAAGGCATACTCGGCACAGTGGGACTCACTTTTTGTGCAAGATGGATTGCTGACGAGAAAATGGGAAAGTGCAGATGGGACAACATCTCGTATGCAGCTAATAGTGCCACGGTCCAGAGTCAGCCAAGTACTCCATGCAATACATGACGGAATCTCAGGAGGCGATTTGGGAATAAACAAGACATTAGAAAAGGTAAGGGAACATTTCTATTGGCTAAGCGCTAAGCAAGATGTCGAGAATTGGTGCAAAAAGTGCATAAGATGTGCGGCTACCAAGGGTCCAAAAGTAAAGCCACATGGACAAATGCAACAATACAATGTCGGAGCACCTTTCGAACAAATAGCCATCGACATCGCTGGGCCGTTTCCCGAAACCTCTAATGGTAACCGATATACTCTCGTGGTCATGGATTTCTTCAGTAAGTAGCCGGAAGTGTTTTCCATCCCAAATCAAGAGGCTAAGACCGTAGCTGAACAGATAGTCAACAACTGGGTGAGCAGATTTGGGGTCCCAATGGAGCTGCACTCTGATCAAGGGCGAAACTTTGAATCAAAAGTCTTCCAGGAAATATGCTAATATTTGGGAATAAGAAAGACAAGGACAACGCCACTACACCCTCAATCTGATGGAATGGTCGAGCGATTCAATCGGACCTTGAATGAGCATCTATCTAAGGTTGTCAGCAACTGCCAGCGGGATTGGGATCGACACATACCCCTCTTCTTAATGGCCTACCGAAACGCGGTCCATAGTTCAACAGGGCAAACACCATCCGAGATCTTATTTGGTCAAACAATTCGGTTGCCAAGTGAAGCAAAATTCGGATCCCCACCGACGGAGCCCAAAGAGGTGAACGAGTACGTGAATGACTTACGCAGCAGGATTCGTAAATTGCATTAAGACACCAGAGAAAAGATGAAGCTAGCAAGCAGCCGCATGAAAACTAGGTACGATATCAAGGCGAAATCTTCCGGTTTCAACGAAGGAGACCTAGTTTATCTGTATAATCCTCAGCGTAAGAAAGGCAAATCACCAAAATTGCAACAGGACTGGGAAGGTCCATACAAAGTGATAACCCGCATTAATGACGTTGTCTACCGGATCCAGCGTGGGAATCGAGGAAAATTGAAAGTGGTCCATTTGGATAGAATGTGTCATTTCAACGGGATGCTGAATGACGAAGTTGTTCGGGACGAACAACTGTAGGGAGGGAGCAATGTGATAACCACTTAAATGTGAGCAGCGACATCTAGATTCACAGACCAGAAGATTTCGATACTGGAATAACAAAGTCTCGACTGGAGAGCGGAATCGAATTTTCTAACAAATTGGAAATTGTATGGGACGCTGGATGGCGAGGATTGTTCTCGAAGTATGTCATTCGAATATAAATACCAGCATCCCCAAGGTATGCAAATTAGTTCTAAAGTGAAATTTGAAGTGTTAATTAGGAGAAGTGATTAAGTGGTTTAAGTAAAAGATAAGAAAAGTATAAGCGGTTGAGAAATTGGATTGTACTGAGAGAAACAATTAAATAGTGAATTGTAACTGTACTGAATAAAGGGATTTGTATTGAAAAGAATAAGTTCTATCATTTGTACCCACACAAACATTTTACAATACTTTTAAAGGTCGTAGGCTTTGACCTTGTATTTTCTCGAGGAAATCCCCTACACTGTTCGAGGGCTTCACAACGGCGTTCTAAAAACCGTAGAAATTCATCAATCGAAGGTGTCTCGGAGTCGACGTTTTCAGCTGACTAAGCTTGTCGCGTTTCTGTGTCCACTGTATTTAAAAGAGTGTAGATCATCCACGGATCGCGTTCAAGAGATCCTAACGTAGTAAGACCTCTTAAAACCTCGTCAGCACCATCCGAAATCTTGCGCAACGATTTAATATTCAAACGTTGAATTGATGGCAACTGCATAAATGTCTCAAGAAGGCTATTAATTATGAAGCGCGGCCTGTCATACCTTTTACATAACCTATCCCATGCCTGCTTATAGGTAACATCAGATACCGGAATATGATTAAGCATACTTAAAGCATCGTCCCGAAGGCAAGAACGAAGGAAATGGAACTTTTGACCATCTGATAAACTGGGTTTTAGGTGAACCATGCTTTTGAACATGTCTCTAAAAGAGGGCCAGTCTCGATAACTGCCCAAAAATGGTTCAATATGTATTTTTGCAAATATTCGTTAAAGTGTTGACCTGAGCTTGTAGATTGCTGGTTTGCCAAAGATGAAATGCTAGCCGAGTTATTTTATTGTACCGCACTAGATTTAGATTCCCTTTCCCGAATAGCAGAAAGTAAAACAGCTTTAATCATGAGGTACTTTGATTCGAAGTCCTCGAATTCTTGTTCAGGATCAGTATAATTTTCGTCGTCAGAAAATCCATGAATTTGTACCTGAGATGCACTTAATTTACCCCAGACCTCTTCTAATTTATCTAGCCGCACTTGAATTGTCTCTATAATACACGTTTCTACCATTTTATCCGCAAACGCATCTAACCTAGTTAACGATCCTTTGAGATTATCGCGAGTGGCACGAACAATAGCTAGGTTACTTTTAGAGGTCATTTTCGTTATCGGTGATGGATTATGGTTTCGCGCTCGAACGATTAAAATTGTACTTTGACCTGTCTGAGTGTAAATTTACCACGTGTTTTAAAGGGCACCGAATATCAAGTTCAAAATATAATATAGTTAATAATTGCACGAACGTTCTCACAGATGTTACAATAGTAAATTATTAGGATGATTTTCACTTAAGTTCATACATAATAGATTCATACATACGGTTTTCCACGTGCCAAGGTCATGAATTCACGAATGTTCCTGAATGATTATAATTAATCCAACGGTGAAATTCAACAATAGATTTAATAAAATTCCAAACAAATTGATACAGCGGATTATCCAGAGGTTTGCACATACGATCTCCGTTAATTTCAATGGTAGGACACGAAAAAATAGAAGCACTGTAGAATCCGAAAGGTAAATTGATGAGAATTAATATACGATCCGGCTCGACACGGACCAGAAATTACAACAACAAAAATAATTATGTTGATCATTTACAAATTCATTCTACGTTATGCGTGGAACATAAGATTGAAGATTAAATTAACGTACAATATTATCAAAATGAATTTTGATATATTGGATTTACATCCGTTAATATTAATTTCACTTCGACTGGTGATTTGTTATTTTTCTTGGGAGTGCATTCTTCGATAAGTTCCAGTACAGCTGTCTTCTCGTCTTCTTGCAGATGATTTAACTCTATATTCGTTTCACTCTTTAATTATCCTTGTTCGGCAGCAAACCAAATGGATCTAAACTTGGAAAATGATTCCACTTCCTTTATCTTCAACTTCCCTGAACAACTTTGCGTACTTGTGGAGCCACCACTCCATACATCTTCAACACATTTAACGCCTTCAATATCTGCTTCAGCAGGCCACTCTCCGCCTCCCTGTTTTCTCCTAAATTCTGCACCCTCATCTGTTAAAATCACATCTACCTTGTCTAGTAGATACATCGTTGCCGAATACTGCATATCTTTTTCTCGAACTACATCGAATCTAATACTCAATCCAGTCCGTCTGCCTCGAAATGTACGGGAAACCTTCCCAACGTCATTACCTTGTTCTGCCCAATACCATAAAGACTAGGTTTTATTTTTTGTAACTCGACGTAGTCTAGCATCGCTAAGGTATGATATCGAATGAGACTTAAGTCACTTCCCGTGTACACCAATGCTGACAGATAATAACCCTTTGCCTTGATTGTTTTAAAAACTCTGTTTGAGCCTGTTGCGTACATAAGAATTATGTCGTTCGACACTAAGCACGTCTTTATTTTTGAGAAGGCTTCCATTTCGTCATTATTTAGATTGATCAATTTTCCAATTTTTTTACTTGAAAGGGTTTGCATTGACGCATAAAGCCTTGTTATCATAGGAACAATTCAAGGAAGCCGACTGTATTCCGTAAAATTTGCTTTGTAAGAAGTATGAAAACATTTTGTATCTTTCATCAACTTAGCTAAAGATCAATATACTCCCAAAGAAAATCATCGAGTGTTCTTTGAAATATCGACAGAGGTTTTTCCAGCTCAACCGAGATTCGGATCCAAATCAACTGTTGAAGGTATGGCGAGAAACCTTTTAGAATATTTTTTTCAAGCGAAAGCTTTATATAATTTACCTAAAAAAATAATGTCTACCAGTTGACGTACTACTTCGTTTGAGGTTTAAACAGAAACTTTTGAAAACGAATTTAGTACTACTGATTTTCTAATTTAGCTTCACTTATTGAAAATAATTGTTAGCGACGTCAGTGCACGAATAGATGAATCAATCTTGCATCACCACCTTAACTGTGCGCATGAAGCCAGCTCTGATTTGATAGCAAGGGACATGAATATAGCGAGCTGTGATGTTATAGTTACCACTGCTCACCCCGCACCCACAATTATTTAATGTGCACTCATCTTGCGCATGCCATATATTTGTAAACTTAGCATGTCACATATTTCACAATCTAATTGCATCATATATTTGTCAACTTAGCATGTCACATATTTCACAATTTAATTGCATCATATATTTGTCAACTTGGCATGTCACATATTTCACAATTTAATTACATACTTTTTCTCTAATTGCATTCCACCCAAAATCGAAGCAATTATACTCGTAATAACCGCTTATGAAGCATTAATGCGCACTCCACTCAAAATCGAAGCAATTATAATAACCGCTTACGAAGCATCCAACCAAATGGTCATCGATCAAGTGCCTGGATCAATGACCATGCATGCCCCAAATAAACACGATTGCATACATAAGTGAAATATCCCTTACCCAACGTCTATTTAGAACTGGGTCATTAAAAATTGTTAATGGAAAAGACCAATAACCGAATCCCTCTGATTCGGATTGATTACGAAGTTTGGTGGACAGAAATAGGAATAAGTAAGTTAGTCTTAAGAAAGATTCGGAGGCGTGAAGTCCAAAAAAGGACTCGAAGATATAAAATATAATTGAATAAAAGTTGTATTTCTAATATCACAAGAGTGATATAATTAATATAAAATATAATTGAATAAAAGTTGTATTTCAAATATCACAAGAGTGATATAATTTTATTTATTTATTTTTTTTTAATATCACAAGAGTGATATAATTGGCGCAGTCGGTAGGATACTCGGGTATCTTAATATAAGAATATAAAAGTTATTGTGTTTTAACACTTTACCGAGTATCGCTGCAAAATTAAGAACATAAGATTGTTCCCGCGAAAAGTTAAAAATTTTTTTTTTTCTCCGTCTTAATACATACAGTAAAATTGGTGTGTAAGCAACAAGATAAACAGTCGGTGTCATAACAATTTAATAAAATTAGTGAAGAATTGGTGTTTTAACTATTCCGTGCACCTACATATATATATATATAATATATATATATTGTTTTAACAAACGTACAGTGTCAAAAATTGTAATATATAGTTGCCCAATTAAACGTTTTAAAGAAAAAAAAAAACTACCGTGATTGCCTAGATCTAAAAATCCAAAAGTGACTCAAAAAAAAAAAAAAAAAAACCGGAAGAAAACAACAAAAACTTCATCAACAAACAGTCTACAAATCAACCTGTTGAGCACAATATCCAGAAGAAGATCAACAAATAGCAACCGAATCATCAGTAGATAAAACCAGCAAGTATTCAAAACAAAAATATATATATATATAAATAGTAATAATAATAATAATAATATATATGTGTATGTATATATAGATATAGGATTTTTTTACATCTAAGAATATCTGTATTAAATTAAGTTAATTAAGATGGCAAACCCTCCTTCAGTCTCTATCAATCCCCTCAAATACCTAAACAACCTTCCCGAATTTAGTGGCGATCGTAGGGAACTACAAACATTTATAAGTCTAGTTGACAGAGTACATCCAATATTACAAGCCTACGATGCGCTGTCCCAACAATTGTTTTCGGACCTCATTAAAAGTAAACTTAAGGGTAGAGCGCGAGAGACATTAGAAATTAACTGCCAGACTACTTCCTGAGCAGAAATTAAAACTATATTACAAAACAGTTTTGGAGATAGGCGCAGTTGCGAAGAACTCTTTGACGAATTACGAGGTACCACTTTCAAGACAACCACCATTGACTTTTTTAACGACATTAAACGGAAACTAAGAAATTTAAACAACAGAACACTAGTGATATTAGGTTCAAGCGAAGAAACAAACACGTGTGCTCAGAATAATATGTGAACAGCACTAAACATTTTCAAATCTAAAATTCCAGAACCAATGAAGACAATACTTACTTGTAGGAACCCCGAAACTTTAGAATCTGCAATGGATATTCTCTTCCAAGCAGGCTATTCTAATTTTAGTTTCAATGAAATGCAACATTTTAGAACAAACAAACAAGAAAAAAATACTGAACAATTTCGAAAACGATCGACTAACAATGGTAATCGAAATCAATTAGACTTTAGACAAAACAAGAATAATTCCCGAAACGATTCAAGTACAAATAGACATTCAAATCAACAACAATTCAATAAGCCTCAAAGAAACAACAATTACCAACAATCTCAACAAACATCTAGCTCCAGTTACCAATATTCTAACAATCAGAATTACATTGATAGACATAGTAACCCGTATTCAAATGATAACGGGAATAGAATAACGAACACACATGTTCATCCACCTATAGAACCAATGGACATAAACAAATGTGAGACTATTGAAAACCTTCCTTCAGCATCCTCACAAGTATACCATCAACATTTTGCCAACCAAAACTACACTGATAAGATTGTTGAAAATTTTCCCTCAACAGCCTCACAAGGGACCTCCCATATATAGTGGTAAAAACAAAATTAGAACCTTTAAAAATGTTGATTGACACCGGAGCTACGCACTCCATCATAAACCCTAAAATATGTCACCCTAAATGGAGAATACTCTCTCCACCATTAACCCTTAAGACACTTCAACACTCAATTGAAATAAAAGATCGAGTTAGAATTCCCTTATTCAGTGAATTAGGTAGTCCGGAGGAATTGGTAGAATTTCTTGTCATTAAATTCCATGAATTCTATGACGGACTTATAGGTAATGATATTCTTCGGCGTCTTAATGCTAAAATTGATTATAAGAATAATCAATTAGAAATAGAAGGAGAATTGATTCCTTTAATTTTCCAAAAGAAGACAAATCAGTGGTCTGAGAATCCTTCCAGTTCAGTAGAAAAATTTACTCAAGCAGAGCAGAAGTCTTCAGAGAGTAATACTAACTCCACAAACCAAAGCGTCTATAACGATAATTACCAAGAGGTAGTCATCAACATGGTAAGTGAACCGAAAGAAGTAAACGGTAATGTTTATTACACAGTCCCCAAATATACCCCTTCAGAAAATCAAAAATGTATATCCGAACAGATTCGAATAGATCATTTAAACCCTGAAGAGAAACAACAGCTTCTGAAAGTCATTAAAAAATACTCAAATATATTTTATCAAGAAACCTCTGACCTTTCATTTACCAACGCTATCCAGCATAAAATTCGTACTATTAACGAAATTCCCATTTACGCAAAATCTTATAGATACCCATACATACATAAAAATGAAGTAGCAAAACAAATTGAAGAAATGTTAGATAGTAAAATAATTCGCCCTAGTAACTCCCCATATTCCGCCCCAATATGGATCGTACCAAAGAAGGTCGATGCCAGTGGCAAACAAAAATGGAGACTAGTTGTCGACTATCGTAAGCTGAACGATGTGACAATAAATGACAAATTCCCAATTCCAAATATGGATGAAATCCTGGACAAGCTGGGTAAATGTCAGTATTTTACAACCTTAGATTTAGCAAAAGGTTTCCACCAGATTGAGATTGCAGAAGAAGATATTCATAAAACAGCCTTTAGTGTAGAAAATGGCCATTACGAATTTTTACGTATGCCATTTGGTCTGAAGACAGCCCCTGCAACCTTCCAAAGGCTTATGAATAGCGTTTTAAAAGATTTTATTAATAAAAGGTGCTTTGTGTACTTAGATGATATCATAGTATTCTCAACGTCCTTGCAAGAACACATTGATTCACTTAACAAGATATTTGAACGATTAAAAGAAGTCAATTTAAAAATTCAACTCGATAAGTCTGAATTTCTTAAACGAGAAACCGAATTCCTTGGACGTATTGTCACTCAAACCGGTATTAAACCTAATCCACAAAAAATTGAGTGTATTCTCAAATTTCCAATTCCCAAAACAACTAAACAAATAAAACAATTCCTCGGTTTGACCGGGTACTATAGAAAATTTATTAAGGATTATTCGAAGATTGCCAAACCAATGACTAAATTTTTAAAAAAAGATGCCAAAATTAACATATCTGACCCAAATTATAGGAACAGTTTTGAAACATTAAAAAGACTTCTTGTAAACGACCCAATTTTAATATATCCAGATTTCAAGAAAAAATTTACCCTGACTACAGACGCAAGTCAGTTCGCAATTGGGGCCGTCCTTTCTCAAGAAAATCACCCTGTCTGTTTCGCAAGTCGTACATTAAACGAACATGAAGTGAATTACAGTACAATTGAGAAAGAGTTACTAGCCATCGTCTGGGCAACAAAGTATTTTCGCCCGTACCTATTCGGTCGAACATTCACTATAGAAACTGACCACAAACCACTAACATGGCTATTTTCCATTAAAGAACCAAACTCAAAACTAGTAAGATGGAGATTAAAATTGTCTGAGTTTGATTATGAAATAAAATATAAAAAAGGGACACAAAACAGTAACGCCGATGCTCTATCGAGAATTGTTCAAACTGAAGTCCACACTTCAGAAATAATTCCAAACACACAATCCAACACCATAAGAACCACCCAGTCAGCAATAAATATATTTAGAAATCAAGTAATTATAAAAAAAATTATGTCAGGCTCACTAAAAATTCGAAATTCAAACATATTCAAAAATCATAGAAAGATAATATACACAAAGACAATGGATAGAGAATTCGCTATTACACTATTAAAAACACATTTTAATCCAACGCAACTGAATGCCCTAATGATAGATGAAGAATTTTATACAGAACTGAACGATACGTTTAATCAACTATTTTCAAGTAACAATAATTTCAAAATCATAAGATGTTTTCAAGAATTAAAAGATATCGAGAGTGAGGAAGAATTAACCGAACTTATTGAAAAAGAACACAAAAGAAATAATCACAGAGGTATCGAAGAAGTGTTTAAGGAATTGAAATGCAAAATTTATCACCCTAACTTAAAAATTAGAATCACCCAATTTATAAATAATTGCGAAATCTGCTGTATTGAAAAGTATGACAGAAACCCACTTAAAATCCAATATAAATTAACAGAAACACCCTCCAAACCAAACGAAATAATACATATAGATGTTTTTTATAGCTTAAAGAAAACATTATTTATGACAACTATTGACAAATTTACTAAATATGCTCAAGCTTACAAAATTAATGGCCGAACTTGGACAGAATTTAAAGCAAAGGTCCTACAATATATAAGCACTCATGGTAATATGAAAAAGATTGTAGTAGATAACGAATTAGGATTCAAAGCGATACCTATTCGTGAGTTCCTAAGGAAGGAAAATATAGAAATTCAATATACTTCGAACAGTAATCACACCTCGAATGCAGATATCGAAAGACTACATAATACGATAAACGAACACATCCGTTTGTTAAGACATGACGATGAAAACAACCTAGAAACTGTAGAGGAAAAAATACTACGAATAATAAAATTCTATAATAACACTATTCACTCTACAACCAATAAAAGACCCATCGACTTTATAAACGGAAGAAGAGTATGCAACAATTTATGAAAACATCCTCAAAAAGAAAGAAACAGTTATCAATAAATTGAATCTCAATAGAGTTGATACATCAATTACACCTGGACCAAACTTTATAAAAGAAATACGAGGCGGAAAAAAACCATGCCAAATATAGGAAGATCGATGCCGAAAAACTCGATGATGATCATGTAAATGACAAAAAGACAGAATTAAAATATTACAAAAACCATGTCAAAACGCGGATTAATAAATGTAATTGGAAAAGGAATGAAATACATAGCAGGTGTCATGGACAGTGATGATGAAAAAGAAATCTCTAAAGTACTTGAATCCTTAACACAAAATCAACACAATCTGACAGGCACAACAAACAAACTCACTCTAATTAGCAATACTATTTCCTCCCAAATACAGAATATAACTTTACATATAAACACACAACAAAAAACTATAGAAAACTACTTAAACGATTTCAAAAACGTAATACAAAATAAAATAGCGACAATAGAAGACGAACTCACCTTTCTACAACAAGTTTATCAAGTAGACAGCGACATTACACTTTTACGAAATCATATCGACGGTATAGGACAAATCGTTTTCTCTGGCAAACTTGGTATAATCCCAACTGATATTTTGACACAGACAGAACTAGAATTAATTAAAGACTATGATAGCTACATGCACACAAAGATCGCTATTACACTTCATGAAACAAATATTGTCATAATTCTACTCATTCCTCAATATTCCAATCAAATTCTATCCCAAATCACCTTTGAACCCATCCCAAACAGGGAAAATAAGTCTTTACACCTTGAAACATATAAAGTGTTAGTAGATTCAAATAATAACATATACAATACAAATGTAAAAGACAACCTCATGAAAAATGTACTAAAAGTCAATAATGAATGTATAAAAAACATTTTAAATTATGAAGAAGCCCATTGTTATACAAAAATGTTCCTAGAAAAAGAGGTAAAAGAAATATTACAAGGTGTATTAATTTTAAAAAACATATATAATCAAACAATAAATCATAATTGCAACAAAATAAAAATTAAAAATGAAGGAACCTTCATGATAAAATTTGAAAATTGTAAAGTTGAAATAATGAATAAAAAGTATTTAAATCCTAGTATTAAGGTGTACGATAAATTAATCTTGCCAAATTACATGACAAAAATTAAAGAAAATACCTCAATATCTGATTTGAAATTAGAAAACTTATATTTGAAACAATTGGACTTTGAAAAAAATATTGACCAAATGTCATATATTACTAAGAATTCAAATGTAATAAGTCTAGGCACGGACTTATCCATATTATTAATTATTATCATAGTCGTAATTGTAACCACCAAACGGAGTAACCAACTACTTCAAATTTCGTCGGTGCCTCAATCTAACGTTGGGGGTGTTATAGTTACCACTGCTCACCCCGCACCCACAATTATTTAATGCGCACTCATCTTGCGCATGCCATATATTTGTAAACTTAGCATGTCACATATTTCACAATCTAATTGCATCATATATTTGTCAACTTAGCATGTCACATATTTCACAATTTAATTGCATCATATATTTGTCAACTTAGCATGTCACATATTTCACAATTTAATTACATACTTTTTCTCTAATTGCATTCCACTCAAAATCGAAGCAATTATACTCGTAATAACCGCTTATGAAGCATTAATGCGCACTCCACTCAAAATCGAAGCAATTATAATAACCGCTTACGAAGCATCCAACCAAATGGTCATCGATCAAGTGCCTGGATCAATGACCATGCATGCCCCAAATAAACACGATTGCATACATAAGTGAAATATCCCTTACCCAACGTCTATTTAGAACTGGGTCATTAAAAATTGTTAATGGAAAAGACCAATAACCGAATCCCTCTGATTCGGATTGATTACGAAGTTTGGTGGACAGAAATAGGAATAAGTAAGTTAGTCTTAAGAAAGATTCGGAGGCGTGAAGTCCAAAAAAGGACTCGAAGATATAAAATATAATTGAATAAAAGTTGTATTTCAAATATCACAAGAGTGATATAATTTTATTTATTTATTTTTTTTTAATATCACAAGAGTGATATAATTCTGTGACTCACAAGTATACAACAGACGCATAACCTTCGTACAATTTTTATTTTCCTTTTAACTTCGACACCGTCATGGTCGGCTACTTAATATATACCTAGAATCTATATTATTGTATTATGTACTTATATGTTATCTTATCTATTTTGTCCACTTAGGTAAATAATTACTTTTATAATGTATCTAATATATGAAGTACTAAATGAAATAAGCTTGCAGAATTTTGTAATCCACGGTAAAATAAATAAAGGAAAAAGAATTTCGCTTTAAAACACATAGAAACTACAACGGTTAAGCAAAACAACTCCGTATAAATGAAGGCTCCAAAAAGTGTTTTGTGTGTCAGGGCAATCACTTTGTGAAAATTTGTTGTTTGTTTATTTCAGAAAGCATCCCGTTTAGAAATGTGGAACTTAGTTCGGCAAAATAATTGTGTCACCTCTGTTTAGGAATGTAATATGTAGATCCACGTTATGTGGTGTACTCGTTGACGGATGTCCATTGAAACACAATCCAATTTTACACAAATATAGCAATTCAATTGTGTTTGGAAACCTAGCACAAGTGCCACTCAAAACTCGTCGATCGGCCTGGTAATATGATATGATTCCATTTTGGGTTGTCACATTTCTCAGCTTGCTTCTAAAGCTCCGTAAGCTCTATATGGAAACAATAAATCCGTTGGATACTTTCGCATTCCTTGACAGTGAGTCGTAACTAACATTATTCGATGATGAGCTCGAATTAGAATTTGACCTGCCCGGTACAACTCAGTAGCTTTGCTTGCGATGGACCTCGGATACGACCAGAGGAAGAAGTTTCGAATTACCAACGCAATCCGTATGCAGCAAGATGTTAAAGGAACGATACCCGTACCTAGAAAGCTTACCTATCCCTTCATATCAAAAGGCACGGCCAACAATTCCTGTCGGCACGGATAATTGGAAACTGGGAACGCCTTTGAAGGTTTTTGAAGTTAGTTGGATAGACCCGATGACTACTAAAACTCGTTTAGGTTGGTTGGTACATGGGCCAGAAAGAGTGAACACTGGCAATCCCGGCGTTCAAAATCTCTGTCTTTAGTGATGATGAAAATCTTAATCAGCCCGTTTAAATTTTTTTTTTCTATCGAAAATATAGGCGTTCGAATTCCAACTCAGCAAATTGAGGCCAGAAGAAAAAAGAGCGATAAATATCTTGGAAATTTGATAAGTTTGTCTTAACCAATAGTTACCCAATGGTCCTTTGGCGAGTTCACTGCCTGGAAAAAAGAATAGGAGAGGACGAGCAACTTCAAAAAAATTTGTGTAAGCAAATAAATAATTTATTGGAATAAGGTTACGGAAGAAGGCTCCCTCCTTACGAGATGAAAATCAGTTTTTTCGTTTATATGCATTTTTATTTATATAACTTAATTTACTCTTACTTTGCTAGACAAAAAACGCTTAAAAATTAGCTTAAATAACTTAAAATTATCTTATACTAACTTATTGGCCCCATGCGGGCATTCTGAATTTAACATAATACGTCTTTTTACGTTTCTGACAGGAATAAGAATATTCTTATAGTTACAACAATACAGCTTAAACTAAGAAAACGTTTTTAAATAGCAAAAACTTAGTACACGGACTCTTTTAATTTTAATTTTATTATAAAACTTAAAACTAAGAACTTACAGACTACCTAAGAATAAAACGTAATCTACTTAACCTACTTAGATCTAATACATAGTATAGACATACATATGTATATATATATACATAATATATAAATACGTTATATACAAATATATGTGTATACATGTATATATTTTTTTTAATTTTTTTTTTAAATCTACCTAAAACTATGTAACCCGGCCATGGCTAAAAAAATTAGGCTAGCCCACTTTGCTTCACATGAAGTACCTATCACTGGAGGAGTTCGACGACGAAGCATCCTCCCCTTCAACAAGCCACCAAAATTGCTGGTGCTGCTGAGCAACATCCCTCCTGTCGGGACTCCTTACCGCCCTACTGAACCAGAGACGCTCCCCACTGCCAGTAGCTCTCACGTTGAGCCACACAGGACATGCAAATACTAGCATAGACCGGATAAGGGCCATATAGCAGATCACCTTCACCCTCGCATCGAGTTATCTGTTGTAAAACAAGATGAAGATCATGGAAGATTGTGTGTACCACCCAATTTTTATTGTGAACAACCCGAATAAGCCCTCGAAGGTCAGGCTAGTCTGGAATACGGCTGATAAGTCGAATGGTGCCTTACTTAATGACTTTCTTTTCAAAGGTCCATATCAACAAATACCGCTTCCAACAGTGTTGTACGGGTTATGTCCTTATAAGGTGACTATCTGCAGAGACATCGCCGAAATGTTCCACCAAGTGTGGGTCAATGAAACAGGCGTGTTTCAAATACCCCCGATGTTTTTGAAATGTAGGTTTTTACATTTGGCGCAGTTAACGACATCTAATAAATTGAACTGCATTAAGGGAAACCGCCCAGACAGCATTTATCAACTATACAATTTCAACACTCGCAAACGTTCATGGGAACGAACTATGTGGTACAAATAATACTTAAGTAATATTACACTTTTGTTTTTTGTTCATTATATTTTATAGAACTAAATATAAAATTGTAATCAGAATTGAAACTGTAGTCAATAAAGCAACATCAGTTGCCAAGAAAAATATAAATATATAAAAAATATAAATATAAAATTTTAATTCTCCGTTATAAAACACGTTAACTGGTGCCCGAGCAGGGACCTGACTCTATAACCCATAGGAACATAGGGACAGGTATTTCGTGTAATAAAATCCTAAACCACAAGAACTAGGATTCTGTTGCGCAGACCCTAAAATAAAATTTGTTAAAGTTCGATCGATTTTGGTTTTTTCCGTGTGAAATAATATTCCCGAATTGTAACTGTGAATTGTACAATAAACAGTACAAATATTATAGTGACGTGAATAGTGCTCGCAAATTGTGACTGTGAACTGTACAACAAGCAGTAAAATTATTACAATTAGAGAAACTAAGTACAGCGACGTGATAACATCCGTACCGCAGTAAGTCGCTTGCGAAGACAAAGTTGGTGGCCAAAAAGGAATTCTACGGACTATCCAAGCGAATACAACAATGAAAACAAGATCTACCATAATATCAAAGTCTTACTGATGTGACTACCAATTTTTTTTTTACTAGAGTTTAAATATATCAAACAAAAAAAACCTTAAAATTTCTTTCACAATTATAAAAAAAGGGAATCATTTAAATAGCTTTATATATCCAAATCATATATTATAAATACATTACCATCGTTTAATTTTTACCAAAATAATTACATAATGGATGAAATTAGTGTTCAATTGGCCTATATAACTGGGGCTGTAAACGCCCAACTAGACTCAAGCAGCACTGGAAAATAAACCTGTAACAGATGGAAGTAGATCAGGAATTAAAGCACCAGAAACAGAGCAGACATGAAGGACATCTGTAAATTTCCAGACTGCGTCAAAGAGTTGCAGACCTTTACGGCAATAAAGTGGAACACTTATCCTTACTTTGGAATATTAGCTGAGCAACCTCAGGCAAGCAGGAATGTTCCAAAAAGTGCTTAAATGCTAGCTTACAATTACTTAACAATCTTATACTAACTTACTGGCCCCACACAGGCACTCTAAGCTAATCTAAATTCTTATATCTATGTCTTTCGACTTCATTTACATTTTATTTATACATGTTTATTTTGTGTACTTAGGGCTAAGAAAAAATTGATAACAAAAAACTTAGCCTATGGATGTAATTTTTTATTTTTTATAAAAACTTAATATCTAACTTAAAATAAACCTTAGGCTACCTAACCTAAATGCACAATACACACATAAACACACATAGACATTATACACGATCATATACATATATCAGTATACACCTTTGTATACACTGATATATGTATATGTTTCTTAAATGCTAACCTAAACCTATGTAAGCTGGCCATCGCTATTTACTGAGCAAATAAATTGGTCAGCTCTGCCTCATTAGTGAGGCTGGTCCGTAATTGACGGAAACGACGACGAAACATCTTCTCCGTCATTCAACCACCAGAAATGCTGGTGCTGCCGAACGACATCCCTCTTATCGCGATTCCCCACCGCCCTACTGAACCTGAGACGATCCACACTGCCGTGTGCGATGTCTCTGTTGTAGTTGAGTCGCCTGTCCCCAGCTGTCCGAGCGACATGGAAGATTAACGGGACCGCTGATCTATCCTGGATCAACACTATCTGATCCAGGTAGAGGAATGCTTCCGGTGGAACGAAGCCGTCAGAGCGCACACTCTCGTGGTAAAGGTAATTGGGGTAGTAAGCCCCAGATATCAGGTTATTCGTCGAGGTAATTGCTCTTGCAATGTGCCTTCGAGTCAGCTTAATTACGAAGTTGTCCACTCGTATTAGGTTCGCCTTGTTGTAAAGGACCTCATTAGGATAAAATTTCTTGTACTCCTATTCTGGTGTTCTGTACAAGCGAAGACAAGCCCTAAGGCAAGCCCTCTCAAACACCCGAATCTTTTCCATTAAGCTTGCTCGTACATTGAACCACACGGGACACCCAAATACCAGCATGGGCCTGATAAGGGCCATGTAGCAGATTACCTTTACCCTCGCATCGTCGGAAGAATATGTATATACTCTTAAAAGATAATAAATAATGATTTTTTTGGGATACAAAAGGCCCCAGTGTGACTTTTTTTTAAATGAAAATATTTATTACAGAATATTTAGCCGCCTATAAAATATTATTTTGGCCGAACTCATAGAGATCCCAACTTGAAATTTGAAATGGAAATAGAGGACGAATCCCTCTATAATACGTAAAAAAAAAAAATCATTTTTTGAGTTATTCAAGGATATATGTAAAAAGGATAGTCTGGAATATCCTTCGTCCTTGAAAATAAAAATTATTCCAAATCTTTGAAAGTTCACCTTTTCCTGAATCCAACAAGGTATATTTTATCAAATTCTGATGAGCAGAGCCAAAGTTATGATTTTTTTAAATGTAAAAGAAAGCATAAATTTGGATTTTTTGCCAATTTTTGAAGTTCCGTTACACGCAAACTATATCTAATTCCGCAAACAACATTTTTTGCCTTATAATTCATATTTCTACCACTTTTTAGCCAATTCGAAGGGATGTCGTTCAGAACGTCGGTCTTCATAGAATGACCCTTTAGCTTATATTTCGCGCTCATTAAATAGGACTGCGGAGAATTATACCACAAATGAAAAAGAGATGTTGGCAATTGTGTGAGCATTGGACAAGTTGGGAAATTATCTTTACGATGAAAAGAAAATCAAAATGTTGACAGATCACCAACCGTTGACATTTTCTCTCAGTGCAAAAAATACGAATGCAAAATTGAAAAGATGGAAATCGCGAATAGAGAGTATAATTATGAGTTAATTTATCGACAGACCTGGTAATACAAACTTTATCAAAGATGCTTTATCCAGATTGAAGACTGAATGTAATATTTTCACAGAAAGTACAGATATTGCCGAAACTATACACAGTGCTGATGAAGACAGCACCTCATCGTGAAGCACCGATAAATGCATTTAGGACGCAAATCATTTTTGGAAAGGGTCAGGTGAACGCCCATTAATATCCACATTCATTCTATAATAGATACTAGACTGGAACTAGTACGCATAACTGGAAACAACAAGAAATTATTAACATTTTAAAGGAAAGGATAAATTTTAATACTATCAAATTCCCAAAAGAACACCTCAACTTGTTGCAGGAAATTTACAAAAATCATTTCTCCAAGTTTAGAATAAGAATAACTCAGCGGGTCGCCGAAGATATCTCAATCGAGGAAAACCAGTGGCGCATTATACAAAATACACAACCGAGCTCACCGCAGCGCTGTAGTAAACAAGGACCAAATACTCGAAAGATACTATTTTCCACAAATGACTAAGAAAATTAAAAAGTTTATTAAAGAATGTGATGTTTGTAACACCAACAAATATGACAGACGCCCATGTAAACAGGAACTTCAACCTACACCTACACCTAATGGAATTAAAAGACGACAAATTTATTACGTGTATTGACAAGTTTACCAAATTGGCAAAATTTTTCGTATAAAGAATAGATCAGTTCTACACCTCAGAAAAAAAATTATCAAAATACTACACTATTTCACAGCACCCAAAATGATTGTAATGGATAACGAAGGAAGCTTTAGCAGTTTTCTATAAGTAACCACATTAAGTTTTTGGGAATTAAAACCTACAGAACGCCTTCATTTAAGAGTTAGGTTAACGGAACTATTGAACGAGTCCATTCGACCATCTTAGAGTTGGTCGTATTTTTTGGTATTTTATTGTATTTTTTGGCAGAAGCCAAAGAATCAATTATCAGAATTTAATAAACTTTAAGAATAAGGTAAATTGTGATTTAATAGATCAAATCAAACGTCATCAGAATAGGAAGATTCTTTGAGGAAATGTTAAAAGGAATAAACCTAAAACTTATTATATATAACTTATTGGAGATATAATTTATGTTTCAGACAAAAGAAGACATGGCAAACAGAAACCAATTTTTAAAAAAGAAATTATTGTTATTATTATTTTCAAGGGATCGATACAAATGAATTTGTAAAGGCCGGGATTTACGCCGGCGTACTATGCCCATGTGGCGTCTGTCAACAGCACGCCGTGTACCGAGTTCCCATGTGGTCCACCATCTACTCGTAGATACTTACCGCGCCCATACTGCTTGATTTCGGTGAATGAAAAAAGAAATAGTTGCTAAAGATAGTAGGGTTACAGTCACAACAGTTTCAGGACATCGAATTCATAAGTCAAACATCAAGAATATTTAATCAGCATTAAACAGTATGAGGAATTATCCAACAGGATTGCACTGACCATTCCTATCCTAAAGCCCCAACTAAATTATCAATTGCAACAAGTTCAGTCACTTATCGGCAACCTCAGGATCAGAAAACCAAGAAAATCAAGACCTAAAAACTGGATAGGTTCAGCTCGGTGGTTGGAAATCCAGATGCCACCGATTGGGATGCCGCTCTTAAGAATGAAAATAAAATCATTGAAAACAACAATCAACTATACAAAATTAATAGAAATGTAACAGACATAATCAATAAACTAATAGCTGATTACAACAAAATCTTTGAAAAGCTCATGAAAAATAGGATACTGGTTTTCTCAACTAAAACTGAGTTTTTCAATTCTGCTCAATTTGGTTTTCAAAAAGGCAAATCGATGGAAGATGCGTTATTGAATTTTTGCTCCCAAATTATGGCACACCTTGATGCTAAAAAATGCACCGCGGGCTTATTCATTGACATTACCAAAGCTTTTGATATGGTCAACCACAATATCTTGCTAGATAAGCTGTATAATATACTCGTATCTAAAAAATAGGTCCCAAAGTCATTTAATTGACAAAATAAGAAGTGAAAAAATGTTTTTCAATGTGGGTATTCCTCAAGGCTCTATTCTGTTCTTGATGTTTATAAACTCACTATTTGCTCTTCAATTTAAAGGCTCACCTATTGTATTTGCCGATGACATTGGGTTCTCTTGCGCCTTAAACTGTCCTTTGGATATAATTTCCGGTGTAAATCGAGACCTTCATTTATTAAGGCTCTGGTTTGCTAAACACAATATAGTTATAAGCACAAAAACTAAAATTATGATTTTTGGGTTATCTACCTTGTACAATTGGGATGCAAATGTGGACTTTCACTTGCCTGAGTGTTAAAGATATCGCTTTTTAAACAGCAATTGTAACTCCAGTTTTTCCTATCCGACTTTTTGTTGTAATGTAACTGGTAGTAATAAATGTTTTTTTAATCGAGAAAGTGGACAATTTGAAGTATTTGGGGCTCTCCATGAATTCCAGATGCATTTAAAAAATATTTCCGTTCCACTTTCAGACACTTTTACTATTTGAGTAATGTATGTTCAGTCAAACTTTTAAAAACAATTTATTATGGTATTTGACAATATGGAATTGCCTGTTGGGGAGATGTATATCGAAATAAAATACATTCTTTGTTGACTCTGCAAAAATATGTTCTTAGAAAAATTTGTCGTAAGCCTAGTAGATATTCCAACTTTCCTTTATTCCGCAATCTAAATATTCTTCCTGTTCGTCATTTGTACTGTTTTAAAGTATTGAAAATGTTCTTTATGAGGTCTGTTAAATGTAATTTTCGTTTGATTCCCAATTATAATCTTCGTGGAAACCTCTCCTATTTTCTAAGTGTATCAAATTTTTGTACTACTTCCTTCCGTAACTTCTTTTCTGTCTCAACTTTTCGGCTATTTAATAAACTCCCTCGTTCTATAAGGGCTGTTTCAATACCCCACGTGTTTTTATTAGAAATTGAATTAGTACTAGTTTTCATTTCATTGGCAACACAGTTCCTTTTAACATGATTATGTACGCTTTATATACTTTGTTATATTGCTTGTATACCATTGAATTATATATATTAAATCAGTCGCTTAACAAAACCCCTTGAACTGGATGTGTTCCGTGTTTTAATTTGTTTTCTTTTTTTTAACAAAGGTTATGGGCCCAGACCCACGTTTTTGAATAAGACAGTTATCTTGCTTTTTTTTTTATTAAATCAGTTTTAATATACTGAAAAAAAAAAAAAATTAAATTTAAATCCGCGGGTTATAAATTATTGGTTAATTTGGCGCGAAATGAGTTCGTCTCTGTATCAGATAGATAAACTATCGAATGATAATTATGATTGCTGGAAGATACAGATGAGGTCGGTCCTCATACATTCTGAACTTTGGCCGCATGTTTCCGGAGAAAGCCAAACGCCACAGTTAGCAGCTGATAACCAGAATGCTGCTGATATCGTCAATTGGAAAAAAAGGAACGAGAAGGCTCTTGCGACCATTCTACTGTGTGTACATTCAACGCAATTGAGCCACATCAAAAACTGCAAATCAGCGAAGGAAGCATGGACAAAATTAGCGGACGTTCATCAACCTAGTGGTCCCGCTAGAAAGGTAACTCTTTTTAAACAACTGCTAGCTTTAAAATTAGATGAAAGTGGTTCGGTCTCCAATCATTTAATCCAATTTTTTGATACGGCCGATAAATTAATTGAAATCGATATAAAGCTTCAAGATGAATTGCTCGCGATCATTCTGCTATCTAGCCTTCCGAAAAGCTTCGAAAATTTTGTCGTCGCGATCGAGTCCAGAGATGCCCTACCTCCTATCAGTGTGTTGAAGACAAAGCTTTTGGAGGAAGGGAAGCGGCGGGAGGATAATCCGCAAGACATTAGTGGGTCTGCATTTCTTATACGGCAACAGCCGAAAGCACATGAACCGATAATCAAGCATCGTATTAAAGGTAAATGCTACAATTGCCATAGAAGGGGACATTTTGCATCATCATGTACAGTACCGAAAAGCTCTTCTCATAAAAATGTGACGTCATCATTTGGAATGCTGAACATGCATAGTTCCTCTATTCTGGATAGGAACAATTGGGTTTTAGACAGCGGTTCAACTTGCCATATGTGCTGCAACGAAAGTTTTTTCACGTCAATGCGACCACATGTAGAGAAAGTTCAACTAGCAGCAGATTATTCAATTGAATCGAAGGGAATTGGATCCGTTTTAATCGGTACAATTGAACTAAGAAATGTGCTTTTTGTTCCACAGTTAAAAACAAACTTCATTTCTATATGCAAAGCTGCTGAGAATAATCATTTTGTTCGTTTTAATAATTTTGGCACGGACATTTACGATGATAAGAATAACCTAATTTTGCATGCTGAAAAATGTGGTGATCTTTATTTGCTAAATATAAAACTTAAATCAAAACTTTTTTGCATGAATAAAGTTGATAATTATTTGTTGTGGCATGCACGTTTTGGCCATTTAAATTGTAAAAGTTTGCATGATCTATATAAACAAGAGATGGTAAAAGGATTGCGTTTGGATAATGTTCCAAAACAAATCGAGTGTGAAGTCTGCTACAAAGGGAAGTTATGTAGTTCAGCATTCCCAAAACTAAACGAGATTCGAAGTCAGCGGATTTTAGAAATTTTCCACACAGATATTTGCGGGCCAATGAGAACGACTTCATTAGGGGGCGCAAGATACTTCACTTTGTTTATTGACGATTTTAGTCGAAAAGTGTTTGTTTACTTTCTTAAAGCTAAATCCGATGCTTTTGATGCATTCAAAATATTCAAGGCCGCGGTTGAGCGCGAAACTTCTTGTAAAATAAAATGTCTTAGGAGTGACAATGGGCGTGAGTACGTCAACGCCGATTTTACAAAGTACCTGGCCGCAAAGGGAATAAAGAGGCAATTGAGTGTGGAATATACTCCACAGCAAAATGGCATCGCTGAGCGAGCAAATAGAACCGTGATAGAGATGGCTAGGTGTCTTCTTCTTGATAGCGATTTGCCTGATTCTTTGTGGGCTGAAGCAGTAAACACTGCTGTATACTTACGGAATCGTTCTCCAACCAAATTGCTCGATTCGAAGACCCCTTATGAAACTTGGTGCGGGCGGAAGCCATATGTTGGACATCTTCGCGTTTTTGGATGTAAGGCATTCAAATTAGACAAAAAACCAGGAAAAACGAAATTTCAAGCCAGAGGAGTAGAATGCGTCATGGTTGGTTACTCCAGTGAGTCCAAAGCATATAGGCTCTATGATCTCAAGACGAGAAATGTTTGTAAAAGTAGAGATGTTAAATTTTTAGAAAATTCAATTAACATCGGCCAAGGAAAGAGTAAGGATTTTGAGTTAATGGACTTGAAAGACAGTGAGCCTAAAGAAGCAGAACATTTTCAACTCCCAAAGAAGTTTGTGCGTTATTCTTCAAATAATAGTGAAGACTCTTTTAACACGGATTGTGGAGATTATGACAATGGTGTAGGTGATGATGGTGGTGATGCAAATGATGATGGTGTTGATGCAGATGATGATGAAAATGGTGCGGTTGATAACGGTGTAGATGACGATGACGGGGATGTACAGGATGATGGCAGTGGCAGTGAAGACTGTGGAAATGAGATGGCTGAGGCAAGAAGTCTTAGGCCACGATTAAAGAATGTTAAATACAACTACTTTATAAATGATTTAAAGTTGTGCGATAGCCCTGCAACAGTAAAAGAAACTCTGAGAAGACCGGATGCACATAAATGGCGGCAGGCAATGAACAGTGAGTACAATTCTCTTAAATCAAATAAGACTTGGGACTTAGTCGAGTTGCCGCCGAATCGTCATGCTATCAAATCCAAGTGGGTGTTTACAATAAAACACGATAAAGATGGAAATCCGTTTCGCCACAAGGCAAGACTTGTCGCAAAGGGTTGCAGCCAACGTTTTGGGGTCGATTATACGGAAACTTTTTCGCCAGTAGTAAGGTACTCCACCATTCGCCTTATTTTAGCTTTAGCCGTTGAATATGATCTGGAAGTTCATCATATTGACGTTACATCTGCATACTTGAATGGTGAAGTTAAGGAGGAGATATATATGGAGCAGCCTGAGAATTTTGAGGATGTTTCTGGCGGCCAAAAGGTTTGTAAGTTGAGGAAGGCTATCTACGGGTTGAAGCAAGCCGGCCGTGAGTGGAATAGCAAGTTGGATGAAACACTTCAGGCTCTCGGATTTAAACGTTGCTCTACTGATTCGTGTGTGTATACGAATAACGAAAATGGATACAAACACATTATTGCGGTATATGTCGACGATCTTATAATTGCTTGTTCACAGAAAAGTCATGTAATCAACATAAAGCATGCAATTGGGTTGGCTTTTGATATCGTCGATAAAGGTCCAATCGATTTTTTCTTGGGTATAGGCATTGAACGAGATCAAAAGACAAGATCTATAAGTCTTTCTCAGGAACAATATATTCGGAATCTTCTAGCGCAACATAACATGATGTCTACTAGAAAATGCAGTACACCTTTGGATCCAGGGGATGTTCTTAGGAAATGTCCAAATAATCCTAAAAGTAAAAGGGTGGATGCAAAACAATATCAGTCACTTATTGGGTCGTTAATTTACCTGGCAATTTCAACAAGACCTGATATTCAGCATGCAGTGAGCAGATTAGCTCAATTTAATGCTGAACCTTACCAAGAACATATGGCAGCTGCTATATCGTGGGAGTCTCGAAAGCAGCAGGCAGTGGTGCTCAGCAGTACTGAGGCCGAGTACATGGCATTGGGATCAGCTACGAAGGAAGCGGTTTACCTGAGACGTTTGACAGAAGAAGTTGGATTCAAGTGTGCACTAAGGGGCCCTACAGTGTTAAACGGAGATAACTTGAGCGCACAGAACTTAGTCAAAAACCCAATCTTCCATTCAAGGTCAAAGCATATTGACATTAAATATCATTACATTAGAGAAATTTATAACAAATCTTTGATAATATTAAATTTTGTCCCAACTAATGATATGATTGCCGATGTTCTTACAAAAATCTTACAGAAATCGAAACATGAATGTCTATCTTTGAAACTTGGATTGTTAAAGTAAAAATATTTAAATTTAAATTAAACACATCTAAAGGCACTGTTTTCAGAGGTGGTATTAGAAATTGAATTAGTACTAGTTTTCATTTCATTGGCAACACAGTTCCTTTTAACATGATTATGTACGCTTTATATACTTTGTTATATTGCTTGTATACCATTGAATTATATATATTAAATCAGTTACTTAACAAAACCCCCTTGAACTGGATGTGTTGCGTGTTTTAATTTTTTTTCTTTTTTTTAACAGTTTTTAACAAAAGTAATAAATTTGCTGTTTGGATATTATTACTCTGAAATTGAATCTATAATTACACACCTTTTTGTATAAAAATTTCTTTTATTTTCCTTCCTCCTTTTGTTCATTACGAAACTTAACTAAACTGAAATGAATTATATCTATATTTCTTCTGAAGGTCACTTCACCCAAAATTAGTTCATTATGCCATTAAAGTGGCATTCTACACAATTTTTTTTACTTTAAAATACTGAATGTCATGAATTTTTCTTATTCTTAATTTCTGAAATGATTATATATTTTAAATTATTTTGTACAATGAATTATAAGAAAAATAAATCAAATCAATCAAAATCGTTAAGAAATTAAATCACGAAGAAACAGGTAAATATGAGAAAATGATATACAATGAACTCAACATTATACGGGAAGAAATAAATGAATAAATACCAGTACGGGTTGCCAAATCTGGTATAATCAACACCAGATTACTGGAAAATGTGGAGATTAACCAATTCATCTCAAATATAGAAACACTTCCATACAATAACGAAATTGAGGCCATTAGCAACAGGGTCAACAATACTTTACGTAGTTTCTTTGCCCAAGTCTAGTAAGGTAGAGTATATCCAAATACGATCAATAATCAAGGAAGGCAGCCAGATTCATTTAGGATTCAGGGAACTCTTAGTATATCAACACTTCTACCGCGAGCATCGAACTTGTCGAGTTGTAGAGGCTGAGTAGGGTCAATGGATCTCGAGAAGAAATTCTCCAGACGAGTCCTGAAACCAAAGGATGCGACGACTCCAATCTGTCCGAGGTGACTATCAAGCCGTCGGTCTCCTCTTCTGACATACTGTCGGAAATGGAAACCGATGACGAAGCAATTAGAGGTCCTTCACGATCAGAGATGAGCTCTTGGGCACATCTTCAAAATCGGAGGACCTCAACAACACCGTGGTGGAGGCGACTCTGGAAAACTGTAGCAATGATACGGTTTCTCCAGATTAATCTCCACCACTCAAAAAAGGCTTCGGCCGCACTCATTCTGCGTCTTTCTAAAAACGCAGAAGACATAATCCTAATCCAGGAACCATGGATTGCAGAAGGCGTGGTTCGTGGACTTAGGATACCCACATGCGCTCCGCTCTATATAAGAGACAAAGGTAAGATTAGAACTTGTATATTAGTGAAACGTAGCCTTAATGTATTTCTACTGACCCCGACTTAACCGTTGCCAGACTAGAGACTGCCAAAAGCTCCTACTGGCTGGCATCGGCTTACCTTGGCCACGACCAAGTGGGCCCTCTCCCTGGTGATAACCTAGAAAGGGTGGTACTGAAAGCTGGAAGGCAAAAAACTGGCCTCATAATCGGATGCGACTCTAACGCACATCATATGGTATGGGGCAGTACCGACATCAATGATAGAGGTGAGTCACTTTTAGACTATATTTTAAGTACTAACCTCTTAATTTGCAATATTGGCAATGAGCCCACTTTTATAACAAGAAACCGACAAGAAGTGTCTTGTACTCTTGTCTCCGATAGTATAACCCAAAGGCTAACAAACTGGATGGTATCGTCTGAACACTCCTTTTCAGACCATAGATACATCCAATTCAGTCTGAGTGATGCTCCCCCCAGCCAACCAGCTTTCCGGAACTACCGGAAAACTGATTGGTCAAAATACAGAGGAATACTGTCAAAAACGTTATCCTCTGAACTATCAAGTCCCCCGCGTGACACCAATGAGCTTGACATGAAAGTCAGGGAATTTACTCTGGCTCTCAATAAGGCTATGGCCGCTTCCTGCCCTCTTATTCAACCAAGAGGCAAGAAAAAGCCACATTGGTGGACATCGGCACTAGGACTGCTCAGAAAGTCTTGTAGAAAACTTTTCAACGTAGCAAAAAGCGCAAGAAAAGTGACCGACAGGGACTCATATAAAGAATCCCTCAAATTATACAAAAATGAACTGAGGAAGGCAAAGCGACAATCCTGGAGGTCATTCTGTGATAAAACTACAGAAACCTCTGAGGCATCGCGGCTTAGAAAAATCCTCTCCACAAATCCTATGATGCCCAGCTGTTTGCAAAAAACCGATGGCTCTTGGACAACCTCAAGTGATGAATCACTCAACCTGCTTCTGGACACCCACTTTCCAGGTAGCTCCCAACTCGCGGCCAGTAGCAGCCCAAACAGGCCTACTGCAACCGTGACTAAAATTCATGGTCTGATTACGAGAGACAAACTGCTCTGGGCGCTGCATGTCTTCAAACCATACAAGTCTGCTGGTCCGGACGGTATTATACCTGCCGAGCTACTCAGATATTATTCTACCATTGTTGGAAAATATTATGAGGAGCTGTGTAGAACTTATCCAAATTCCACTGTTATGGATAGAAGTCAATGTAGCATTCACTCGCAAAGCCGGAAAATGTTCTCATGTTGTCCCAAAGGACCTCAGACCTATAAGTCTATCATCTTTCCTTCTGAAAACTTTAGAACGACTCATTGATATCCATATTCGAGCTAAAGTTGATCCAAAAAATTCTGTCAACGGCTCAACATGCCTACTGTAAAGGAAAGGCGGTGGAAACGGCTTTGCACTCTCTGACTAGCCACATCGAACGATTCCTACAATATAAAGAGTACACAATGGTTGCTTTGGTAGACATAGAGGGCGCCTTTAACAACGTCAACGCTTGGGGAATTGATCGGTCTCATGCTAAAAAGCAGCTACAAACTGGGTGAGACTTCTGCTAAAAGATGTGTCAGCAGACGCACGCCGCAAGGCGGTGTCCTCTCTCCCCTTCTCTTGAACTTAGTAGTTAACGAACTACTGATATACCTGCAAGCGGGTGGTAGCGGGGTAATTGCCTATGCGGATGACGTTGCCATAGCCGTCTCCGGAAAGCATATCAATACCAAAGAACTCCTTCAAGTAAATCTAAATAGATTAACTCGCTGGGCAGATCGCTGTGGATTTTGGAATAAACCCCCATAAAACTGATCTTGTCCTCTTTTCCAGGATATACAAAATTGCAATTATAGACCCTCCTTCAATAAACGGTTTTTGACAGGAATCTAAACTGGAAACCAGAGATTCAAGAAAGAGTCAATAAAGCTACAATAGCTTTATTCTCTTGCAAAAAAACCATAGGGAATAAATGGGGCCTTCAACCTCGCATAACCCACTGGCTATACATCTCGGTCATAAGACTGTTACTTACTTACATGGTTGTTGTCTGGGGAACGGCCTTGGAAAATGCATTAAACTGAGCAGAGTCCAAAGAACAGCATGTCTATTCACAAGAAAAGCCTTGCGGTCTACCCCCTCTGCGGTATTAGTTATTCTGTTTCATTTGATACCCCTCGACATTTTTAGCAGCAACTAACTAAACAATGGACAAATAATTTATTTGGCCACGTTAACATTCTTATTACATTAGAGATCCTCACAGTGAACATCGATTACATCATACCTGAACTTTGGTTTGTCAAAAACTTCTATGTAAGCTTCCCCTCTAGATCGTTCTGGAAGGAAGATGCTTTCATGGAAGACAAGCCAATCCATCTCTATACAGATGGATCTAAAATCGATAGCGGTGTTGGTGGCGGTGTTTTCTCAGATAACCTAAATCTGAGCCTTTCTTTCCGTCTTCCAAATCACTGTAGCGTTGTTTAGTTGAAATACTCTTTGAACAACTCATACTGAATTACGTACTAAATAGACCTACTAGTTAACAGAGGTCGCTCAACTCATCCCATACTTTTTCTCTAATGTGCCTAGTCCCACTTCCTTATTATCTAACTTGCACTCATTCGTTCACTTCTTTTGCGACTCTCCTAGAGGTAAGACCCAAATAAAGTTATTAAAACTATTCATAAGCATTTGCAATTTCTTAATATACTCGTAATCGCCCAATTGTGCCCGACAATTGTGCGAGAACCCCACAGTACCAGGAGAGCGATTGCCCCCATCAACATTGTTGCTCCATAGCTCGCCGGATAATCAAAACAAGAAAACCAGATTTCAACACTACACATCAATTTGGAAGAGCGTGTATTATTTTTCATATTAGCGCCCAATATACCTACCGCGATTGATCATTAATTGATCACACAGTGACCAATGACTAATTTCATATATGAATACCAATGTGTATTTGTGCAAACATTTATATACATATATAAACATACAACATACACTTGATTAGACCACAAAATACGTGTATATTTAAGTAACACAATTCATTGGCCAAGTAAGAACCGTTAATTAAACTTTTTTTTTTCTACACTCGAAAGTTGATAGTGATCAACATTTTCTGCTTGTAAACCACGCGTTTTCGAATTCAGTTTTCCCCTCATAAAATCCTTGCTTTAATTCTTATATTTTTTCCACCAATCAGTTAGTCGAATTTTATGATTCCTTCAAAAAGAAGCCTATCATAGATTTTTCTATTCCATATATGGAAGCGCTAAAGGTCGAATTAAAAGATCTATGGAAGGATGTGAAAAATAACTACGCACTGTGTATTCGTTCCGATGATGCTACTGAGCATTCAAAAGAAGAGTTTCAGGAAGTCGTAAATCTAAATACCGTTCTTCATCCGAAACCTACATAGTTTGTCTTGGTGAAATAATAAATTCGATGAAAAAGTTTTCAATGATTGACAAAAGGCCAGTCAGTTCACCCTCAACCCTTCCTTCTGACACCAGTTCATCGCATTGTACTAAGTTACCACCATGTGATACGGAAGTTTTTCATGGCAGCTACTTAGAATTGCCGGCCTTAAGAGACATGTTTACTGCCGTCTACATAAAGCAAGACAAACTGAGTTCAGTGCAAAAACTTTTTCATCTTCGTGCCAAGACCAAAGATGACGCATATAACATACTCGTATATAGATACCTCCCCCCTGGGATTCCATTATCACCTATTTATGCTCAAATCGTCTTCCTGAAACAACGTTGTCACTTTGGGAGCAATCATTGTCAAAGCCCACAGAGATACCATAGTGGGATGAGATGGGCCTTTTTCTCTCAAATCGGTATCATGTGCTTCAAACAGTTTCTGACATGAAGTTCTCCAATAAATCGAAGCCCACAGCCCCTAAATTAGAACAAACCCAAGTTGTACATTCAAAATATATTCGAAACCATCACACAAAAGTTATTAACAGCTGCAAAGTTTGTAAAGGGCAGCACCCTCTACGTCTTTGCCCTGAATTTTTAAATATGCAGATCGATGATAGTATTTCTACCGTCAAAAGGTATAATTATTGTTCTAATTGCCTTGCCGTAACTCATACTAACAATAACTGCAAGAGCCTTAACAGTTCTTATAAGTGCAAAAGTAGACATCATACTTTGTTGCACCGTAGTTCACATCAGATTTCAGTTCCAGTTGCAACCACAAGTAATCAAGATACGCGCCTAACCATATACAGTTCATTCGCAATTCAAATCATCTTGCGCTCTTCAGCTCCGAATATCGACAAGTTCTATTAGGTACTGCTTGGGTAACAATACGTCACAACGGTAACTATTTTAATCTCAGAGCCCTCATAGACCGTGGATCTATAGTCTCCTTAATTTCTGAAAACATCCAGAAGGCCCTTAATTTATCTACAAGACCTGTACATGCACAAATATCAGGTATGAGCTCTACCGTCACAGCTTCTTCTTCAAAACTGTGTTCTTTCCAATTATATGCAAATCACACTAAAGATTTTAATCTTTATGTTCAAGCTTTAGTTCTCAAAAAATTAACAGGTCAACTTCCATCATGTTCCCTTAATATTGGTGATAAACTTAAGCTAGATTTTCCGCTAGCGGATCCTCATTTTGATCAACGCTCGAAAATAGATATGCTAATTGGAGCTGATCTGTATCCGTCTGTTATTTTAGATGGAGTAAAAACTAAAATATTCGATATCCTAATGGCGCATAATACAGTTTTTGGCTGGATAATCCTAGGCCCTATTTCTGCTAACAATTACTATAATTGCACTTCATATTCGACACTTGTTTCTCAATATAATGACATCCCACTTAATAAACAAATTGAAAAATTTTGGAAATTAGAACAATTACCACAAGTTCAGATGCTTTCATCGGATGACCAATTTTGTGAAGACTTATACTCAGAAACTACTACTCGTGATATTTCGGGTAGATATGTCGTTCACCTCCCATTTAAAAAGAATTTTCCCGCCGAAATCGAACTAGGTACGTCAAGAGATTTGGCTTCTAAACAATTTCTTAGAATTGAACGGCGTCTTAAATCAAAACCTGAAAGCAAACACTCGTACTTTTCTGTTCTCAAGGATTACCAAACTCTTGACCATATGGAGCCCTCGATCCCGGCTGAGATAACTAAGTCTAACAAAATATGTTCATATTATTTACCTCATCACACTGTGCTCTATGCACCTCTTTAACGCCTCCTTTCCTTCATCTAATGGAGTAAGTCTCAATGACGTACTTTATCCTGGCCCAGTTTTACAGTCTGATATAACTCTTCTTCCTTTAAACTGGCGTTTTTTCAAATATGTTTACAATAGTGACATAGAAAAGATGTTTAGAAAAATCCGAGTACATCCAGACCATCAAACTTTCCAACGAATTTTGTTGCGGGAAGAACCCAGTGATGGTATTTCGGATTTCCAACTCAAGACAGTTACATTTGGTGTCACTTGGGCCCCCTATTTGGTAATTCGCGCATTGCGACAACTAGCCGATGACATACAGCTCCCTCATCCACTTGCATCGACAATTTTAAAACGCGATTTTTATGTTGACGATGTTTTGTCAGGTGCGCATATTTAATCTGCGCAAACTGCACAAAGGGAACTAATATCCGCGCAGCTTCTGCAGGATTTATTCTTAGAATAAACTGGAACTATTAACTTGCATACCCAAAGAACATATACTCAACGAAGATTCGTTGAAAATAGATCAAAATTGCTCAGCGAAAACACTCGGTCTTTGCTGGAAGATAACATCAGACACCTTTCAATTTTCATTGCCTTCAGAAACATTATCCTTTTCTATGACAAATCGTTGTGTGCTTTCAATAATCGCAAGGTTGTATGACCCGGCTGGATGGCTTGCTCCTATCGTTACTGCAACCAAAATCATTATGCAACATGATTAATTTTGTTGAAAACCATGACTGCACTATCGTGTTATCATGGCTCAAAAAACTAGCGTGTACTTGGAAAACTTTTGTTGCCAACAGGGTTTCCGAAATTATAACCAATGTTAAAGCTGTACCCTGGCGTCATGTATCGACCTTAGATAATCCTGCTGATTTGGCAACGCGCGGTCTAACACCTAAGGATTTCATTGGCAACAGCTTGTAGTGGTCAGGTCCGCATTGGTTGCAAAGTCCTCAACATGATTGGCCGTCTTCGATCCCCATACCTCCTGATGAAACCTTTTTAGATCCGAAACCCCTTAAGTCGTACAGCACTGTCGTAAATGATGAATTCGAAGTGGTTTTCCGACGTTTCTCTTCTTGGCACAAAGCTATGCGAGTAATAAGCTTGTTTTTTGGTTTTATAAAGCAGCAAAATGTTGCGTAAAAGATCACAGTACACATTTCCTTACACATGATAGAATCCCCCATTCTAAACTAGACTCATTTTACTATATCAAAAAACGCATTTTAATTCCGAATATGAAGCCTTACTGCATGGCAAGCCACTGAAGACTAGAAGTAGTCTATTAACCCTCAATCCTTTTTTAGACACCGAAAACAAACTCTTCGAGCAAACGGCCGATTAACTTCCTCTACCCTCACTTACAATGAGAGTCATCCAAGTTGAAATACTCTTTGTACAACTCATACTGAATTACGTACTAAATAGTCCTACTAGTTAACAGGGGTCGCTCATCCTATACTTTTTCTCTAATGTGCCTAGTCCCACTTCCTTATTATCTAACTTGCACTCATTCGTTCACTTCTTTTGCGATTCTCCTAAGACCTCGAATAAAGTTATTAAAACGATTCATAAGCATTTGTCTTTTATTCCCCATAATTTCTTAGTATAATCGCCCAATTGTGCGAGAACCCCAGAGTACCAGAAGAGCGATTGCCCCCCTCAACAAGCGTGTTCCAAGCGGAAATTTTGCCGAATAAAGAAGCTCTGTCCTTGGTGAAGAAAAACGTGATATCTGCAAAGGATATCCGCATATTTTCGGACAATCAGGCCGCCATCAAGTCCCCGGACTCGGTCTCATTATATTCTAAATCCGCCCTTGAATGCCGATCATCTTTCATGGAGATGGCAGAGCAGTTCAACATTCAACTTTGTAGAGTGCCGGGCCATAGAGACATTCCAGGGAACTGCAGAGCCGACGAACTCGACAAAATTGGAACCACTCTACTTATTCTACCGGAAAAGGGTAGTATGGGCATACCAATCGCTACGTGCAAGCTAACATTAAAGCTGGATGCCAATAAAAGAGCATACCTTAGGTGCACTGTTGGGCAAACATGTCTAGCGCCCAAACAGATCTGGCAAAACCTGGATCTGAATCACCCTAAGTGTCTGATCCTTTTAAATAGGAAACATCTCAGCGCCATAATAGGTGTCATCACTGGACACTGCCTCATAGGTAAGCACGCAAGAAGTCTTGGCGTTTTTACATACGACTTCTATAGAAGTTGCATGGACGAGAGGAGACAATCCTCCACCTACTCTGTACATGTGCAGCTCTCTCCCAGAGAAGAAACCTTCATCTAGGAGCTTTCTTCTACAACGACCTAAACGACCTAGAAAGGCTCCTACGCTTTATTATAAGCTCAAACTGGTTCCATTAGTAAGAGGATCATAGATCCACGTGGCATGACAATGGGCCAATAGGTGGTTGGTGTTTAAAACAGCCACTCTTACCTAACCCAAACTAACGTACCTCTCTTGAATCGCTTATATACTCGTAGTATAAAACCAAGGATGGAACATTTTGAATTTTCTCTTCAACATGTGCCTGTGTTAAAACATATTAAGATCTAACTCTATGCCAATAGAAAAGCCTTTCAGAATTCAATCAGCTACCGGTGAATCAGAGATTAAGCGTAAAATCCGTTTAAGGTTCCTTGCCTTTGTAGAAATTGACTCAGTAGTCAATTTTTTCATCCTTCCGGGTCAGAAATCATTCGACGGTAACATTGGCGATGATACCCTTCGAGAGTTAGGAGCTGTAATAGATTGCATAAATAAGATCTTAACGATCGGCTCATGGATCAAAATTCAACTCAAATCAAAGTAATCTACCCAAGTAAATAGTTTAGAAATTAGAGATGACCATTTATAAAAGGACAAAAGACAACAAATTCGAAGTTTAATGGAAAATAATAATAAAATATTTGGCCCCATCAAAGATACAGAATTAGTAGACACTCATGTCAAAGCAGAAATCAAAACGATAACAGACGAGCCTATTTATTCGAAAACATATTCTTACCCAGTTAACATGCGGGAAGAGGTAAACAGCCAAATTAAAGAGCTACTTGACGACGGGGTTATTTAACCATCAAAAAGCCCATACAACTCAGCTGTATGGGTGGTCCCTAAAAAACTGAACGCATCAGCCGAAAGCAAGTACTGCTTGGTTATTGACTTCAAGAGGCTTAATGAAGTTACCGTTCCAGATACCTACCCCATTCCTGACATATCAAATACATTGCCAAGTTTAAGGAAAGAAAAATTGTTTACCGCCTTGGATTTAACATCTGGGTTCCAAGAATCTGATATGAATCTGATATACCAAAAACCGATTTCTCTACTCTTAATGGAAGTCTTAAGATTGCCATTTGGATTAAGGAATTCAATATTTCAAAGAATGATAGGTGATGTCTTTAATGAATATATCGGCAAAATTTGCTATGTATACATACATTGACGACATCATCATATTCGAAAAAGCGGAAGAAGAACATCTTAAAAATCTTGAATTGGTATTTGATATTCTAGAAAATGCTAACTTAAGAGTTAATTTGGATAAGACCGAATTTCTTAAGGACAAAACAAAGTTCCCAGGCTACTTGATAACAAGAGAAGGCAACAGACTTGACTCGAAAAAAGTTGAAGCTATTCAAAGGATAAAACCTCCGGAAATTTAAAGCAAATGCAAGTCAATCCAAGAATTTTAAAATCAACCTCAATACAGAAGAGCTTGGAGCTCACATCGGCCGAAGTCCATACCTTTCCTGATTTTGATCAACCATTTATACTTACGACTGATGTATCAAACCACGCAATATGGGCAGTCCTGAGCCCAGGCGAACTGGGTAAAGATAAGCCTATAGGATCATTCCACAATTAATCGCCGAAGTTCTATGGGGAGCTCATAACGACATACTTCCGATTTGGTTGAAAAGTGGTAGAAATACTCATTGGAGTGGAACGAATCAATAGACAAAAAAAGTTTTGCAGAATTCGATATAGTTTGCGTATAACGGAACTTCAAAAATTGGCAAAAAATGAAAATTTATGCTTTCTTTTATATTTAACAAAATCATAACTTTGGCTCTGCTCATCAGAATTTGAGAAAAATATACCTTGTTGAATTCAGGAAAAGGTGAGCTTTCAAAGATTTCGAATAATTTTATTTTCAATTACGAAGGATATTCGAAAATATCCTTTTTACATATATCCTTGAATAACTCAAAATATGGTATTTTGTTGTTTTTTTTTTTATATATTATAGAGAGATTCATCCTCTATTTCCATTTCAAATTTCAAGTTCGGATCTCTATGGGCTCTACCAAAATAATGTTTTATAGGAGGCTAAATCAAAAAACTAATTATTTATTACGTTACTCTTCTCATCATCCTCACATATAAACCAAGTGCAAAATGTATTTGTACAAGTACATAGCTATTTTTTTTTTAGAAAAAAAAAACGTCACTGTGCTTGTTTTATTTCCTCAATTACTAGTCATTGCACATTTCCCATTTTTGAGGATTTTAGAAGTTAGGCTTAATTTATTTGCACTCACTTGATGTCAATCTGTAGTGAGCTAGGGATTTATTTTAGATTGTATCGTAATAAGAGTTGTGAGTAATATAAATTTATAATGAGTGCTTTTGTGTGGAAAACGTATTGCGATCCTCTGGATTTACCACCTCATCAACCCAGTGCTCGTGATTTGCGGACTGTACGACCATGGATGATTACGATGCAACCAAAATTGAACACAAAGTTGGTAATTTGCTCTAACTGTAGGAAAAAATTTAGTCAGATCCGAAATTCTGATACAACACCATCATTGCTAGAGGTTGAAGATCAAATTGAAGTTGATGAAATGTATTTCGATAAAGACATTGCACTCAATTTAATTAATGAATGCATACAGTATATTGGAGAAGATACATTCAACAAGAGAAGACTTAGTGACTTAAAATATGTGCAGTCAAAATTGAAAAAGTCTATGTTGAAAATTGCAGAGAAAGTTTTCTCTGTTACTATTGATAATGATGAAGATAATTCCCGAGAGGAAGAATATTTCGTAGGAAAATAAAAGAAATTTTCCATAAAACTGCAAGCAAAGACACCAAACTGTTTTTTTTGTCTTTACTTTCAAGAGAATGGAGCATCGACAAAATTATAGAAGAGTTTCCAGGATCAACAAGCTATATGACCAAGAGATCTAGAAAACTTCAACAAGATCAAAGCGTTCCATCAACTTATAGGAAAAGCTTAGATGCTGATATCAAGCAATTGGTAGAAAGTTTTTACTGTGAAGACGTGTTAAAGTGTTACTTGGGCAAGTGCTTTAATTGCCCAAACTATTCTAAATTAAGGAGAATCTTTGACACAATGATTACTAAAATCACTTCATAGAATACGTAACATACTATCAGTGGACCCACATAGACCGACAGGCGACGATTCACCGTTTCGCAATATATTACCGGGACCAGATGGATGATGTTAAAAATGAAAGTTTTGTTGTAATCAGTGACTGCTTAAACCATGACACTCTTAGAGTTCCTGCACAAGAAATGCCAATATTTTAAGAAAATTATTTATTTTTCGATGGATCTGCTGCGCAGTACAAAAACAAAAAGAATTGTTTTTAATTTAACATTGCACGAACAGGATTTTGGAGTGAATGCTGAATGGAACTTCTTTGCGACCTCTCATGGTAAGAGCGCATGCGATGGACTTGGAGGTACAATAAAAAGACTGGCTGCCAGAGCCAGCCTACAAAGACCGTATAAGGAACACATAACAACTCCCGTACAGTTATATAACTGGGCAACTGAAAATATAAATAATATGGATTTCTCTTACGTGACCACATAGGACTATAATGAAGAAAAATTATTGATGGAATCGGGTTTTTCTAATTTAAGAATTGTGTCGGAAACAAGAAAACTTCATCATATTTCATCTGTTTCACAAGGTGTAATTAAAGGAAAATATTTTTCCTTTTCGTCGGAAGAATATGTATATACTCTTAAAAGATAATAAATAATGATTTTTTTGGGATACAAAGGCCCCAGTGTGACTTTTTTTAAATGAAAATATTTATTACAGAATATTTAGCCGCCTATAAAATATTATTTTGGCCGAACTCATAGAGATCCCAACTTGAAATTTGAAATGGAAATAGAGGACGAATCCCTCTATAATACGTAAAAAAAAATCATTTTTTGAGTTATTCAAGGATATATGTAAAAAGGATATTCTGGAATATCCTTCGTCCTTGAAAATAAAAATTATTCCAAATCTTTGAAAGTTCACCTTTTCCTGAATCCAACAAGGTATATTTTATCAAATTCTGATGAGCAGAGCCAAAGTTATGATTTTTTTAAATGTAAAAGAAAGCATAAATTTGGATTTTTTGCCAATTTTTGAAGTTCCGTTACACGCAAACTATATCTAATTCTGCAAACAACATTTTTTGCCTTATAATTCATACTACTCCAATGAGTATTTCTACCACTTTTTAGCCAATTCGAAGGGATGTCGTTCAGAACGTCGGTCGATCCTTCATAGAATGACCCTTTAGCTTATATTTCGCGCTCATTAAATAGGACTGCGGAGAATTATACCACAAATGAAAAAGAGATGTTGGCAATTGTGTGAGCATTGGACAAGTTGGGAAATTATCTTTACGATGAAAAGAAAATCAAAATGTTGACAGATCACCAACCGTTGACATTTTCTCTCAGTGCAAAAAATACGAATGCGAAATTGAAAAGATGGAAATCGCGAATAGAGAGTATAATTATGAGTTAATTTATCGACAGACCTGGTAATACAAACTTTATCAAAGATGCTTTATCCAGATTGAAGACTGAATGTAATATTTTCACAGAAAGTACAGATATTGCCGAAACTATACACAGTGCTGATGAAGACAGCACCTCATCGTGAAGCACCGATAAATGCATTTAGGACGCAAATCATTTTTGGAAAGGGTCAGGTGAACGCCCATTAATATCCACATTCATTCTATAATAGATACTAGACTGGAACTAGTACGCATAACTGGAAACAACAAGAAATTATTAACATTTTAAAGGAAAGGATAAATTTTAATACTATCAAATTCCCAAAAGAACACCTCAACTTGTTGCAGGAAATTTACAAAAATCATTTCTCCAAGTTTAGAATAAGAATAACTCAGCGGGTCGCCGAAGATATCTCAATCGAGGAAAACCAGTGGCGCATTATACAAAATACACAACCGAGCTCACCGCAGCGCTGTAGTAAACAAGGACCAAATACTCGAAAGATACTATTTTCCACAAATGACTAAGAAAATTAAAAAGTTTATTAAAGAATGTGATGTTTGTAACACCAACAAATATGACAGACGCCCATGTAAACAGGAACTTCAACCTACACCTACACCTAATGGAATTAAAAGACGACAAATTTATTACGTGTATTGACAAGTTTACCAAATTGGCAAAATTTTTCGTATAAAGAATAGATCAGTTCTACACCTCAGAAAAAAAATTATCAAAATACTACACTATTTCACAGCACCCAAAATGATTGTAATGGATAACGAAGGAAGCTTTAGCAGTTTTCTATAAGTAACCACATTAAGTTTTTGGGAATTAAAATCTACAGAACGCCTTCATTTAAGAGTTAGGTGAACGGAACTATTGAACGAGTCCATTCGACCATCTTAGAGTTGGTCGTATTTTTTGGTATTTTATTGTATTTTTTGGCAGAAGCCAAAGAATCAATTATCAGAATTTAATAAACTTTAAGAATAAGGTAAATTGTGATTTAATAGATCAAATCAAACGTCATCAGAATAGGAAGATTCTTTGAGGAAATGTTAAAAGGAATAAACCTAAAACTTATTATATATAACTTATTGGAGATATAATTTATGTTTCAGACAAAAGAAGACATGGCAAACAGAAACCAATTCTTAAAAAAGAAATTATTGTTATTATTATTTTCAAGGGTTCGATACAAATGAATTTGTAAAGGCCGGGATTTACGCCGGCGTACTATGCCCATGTGGCGTCTGTCAACAGCACGCCGTGTACCGAGTTCCCATGTGGTCCACCATCTACTCGTAGATACTTACCGCGCCCATACTGCTTGATTTCGGTGAATGAAAAAAGAAATAGTTGCTAAAGATAGTAGGGTTACAGTCACAACAGTTTCAGGACGTCGAATTCATAAGTCAAACATCAAGAATATTTAATCAGCATTAAACAGTATGAGGAATTATCCAACAGGATTGCACTGACCATTCCTATCCTAAAGCCCCAACTAAATTATCAATTGCAACAAGTTCAGTCACTTATCGGCAACCTCAGGATCAGAAAACCAAGAAAATCAAGACCTAAAAACTGGATAGGTTCAGCTCGGTGGTTGGAAATCCAGATGCCACCGATTGGGATGCCGCTCTTAAGAATGAAAATAAAATCATTGAAAACAACAATCAACTATACAAAATTAATAGAAATGTAACAGACACAATCAATAAACTAATAGTTGATTACAACAAAATCTTTGAAAAGCTCATGAAAAATAGGATACTGGTTTTCTTAACTAAAACTGAGTTTTTCAATTCTGCTCAATTTGGTTTTCAAAAAGGCAAATCGATGGAAGATGCGTTATTGAATTTTTGCTCCCAAATTATGGCACACCTTGATGCTAAAAAATGCATCGCGGGCTTATTCATTGACATTACCAAAGCTTTTGATATGGTCAACCACAATATCTTGCTAGATAAGCTGTATAATATACTCGTATCTAAAAAATAGGTCCCAAAGTCATTTAATTGACAAAATAAGAAGCGAAAAAATGTTTTTCAATGTGGGTATTCCTCAAGGCTCTATTCTGTTCTTGATGTTTATAAACTCACTACTTGCTCTTCAATTCAAAGGCTCACCTATTGTATTTGCCGATGACATTGGGTTCTCTTGCGCCTTAAACTGTCCTTTGGATATAATTTCCGGTGTAAATCGAGACCTTCATTTATTAAGGCTCTGGTTTGCTAAACACAATATAGTTATAAGCACAAAAACTAAAATTATGATTTTTGGGTTATCTACCTTGTACAATTGGGATGCAAATGTGGACTTTCACTTGCCTGAGTGTTAAAGATATCGCTTTTTAAACAGCAATTGTAACTCCAGTTTTTTCTATCCGACTTTTTGTTGTAATGTAACTGGTAGTAATAAATGTTTTTTTAATCGAGAAAGTGGACAATTTGAAGTATTTGGGGCTCTCCATGAATTCCAGATGCATTTAAAAAATATTTCCGATCCACTTTCAGACACTTTTACTATTTGAGTAATGTATGTTCAGTCAAACTTTTAAAAACAATTTATTATGGTATTTTACAATATGGAATTGCCTGTTGGGGAGATGTATATCGAAATAAAATACAATCTTTGTTGACTCTGCAAAAATATGTTCTTAGAAAAATTTGTCGTAAGCCTAGTAGCTATTCCAACTTTCCTTTATTCCGCAATCTAAATATTCTTCCTGTTCGTCATTTGTACTGTTTTAAAGTATTGAAAATGTTCTTTATGAGGTCTGTTAAATGTAATTTTCGTTTGATTCCCAATTATAATCTTCGTGGAAACCTCTCCTATTTTCTAAGTGTATCAAATTTTTGTACTACTTCCTTCCGTAACTTCTTTTCTGTCTCAACTTTTCGGCTATTTAATAAACTCCCTCGTTCAATAAGGGCTCTTTCAATACCCCACGTGTTTTTAACAAAAGTAATAAATTTGCTGTTTGGATATTATTACTCTGAAATTGAATCCCTAATTTCAGACCTTTTTGTATAAAAATTTGTTTATATTTTCCTTCCTCCTTTTGTTCATTACAAAACTTAACTAAACTGAAATGAATTATATCTATATTTCTTCTGAAGGTCACTTCACCCAAAATTAGTTCATTATGCCATTGAAGTGGCATTCTGCATAATTTTTTTTACTTTAAAATACTGAATATCATGAATTTTTCTTATTCTTAATTTCTGAAATGATTATATATTTTAAATTATTTTGTACAATGAATTATAAGAAAAATAAATCAAATCAATCAAAATCGTTAAGAAATTAAATCACGAAGAAACAGGTAAATATGAGAAAATGATATACAATGAACTCAACATTATACGGGAAGAAATAAATGAATAAATACCAGTACGGGTTGCCAAATCTGGTATAATCAACACCAGATTACTGGAAAATGTGGAGATTAACCAATTCATCTCAAATATAGAAACACTTCCATACAATAACGAAATTGAGGCCATTAGCAACAGGGTCAACAATACTTTACGTAGTTTCTTTGCCCAAGTCTAGTAAGGTAGAGTATATCCAAATACGATCAATAATCAAGGAAGGCAGCCAGATTCATTTAGGATTCAGGGAACTCTTAGTATATCAACACTTCTACCGCGAGCATCGAACTTGTCGAGTTGTAGAGGCTGAGTAGGGTCAATGGATCTCGAGAAGAAATTCTCCAGACGAGTCCTGAAACCAAAGGATGCGACGACTCCAATCTGTCCGAGGTGACTATCAAGCCGTCGGTCTCCTCTTCTGACATACTGTCGGAAATGGAAACCGATGACGAAGCAATTAGAGGTCCTTCACGATCAGAGATGAGCTCTTGGGCACATCTTCAAAATCGGAGGACCTCAACAACACCGTGGTGGAGGCGACTCTGGAAAACTGTAGCAATGATACGGTTTCTCCAGATTAATCTCCACCACTCAAAAAAGGCTTCGGCCGCACTCATTCTGCGTCTTTCTAAAAACGCAGAAGACATAATCCTAATCCAGGAACCATGGATTGCAGAAGGCGTGGTTCGTGGACTTAGGATACCCACATGCGCTCCGCTCTATATAAGAGACAAAGGTAAGATTAGAACTTGTATATTAGTGAAACGTAGCCTTAATGTATTTCTACTGACCCCGACTTAACCGTTGCCAGACTAGAGACTGCCAAAAGCTCCTACTGGCTGGCATCGGCTTACCTTGGCCACGACCAAGTGGGCCCTCTCCCTGGTGATAACCTAGAAAGGGTGGTACTGAAAGCTGGAAGGCAAAAAACTGACCTCATAATCGGATGCGACTCTAACGCACATCATATGGTATGGGGCAGTACCGACATCAATGATAGAGGTGAGTCACTTTTAGACTATATTTTAAGTACTAACCTCTTAATTTGCAATATTGGCAATGAGCCCATTTTTATAACAAGAAACCGACAAGAAGTGTCTTGTACTCTTGTCTCCGATAGCATAACCCAAAGGCTAACAAACTGGATGGTATCGTCTGAACACTCCTTTTCAGACCATAGATACATTCCGGAACTACCGGAAAACTGATTGGTCAAAATACAGAGGAATACTGTCAAAAACGTTATCCTCTGAACTATCAAGTCCCCCGCGTGACACCAATGAGCTTGACATGAAATTCAGGGAATTTACTCTGGCTCTCAATAAGGCTATGGCCGCTTCCTGCCCTCTTATTCAACCAAGAGGCAAGAAAAAGCCACATTGGTGGACATCGGCACTAGGACTGCTCAGAAAGTCTTGTAGAAAACTTTTCAACGTAGCAAAAAGCGCAAGAAAAGCGACCGACTGGGACTCATATAAAGAATCCCTCAAATTATACAAAAAAGAACTGAGGAAGGCAAAGCGAAAAATCCTGGAGGTCATTCTGCGACAAAATTACAGAAACCTCTGAGGCTTCGCGGCTAAGAAAAATCCTCTCCACAAATCCTATGATGCCCAGCTGTTTGAAAAAAACCGATGGCTCTTGGACAACCTCAAGTGATGAATCACTCAACCTGCTTCTGGACACCCACTTTCCAGGTAGCTCCCAACTCGCGGCCAGTAGCAGCCCAAACAAGCCTACTGCAACCGTGACCAAAATTCATGGTCTGATTACGAGAGACAAACTGCTCTGGGCGCTGCATAGCTTCAAACCATACAAGTCTGCTGGTCCGGACGGTATTATACCTGCCGAGCTACAGAGATCCTCAGATATTATTCTACCAGTGTTGGAAAATATTATGAGGAGCTGTGTAGAACTTATCCACATTCCACTGTTATGGAGAGAAGTCAATGTAGTATTCATTCCCAAAGCTGGAAAATGTTCTCATGTAGTACCAAAGGACCTCAGACCTATAAGTCTATCATCATTCCTTCTGAAAACTTTAGAACGACTGATTGATATCCATATTCGACTTCTGTCTACGGCTCAACATGCCTACTGTAAAGGAAAGTCGGTGGAAACGGCTTTGCACTCTCTGACTAGCCACATCGAACGATCCCTACAATAGAAGGAGTACACAATGGTCACCTTCCTAGACATAGAGGGCGCCTTTAACAATGTCAACACATCCGCAATAACGACTGCGCTGTCAACTCTGCAGGTAGACGGCTCACTTGGGGAGCTGACCAGTCTAATGCTAAAAAGCAGGATAATCAACTCCAAAATGGGTGAGACTTCTGCTAAAAGATATGTCAGTAGAGGTACGCCGCAAGGCGGTGTCCTCTCTCCCCTTCTCTGGAACTTAGTAGTTAACAAACTACTGATATACCTGGAAGCGGGTGGTAGCAGAGTGATTGCCTATGTGGATGACGTTGCCATAGCCGTCTCAGGAAAACATCTAAATATCATTAAAGAACTCCTCCAAGTAAATCTCAACAGATTAACAGGCCGGGCAGACCGCTGTGGATTGGGAATAAACCCCCATAAAACTGATCTTGTCCTCTTTTCTAGGAAATATAAAATTCCAATCATACACCCTCCTTCAAGAAACGGTACCAGTTTAGTTTTCTCTGATACAGCAAAATATCTGGGTCTCATTTTTGATAGGAAACTAAACTGGAAACCTAACATTCAAGAAAGAGTCAATAAAGCTACAATAGCTTTATTCTATTGCAAAAAAGCCATTGGGAACAAATGGGGCCTTCAACCTCGCATAACCCACTGGTTATACATCTCGGTCATAAGACCGATACTTACTTACGGGGTGTTTGTCTGGTGGACGGCCTTGGAAAATGCAGTCAACCGCATTTAACTAAGCAGAGTCCAAAGAACAGCATGTCTATGCACAAGCGGAGCCTTGCGGTCTACCCCCTCTGCGGCATTAGATATTCTGCTTCACTTGACACCCCTCGACATTTTTAGCAAGCAAGTAGCTGCGACTGCAACTATTCGCCTTAAAGCGACTAAACAGTGGACAAATAATTCATTTGGCCACGCCAATATTCTTAATACATTAGGAATCCTCACAGAGAACATCGATTACACCATATCTCAACTTTGGTTTGACAAAAACTTCCATGTAAGCTTCCCCTCTAGATCATTCTGGGAGGAGGATGCTTTCATGGAGGACAAGTCAATCCATCTCCACACAGATGGATCTAAAACCGATAGAGGAGTTGGTGGCGGTGTTTTCTCAGATAAGCTAAATCGAGGCCTCTCTTTTCGCCTTCCAAATCACTGTAGCGTGTTCTAGGCGGAAATTTTGGCGATTTAAGAAGCTCTGTCCTGGCTGAAGAACGTGATATCTGCAAAGGATATCCGCATATTTTCGGATAGTCCAAGCCGCCATCAAGTCCCTGGACTCGGTCTCATTATATTCTAAAACCGCCCTTGAATGCCGATCATCTCTTATGGAGATGGCAGAGCAGTTCAACATTCACCTTTGTTGGGTGCCGGGCCACAGAGAAATTCCAGGGAACTGCAGAGCCGATGAACTCGCCAAAATTGGAACCACTCTACCTATCCTACCGGACAAAGGTAGTATAGGTATACCAATCGCTACGTGCAAACTAACACTAAAGCTAGATGCCAATAAAAGAACGGACCTTAGGTGGACTGCTGGACAATCATGTCTAGCGACCAAACAGATCTGGCCAAGGCTGGATCTGAGTCGATCTAAGTGTCTGATCCTTTAAAATAGGAAACATCTCAGCGCCATAATAGGTGTCATTACGGGACACTGCCTCATAGGCAAGCACGCAAGAAGGCTTGGCGCTTTTACTAATGATTTCTGTAGAAGCTGCATGGACGAGGAAGAGGAGGAGACAATCTCCCACCTACTCTGTACATGCCCAGCTCTCTCCCAGAGAACGAAGCTTCATCTACGAGCTTTCGTCTACAAAGACCTAAACGATCTAGAAAAAATAGACGTTAACAATCTCCTACGCTTTATTATAAGCTCAAACTGGTTCCAGTAGTAAGAAGATCATAGATCCACGTGGCATCACAATAGGCCAATAGGCCTAAGTGGGTTGGTATTTCCAACAGCCACTCTTACCTAATCTAACCTAACCTAGTATATCAACAGCAACAGTTTGGTATAACTGGAGAATGCAGATCCTTTCAGAACACCATCATCTGTAAGAAAGAACAACTTCAAGAACTTCCCAAAACCCATTGGGTTACCCTGCTCTTGAGAGATACAAATGCAAAATGTGGTCGTTAATTCAATAACAAAACCATTACAGAGAAAATTGGAGAAGACACAATTTTCCTGTCTAACTTTTATGGCAATATTACGCACCATGGAGTCAGGAGACATCTCAACGGAAGTTTCCATATCCAACTTTCGAATGACAGTTTTTATCGATACACAAGAGTACTCGAATAAAAAAGGTTGGAACGTATGAAATCCTACCGCCAATCCTACGGACAAACTTAACTGAAAGAGATATGAAATTAGATTTAGATTATCTACACAAGTTGCACTTAAATAATGTTTTAGGGATTCAAAAATTTTATAATAATCGAAAAGTTTCCATCATTACAGATTTAGGCATCATTTTATTAATACTTATGGTTTCAATTTGTACAATATTCTTTGTTAGAAGTACGTAAATTAAGGGTAGCGACAATTCCAATATCGAAAACTACAGCAACCTTCCCAAAATTCCAAGAGTCATTATATGATTTAAGTCCGATAAATGTCAATTGTGGTTGATTCTGCGAGATGCAAACTTTTTGAGGGGCGAAAAGTTAACGACACCTGATTAATCGAACTGCATTGACGGAAACCGAACAGACAGAATTTATCAACTATACAATTTCAACACGCGCCGCATAGTCAGCAAACGTTCGTGGGAACGAACTATGTGGTACAAATTATTATTAATATTATAATACTACACCTTTGTTTTTTCTTCATTATAAATAGAACTAAATTTAAAATTGTAATCACAATTAAAACAGTTGTCTAAAAAAATATATATTTTTTTAATTCTCCGTTATAAAATACGTTAACTGCGCCACGTGTTCTCCGTCGATTGCTGATTTTGTGAAAAATCAAAATGCTATGAGTTTTATTTATAGCAAGCCAAGAGCTGTTGAAATGAAACTTAACCACCATTATGTCGATGACTTTATTTATAGCGTGGACACCGTGCAGAAGACCGTTCAACTTGCAAAAGACTTGAAGTATATTCATCGAAGCGCAGGCTTGCATATTAGGAATTCAACCGTAGTCTTATTGGAACTGCAAGAAAATGCGGATCCAGTGCCAACGGAAAAGGTGTTGCGCTTACTTACGTTTTAAAGTTTAATCGCCTAAATCGGGATGTTCTTGATGATCGAAAGATTCCTACTAAGGGAGAGGACAGCACAACTATATTGGGATGGAATCGACGATTGGCTTAGGAGACCTCCATTTCTTCTCAAGACGTTAACAGAATGGGAACAGATGCCTGCAGCCGAAATTACCGACCTTTATGAGTTTCGACCGCATCTCTTACACTTCACTCAAATAAATTTAAACTGAAAGCGTATTGATGAAAACCAGTTTCAGGCATGGAGAGAGACCTTACCGCACGGCATCGTGTTTGTGAACGAGTTACGTAATTGGTTGAAAACACGGACGAAGGCAAGGATACACTTAACAGTAGAAGAAATTAAGAAGTCACAGATGCAACTCCGTCAGCAAGCTCAGCTTGCGGAATACGCGGATGAAATAACTTATTTAAAGAGGAATCAAGTGCATAAACTATTCTCCAACAGCAGACCTCTTGCAAAGCTATCTCCGTTCCTATATAAGCATGGAGTATTGAGAATGCGGGGCCGACTTGCTTTCGCAAGTGCCAGCAAGGACTGCAAGACACCAATTATCCTTATTAAGTTTTTTTTTTTTTTTTTTTTTAAAGAACTTAACACTCAAGAGGATATTGCTACTAAATTTTTTTGAAAATTGGATAGAGTGAGAGAGAAAAATATTTGGGATCAATATTTATTTCGCTCGTATTACCTTCTTAATTGTGGACTTTACATTCAATCTGAAGATTCTATGATATTAAAGCAAGTGAGAAATGGCTGCCAAGTGTGCAAAAATCGTATGCGGTTATTTTCGATTTTAGCTATCTTCTCGAAAATCAGTTTATTTATTTTGGTTTGCTTCTCAAGTTTCTTAAATACAATACATACGAGTATAATAGAGAAAACATAAGAAGCGTTTTCTTTTATATTTTTGTGACAGGGACCCGATGGCTTTTCTTCAGCTTTTTTTAATTTACTTTAGGGCTTAGGCTGTTCCCTACTTGTCACTTTTGAGTGCTTATTTTGCGGCTTTATCTTGCCTTTTCTGCAACTCCGTGACTACTTCGAAACCTCGATAATTAGCTTTGAGTTCTCCTTTGCAATTACACGTTGCAGAGACTTTTGTGCTAACTTTGGAGAGTTTGGAGAGGTGTTTTAATGTGCATTTCATACAAATTGGCTATTTCTGGCAATATGTTTGCGTGTAACTTAGCCCTTAACTCTTGACAGCGTTTTCACCGAGGGAGTAGTTTTATGTTCTTAGGCTAGGATTCGATTTTGATAATCATATTGAGAATCGCTTTTATTTCATACATTTTTTGAAGATTCTCGGCATTATCGAAGGTAAGCGTGAAAAGGGGAACGTTGCGTTTTAATCTAATTTCCTTCCATTCTAACTTTTGTTTCTCTCGCTTTTCTATGTTTAATGCATCCATCAAAAATTTTAAAATACCCATTTCTCAGCTCACTGACGATGTCTTCTTTTTTTTCACGTCGGATGAAGCCCTCTAGCTACGACAGGTCTGTTCTTCCAAGTGTACCACTGTATTTTCTCGGTCTTAGCTTTCGAGACAGTAAGCGGTAATTGTCAGCATTTTTAAAGTTTCCTTCTACACGTTTTGTTACGAGATGTAACGGTATTATCAGATAGCGAAAACGTCTACAAGAAGTTTTGAAGTTTCTTGATTAGCGGCTGTGGTCAATGCTTGGGATTTCGGTTTTATTCGGAATGAGTATTTATTACATTATTTCTTTCCAGGTAATTTCTCCTCGCTTCTTGTTGAGTAATTATTTTGGCTAAGGTCCCGGCTTTTCGTTTCTTGCTTGGTCGTTTCTGCTGTGTCTAGTCCGTTTCACGACTTATCATACGTCAGTTCATACGTTGCTTTGCCTGACAAGTTCCAACTTACTGCAGACACTTTCCGAGTTTGAGTTATACCCTTATTAGTTTCGTCTTTCGCTTTTAGGCATTCTAGCTCTTTCTTAAGTTCTTCTCAGAGCATTTCAATTTTAGATAGCCTGGACCGAAGTTCCACATTTTGTTCCCGCGCTGACATTTTCAGTGTTGTCGGACTTCATATTTTGCAAGTAGTTATGTAAGATCTAAGTGGTGAAGATCTCGATACCCGTGAGCTTCTTCCAAACGGCTTTATTAAATGCAATAAATGGCTCCCCCAAGGTACCTAGAGCCGACCTCTGAAGAGGGTGGATTTTCAAGGAAAGTTGGTCTGCCACCTGGGGCAATAATTCCTTTTGTTTTTGCAATTGCACGTTTTACATATATACCCTACACGCTCGGTATACAGCTCGCCTCTTACGGCAGTCTTGCCTACCTCGTGTATATTCTGACCCCTATACGAAGGGGAGGCAAAATGTGGTATATAAACTAAAATTTTTTGTCTACTCACACTGATTGGATAACAAAGTCATAAAGTTTCATAATATATATAATATATCATCAAGTAAGGGTTCTTTGAAGGATTATAATGGATAGTTCTTGTATAGTATAGGGAAATGAATGTCAAGTAAATATTGTATTATCTCCAAGACGAAAAACTTTAAAAGGATTATTGAGATGTACATAAATATTATAATTCAATATAAAACCAGAAGCAGAAACATCCTGATCGATGGATTGTAGAACATAATGTAGTCCATCAGAAATGATTGACTTAATTTCTAAGCATGTATCTGAAATTCATTGCATGCCTTTCTGAATCATTTGTTGGATATTGGATATTGTATATTGGATATCAAGCACATAAACTTGTCATCCTTGATGAGTATTGAGCCAAACACTTGAACTTGTTCACTGGTTGATTTAAGTGATGTTAGATACCAAGTAAAAATAAACTTGTTATCCTTGATGAGTATTGAGCCAAGCACTTGAACTTGTTCACTTGTTTAGTTGATGTAAAATAATCACGTTTCCGTTTGATCAATCAATGAGAGAACGAGAGAGTTTGGTAAGAGATGTTATAGCTGAGCTGACTGAGTACATGACTGTTGAGTCAGCAAGGCAGCGATCGTTGTCCCCATCTGTGCTGACGTTTGGTAAAAGATGTTATAGCTGAGCTGGGTGACTGTTGTCCCCTTTATGCTGACTGTTGTTTGTTTATGTTGCTGGGTAAGGTGTTCATTGCACCCAATGTGTTTCTTAACATTCCTCCCCGCACTGAATAGGGTTGCATTCAACAGTATCCTCATATTTCACTGACAGCGTATTTCTCTCGAGATTGCGGCACAGGTGTAGACCTTGGATTTGTCGTCATTCAGCTGCGTAGTTTGCAGATGATCGTAATTCCGATGAAAATTGATAGGGGCAGATAACTCATTAGATTGTGATGAATACTGTTTACAGAAACTGTGTCATGTAGGTCTGGGAATTCTTGGGTTTGTAGATCTGCAAGTTGAGCTTGAAAAGCATTCAAAGACTCAAGCAAGGTGTTGCTGAATGCTGGAAGAATTAATTTCAGTGCAGCTTGCACCTGGTTGGGGTTGGAGATTGAAGAGAGTTTTCCAAAGCTGATGTAAGACGAATGCAGATTGCTGGTAGTCATCTGACTTACTTGGATAGTGATTAGATTCTCGAGTGAGAGAAGTCCAGAACTAATAACTTAACCTACAGAAGTTAGTTGAACAGCTTGGGGAGTGCCAAATATCCATTGGTTACTGTTGCCTAACTGTGTCCATATCATGTTGTTGTTTGGTTGTATCAGGTCACATGATGGTACTGTATTTTTGTTAATAAGATTAAATTCACAGGTGGTATTTTGCCTTTTTGCTGACGCATTGGAACTGTGTGTCCTTTCCTTTGGCGCACTCCTTAAGTTCGACCGTCGTCATTGCAAAATATTAATCTCGATGACGATTTATTTGCCAGAACCTCCATAGATGGATTGATGATGATGAGTGTGTTGTTGACGCCGGAGTGGGATTAGCCGAAATAAGTTGAAGGGCTCTTGTTCGACCAGTGGAATCATGATGATGAACATTGTCAGTAGCTCCTCCATGAGTTCTTTTATCTTGTAAAAGTAAATCAAATCCTCTTGTTCAAATGGTAGTTTTTGCGAAAGAGACAAAACATTTTTAAAGTTTATGATTTCTGCCCTTAATTGAGCTGGAGACAGCAGAAGCAGGCAGATGGCTCCATAGTGTGCGTGCTTTGCCAGTGGGATACTTTCCACACCGCTAATGCAGTCGTCAACTTAAAAATCATCTTGAAGTATTTGTGCCACAGCGGGCTGTGTAAACTTATTTAGGGTTGCTAAGTATTGTAAGCATTTGGTAGGGGGCAAATAATGAGCCGATACATTTGATCATCGGCTGTAAAGACATAATTATGCAGGCGAAAGCGGACAATAGTTCACTTTGTACTGTAAGTCCAGTGTGAAGAATGTCGTTGAGCGCAAGCCCCGTTGACGTTTTTGCGGATGCATCAAAAGATTCTTGTGGCTTCTTGTTTGATCTCTTCCATATGCTGAAGGTGAAACGGTAGTCTGACGATGAAGTGATTGGTTTCCGATTTAGAGACATTTTGAGTGAAGTGCGTTTCGCTGCCTTGGTACGACTTCAAAATCGTCAACCTTCCAGAATCTTTCGATGAGTTCGTTTGTGGAGTTTTCCCCGCAGAATATTCCACAGGTTGCTAAGTTGGGTGTTACGTCTCCAGTGTTTCCAGCTACGATCAAACCTAGTGCTGTGTTTTGGAGGATTGGTATTCTGTAAGCCAACTTGATGTTTTCGGGTATGATCCAGGTGGTAATGTCCAGGTATTGTGTGGGTTGAGGTGATACGATGCTTGGGAGTGTGAACACTTCTAGTCTGCAAAAACAAAAATTTACGTTTGTTGATCGTACTCCAAGGTTGACTCGTTGATTTGCACTTCGTGTTCTTCTGCCAATGCCTTTGATGCAGAGGGAGGATGATGTTGGTGACAAAGATCAACGTTTGATGAGTCTTTCAGTTATTAGATTTATCTGAGAGCCGGAATACAGCATGGCTCGGACTTCACAGCTTTGTCCGTTGTTTGCCGTGATGGACACTCTGGCCGTGGCTTCTACCTTGCTTGTTGTTTACTTGCTGAATCGTGGCTAGATTTGTCGGAGCGCCCCTCTCACCGGATTGCGTCGTTGTGGTTGTCTGTTCTAGATAATATATCGGGTGGCCCCTTATTCCATATACCTGGCAGCCTTCGACTTTGGAGATGGTCACGGTTGTCACTTTTCTGGCCTTGTCCTTTCCCCCAACAGCTTCTAATGCCTCGAATCGGGTTTTCAAAAACCTTAATAACTCATCTGTTATCTGCAATTCTCGAGGATTCTGCAGGGATTGCTCGTACAAGAGATGGCTTTGTCGATCCAATTTTTTTATAAGTACGTGGATGAGTAGGGGATCCCAGCAAGCCGTCTCTATACCAAGCGTCTTCAGTGCCGATAAACATTCATGAATGGTGTCACAAAACTCCCTTATTGCCTTCATTTCGGAATTTATGTTTGGAAAATAGAGGACCTGTTGAATTAGAGCTGATGTAAGAATTTTTTTGTTGCTGAATCTTCCTAAAGGATTTTCCAAGCTATGAAGTAGTTGTCTTCGGTTTACTCGAGGTGTCGCAGTAATCGCTCTGCATGGCCTGACACGTTCGCTTTTAAATACCACATTTCTTGGATTGGTGGCTGTTCGTGAATCATTTTTGAGAATATATAGGTTGTACCGATTTTTTTGTAAAAAATTAAAAGTCACTTCTTTTTTATAAAATTTGATTTAGTTAACATATGAATCATTGACATCTATAACCTTCTTCCACCGTGATTCAAGGTACATTACTCCTTTTTTATAGAAGGCTTGATTTTTTGATGCTAAAAAGTTTTCAAAGGCTTCTATGACCTCTGCTCGGAAGAATTTCGAATCCCAACTGTATCAGCTTTTGTATCGTTACGTGTGAGGTATGGGGTCTAGAATTGTTGGTTGAAGAAATGAAAAGTGGATTGGTCCTTTCGATGTCCACCAGATTGTCACCATAACCTTTTCTTTGTGAAGACCAAGGTTGGGGGTATGCTTTGAGTTTTCGTCTGTATCCAACCACTGCCCAGATCTTTTACCATTATCATACAGTATTCAATTTTCATCACATGTGATTATACGGTGCAAAAACAGTGCATTTCGGTGTCTTAGACTCAGTGATGCACAGATTTTTAAACGGCGTAGTTTTTGGGCCTCGTTCAATTCATGGGGTACCCACTTGTTAAGTTTTTTCACTTTTCCTATTTGAAATATGTAAGCGATTTAAAAAAAATATGTGCTACTTTCACAAAGCCTGGTTTTAACGTATGCACATTGCACACCGTGTATACATGTATCAACATTTCCAACAAGTAAATAAACCCCGCTATTTCGAGCCCTAATCGCGCGATTTTCCAGGTTACCTTAGTCTATTTAACATCGTGTAACGCACATGATGGGATCAATAAAGAAAATACCGAACAGTGAAGCGTGTTTCTTTTTCCTTCTGCTTCTTCAGATAGGTGTCGACTTATTGTCATGGGGGATACTCCAATGTGCAATGCCTCGCACCGTTTCTGTTGGGTCTGCATCCACCATTTCTCGTAAAATCGCGTTGTCAATTACCATTTCCGGTTTTCCACGCGGTTCGTTTTCGAGACTTAGATCTCCCGAACGGAACTTACCAAACCAATACGAAATGTTGCGTTCGTTCACCCCTATATTCAGACAAACATACCACTTTACCTTATAAACAAAATAAATCCATGTGTTGTACAGATGTTCCCTCGACAGCTTCTAATTGAGGACTAAGTGAAAGATCGGACACTTCATGAGGTAGAACCTAATATATATTTGAAAATGTTTGCCATTTCAGATTATCTCCATCAAATTTTGATATTGCCATTTTGGGCAGTTGAATTGCAGGGTGATCAAATTCCTGCCTTGATCTGTTGTCCTGGCTGGTTGCCGTTGCTGCTCCCAACTGAGCTTGATTCCTTAAAACTTCTGCCTCCAATTTTGTATACAACTCCATGTTGAACCCTTCCGCTACTGGGTCGTCTCCTGCTTCCCAAATTGAGTAATTAAGTTCCTCAATTTAACTCCACAGTTTGGTCATGGCCTGTAGATATTGGGTTTTCGCTTCTGCCTTAGTAGAATGATGCTGACCTTTTATACTTATAATTAATTACAAATAAATGCTTACCTAAACTAATCTACTTAAACAATAAAATAATAACCGATCAGGCATAATGCTACGGTGAGTCAGCAAGGTAGCGATCGCTGTCCCCAGCTATGGTGACGTTTGGTAAAAGATGTTATAGCTAAGCTGGGTGAATACGTGATTGTTGAGTCAGCAAGGTAGCGATCGTTGTCCCCAAGTGTGCTGACGTTTGGTAAAAGATGTTATAGCTGAGCTGGGTGAGAGCGTGACTGTTGTCCCCTTTATGCTGACTTTTGTTTGTTTATGTTGCTGCGTAAGGTGTTCATTGCACCAATGTGTTTCTTAACACCATTCATTTTTCAGCAAAAATTGTAAGCATGTTCTTTTAAACCGTTTATTCTGCAATAAGATCAGACTGTCAGCTAATTTCATTATAGAATCGGACTGCAATATACTTCAAGAGTAATTACAGCATAAATGCCCGAGCTGTGTGCAATCATTTTAAGGTTACCCTAAAATAAGTAAATGTGTTTCGCTATAACATATGTATATGGTAATTAGAAAAATATGTAAACTACACGTCGATACAGACTTAACTTTTTTTTTTCAAAAGGGCAAATAAGTACATCTACAAGAATGCACATATACATATGTGTGCATAAATTATTGTAAATCTAAACGAGAAATTCTTGTAGAAATTTATAATATTTTAAACAATATTTTTCTGACATACTATTAACTAGTTTCAATTAAGTACATATATTTACAGTAAGTATCAATGATGGACTGTAATCTGAAATATTTAACCTTGTGATTTCAAGTTGTTTGATGTCATGACTACGAGATATGTGCCAGGTATATAACATTGTAAATCCACGAGAATAAGAGGGGGAAGTATTGAAATATGTAGTCGGATCAAAAAGAAAGTCGATACTTTTTAACTATACAACAAATATCGCCGCGCAACTAAACCTGAATAAAGAGCAACACTTGTAACACAATACTGTTGATACATTGCTCAGGTGGAAATCTATTCCCGGAAAAAAATAATGCAGTTGAAACGTTTTCAAAAAATAACCGAAGTACATTTTTAAAGAAAAAACAACATACAATCGAAAGGCACTGAATACGAGTATATCCGAAAATCGCTATGGTAAATCTTAAGTGTGCGCTACTCTAGCCTATGCTGTGCTTATAGGGGAGAAAAAGAAACAAAGGTAAGACAAATTAAGTTATAACACAGGCAAACAAAAAAATTTATAAATAATGTAATATCGTTTTAGAACTTCCGAATCCATGCCAGTTTAAAAATATTGCTATTTATATACTCGTACAGATTTTCTTCTTCTGGATCCTTAGATGTCTTCTCTACTAATTTGTTTTATTTATATAAATTCAAATCAAATAGACGTAAGCAAAAATATTTCTAAAATTATTATAAATTTAAAGAAGCATCATTGAAATTATCATATTAGTTTTTTTTTCTGTTCACGCAATATGTGATAAATAGGCCAGTACAGTAAAGAATTGTCTAAAAGCGAAAAGTAACTCACTTATTGTATTTGATTGAAACGTATGAAACGCATTTACGTTGGAAGGTGATGTCGCCCAGCCTAGGTCATTTACCTCTAGATAATTAAGAATTTTGCTTTCCATTTGCCATGAAAGTACATTTATCATATTATTTAAATGAGTCATTTTACTAACATTCACTTCAGAGTAGTACTCATCAAGCAGAGTTTTATTCGCTATCCATTCAGGGAAGCCTATTAGACTCTTCATTGCAGCTGATTTTTGAAGTGTGGCTTTCTTAGTTTTTGCATCCATCCAAGAAGTTGATTGCACTAAATCATTAAAAGCTTCTCGTATATTGAACAGCATATCGTGAACTTTTGGGAGTGTTCTCGTAACAAACTCACTGTCAACCAGGCTAAAACTCACTGCCATTCCCATTAAATTGTTAATGCCATTTGTACAGTACAAAGATCTAGGCGTGCTGCTTTCGATTTTCATAATAGCTTTCATATAATCACTATGAAGTAGCCTCAATGCAGAAGTTGTATGTGTAATCAATTCTTCAACGATATTAATCCATATATAAAATTGAAGGCGATATTTGGACATATGCAAAATATTTTCGCTAATTAATTGTAGGTAAATTATATCAGTACGACTTGTAAGTATAAGCTCTTCCGAAATATTAAATTGTTTATTAATACCCATTATTAGATATATATAAGTTTCCCAAATTGGAAGCGTATTTGGGTAGATAAGCTTATCAGTTTCATTTTGCAACTGCTTTGCTGTTAAGTAGACAATGTCATCCAGTGGATTAACTGACGGTTTTGATGCATTTTCTGCTTCTTCTCGCATCTACAAGTGAAAATAATCATGGAATTAAAATAATTCAGCGATGAAAATCATGAAAGCAAAGTCATTATTAACCATTTAAGGAGAAAAAAACATAAGCGTACATATAAAGATGATTTGCAGAGCATAGGTATTTACTGATCCTAAAAATTCTATGAGTGCTGAGTATAATATTATGTATTTGGTGCAAGTGCGTTAATACAATTTAGAAGACCTACTCGCCTTGCCGCATGTAGAGCATATTTTTGTATTTTTAAATAATTTAAATTATACTTCTAAAACTAATTCTGTTGCTTTATCATTAACTTGATATCATTTTTAATTTTAAGGTATGTTCTCAGAGAAATGAAGCCTTTGTATAATAATCAAATTTGAAATATTTAGCAGATGTCTGAAGGTGCACGATATATAATATATATTATGTCATAAAATAATAACTTGAATAAAAGAACATACTTAAGTTGGTAATAGTTTTGATCCAGTTACAAATGTCACCCATCAGCGCGGTGTACCTGCAGTCTGATCCTAGAGTAGGCGTGACATGCTTATTATAAATAATTTACCTCGTCCTTTCATTTAATAAGTTTCTCTTATTTACCCATTTAAGATTATGCGCAACCTATATGTACCGCGCAGACGAAAGATGTTTGCACTTTTATAACCGCATTACAATCCCAGATATTTTTTTTAATACATGTGCAATAGTTCAAAGGCGAATTGCACAATTTTAAGCTCGATAGTACTCGATAGTAAATAAAATTTGTTTTTCTACAAAAAAGTGAGTTTATCTTTCGAAATTCAACTAGTGATATTTCCATACTAAAAGCAAGTGACATTAATGAACTAGATATTTATTTATTTTTTTATTTATTATTATTATGTACTTCTAACAGAATAAGAATACACTTTTAAGTCTGTGAGAGATAAACAATTGGTATTGATTAATTATAATTTTTTTAAAGAACTTAACACTCAAGTGGGTATGAATACACAAGTGCCTGAACACGTGTTAAGTGAAAATGGGATAGAGAGAGAAAGAAAGAAGTTTGGGCTCAGTGGTTATTTCGCTTAATGGGTGGCATCCAATATTTAATGGAGAGACTAAATTCTTAGTGGAGGTTGGCTTGTTGTTGATTTATAATCAACTACTCGTCATACTTGATTTTCGTTAACTGAAAAAATTAATATGTCTTTCGGGCGAGGCTGGGATTCAAACACCGAACCTTCCGATTTGGAAGCCAGTACACTACCACTTGGGCCACAGCCACCCATATTAATTTTAAGTAATTAAGATAAAGATACATTTGATAAAATTGAATTGAATAGAGTGACGAGAATTCTAATTCGGATGATTAGTAATTGTATTAATATTTACATTTTATAATTTCTGTGTATATATTATTTATTTAAGATTTGTACTTAAACATATGAAGTTTGTTAGTTGTATTTGCTTGAAAAGGAGGTGGGAAATTTAAAAATCTAGTTGCTTTGATTTGAAAAGAAAAGATGTAACTTGTTGTTAAATCGACGTGCGTCATTCAGTTCTCTCAGATTATGTGAATTCCAATGAATATAATGTTAAACAGAATACCAAGAGTACGAAACTTGACGTAGTTCTGAAACAACACCCCAGCAAATTTTTTGCCAAGTGTGAGATGTCGTCGAACCTTCTGAGACTGTAAACATAACGAAGAGTGCTGTTAAACACTATCTGAAGATTCCTTTTGCTCTCAGCATTACAGTTATAGAATATTTCACATCTATAAATTAACACAGGAATAACCAGAGATTCAGCAAGAACTAGCCTTGCCCCAGCGGTGTAAAATTTTGAGCAGTCCACAAAGTTCGAAAAACACAATATGCCTTACCCTCAATCGCATTTATATGGTTATTCTATGTGAGTGTTCTATTGAGTACTATGCCAAGAGCTTTTGAATTTTCGACGAATTCTATTCCTGAATTGTTCAGCATGATGGCTAGAAAATAGGATAGCTCTAGCTTCTTTTTTGAAATAACGAAGCATTTAGATTTGTTTGTATTAAGTGCCAGTCTATTTTCCAAAGACCAGTTCGAGGCTTCGAGATCCTGTGAAGATCTACATTCAAATCACTGGCACAGTTTTCGATAAGTCCAAGAGTACAAATTTTATAAATTTGAATATTGCCGTCGTGAAAGTGCTTTGATGAATTCAAAATAACGGTTTCTATATCATTGATGTAGAGTGAGAATAAGAGAGGTCCCAAAATCGATCCTTGGGGAACACCTCGCACTAAAGGAAGAAATACTGACAGAGCACCTACCAGAGACGCCACCTCTTTTCGTTCTCAGAGTTACGACGAAAGTAACTTTATAGCAAAGTCAGACATATTAAAATAATGACGTAATGGGGTTGTCGACCATATCGAAAGCTTTTTAGAAGTCTAGAAGGATCAGTAAGGTAACATGGACCTTATTCAATTTCTCTCTTATATATTCTACCACGCTCATCAGAGCTGTAGTACTCATTTATTTGCTTATGCATAATTCGTTCACACCTTTTGGAAGGAAAAGGTAAGATTTATATGAGTCTGAATTCAACACTTGTCGAGTTCTTAGGGATTGGTATTATCTTAGCCATTTTCCACTGGTAGGGAAAGATGACAGTCATAAAAATGGTATTCGTCACGTGCGTAATATATGGCAGCAGTAATGGCAATATCACTTTAATGAAAACAGGATGCACACCATCTACTCCAACAGCATTTGATTTTAAAAAAATAAAAACTTTCGACTATATCTATATTTTTTATTCTTGTAAAGAATAAAAAAACGGTGTATCTGTTGATACACGCGGGGCTACGATAAGTCGTATTTTCATCTACTTCTGAGGCTATAGAATGTGGAATCGATAAAAACATACGATTTAGTTCATTGTTATCAATATCACTGGGACAGCTTAATTTTTGTTTACCAATCTCTAGCTCACGAAGGTTACTCGGTATTCAGGCGATTTGAATAAAACTGTAACTTGGCAACTCTTATTTCACGAACAACACTATTTCTTAAGTTTCTGTAGACTTGGTGTCTATCCGATAGCGTTTCCATTGGCGATAAGCGTAAACCATGTCCTTTTTTTCCTTTACCGTTCCAGTTGTTATTGGGACATGCGTATCAAAGAGATGATTTATGTTTCTGTGGATAAACTCAACCGGTAAGGGCATATTGTAAACCAGATCCCATGGAACGCAATGTATACAGTGTTCAAGAGCAGAGCTGTCTCCATTTTTAAAGTTCCTCAAACTATACGAGTAATTAGGCGAATTTGTGCGACCAATAATATCAACGTCAAATGTAGAAAAGATGAGGTTATGTATTGAAAAAGCAGGTGCAGATATTTTATCATAGAGTAATACCCTACCAGTATTGTTTACAAAAAAACAAGTCCAACAAGCTACTTGAAGAGCTTCCGAAATGGGTAGGAACTTCGGTATTTACTGCGTGTAGATCAAATGAGCTCATGTTGTCCGTAAGGTGGCTTTCAACTAGGAGATTGCTGTTAAAATCGCCACAGATAATAACATTGGGTGAGCAGATTGAATTTTGTTTAATAAACGCATATGTAGGTGCTAAATCAATATGTCTGTTTGGCCTGCAGACAGTTCCTACAACCACAAAACACCCTAATCATAGATAGCAATATAATACCCCTACCGTCACCAATGGAATTCAGCCCGCTATCATTTAATTCTAATTTGACGGAAAGAAAGAGAACCAACCGACACCTATAGATCTACAGCAAGTGTCGCATCCCTTTCCTCAAAGCAATAACATTTACATAATATGATAGGTAGGTATTAAAAGAGAATTCAAACAAAGACAACACAAAATAAAAGTAAAAGGAAAAAAATGTAAACAAAACAAAAGGCTACTGATAATACTTGTTGCACGGTGACTTCGATCATCATTGTTGTTGTTCTGCAGCACTTCTGGGGCCCAATCCTCAAGCGTGAGTTTTGCTGTGTACATGAAAAAGTGTGTACACATCTTCTTCCGATTCCGCAAGCATGAAAGTGGGTTTTCTTTGACAGTGTCGTGTATTCAATTGAAGAAATTTATTAAATTTATTTTCGGCTGTGAATGAAGGTGGCCCAGTGGTAAAAAAAAGAAATTGAGCGAGCAAAAAAAAGTTAAAAAAGGCAGTGATGAGCACAAGGAATATTTGTCCTATTTGTTGACGTATATGGAAGAAAATATAGAGTTTGCACACGATAGGTTTGTTTAATTAGTGAATATTATATTTTCTTTTATGCATACATTTAGTTAAATTTTTTTAATGCAGATTTGAATCATCGGATGCGGCACATTTCAAAACAACAAAATGGCAAATGCTTGCCAATAATTTAAATACAATAGGAGGTGCGTGGAGAGATGTAAACAAATATCGGTAGTATTGGCGAGACCTAAAGTAAGTAAATGAAACTGTTTAAAATATGTAATAAAATATTTTTTTTTTTACATATAAACTTCATGTTAAACAGCGCGAAGCGCTTATAGAGGCTTCCTTCCAAAGAAGCGGGGTTAATGGAATTAAGAAAATTAAACTGCTCAGCCCATTTGAGGAGTTGGTAGCTGCGTTATTAGCTCCCGCTGCAATAAGCTGCGCAGATGTTCCGGAGTTGTTCATCGTACCTCAAGAACAAGCTGATATGGAAAGAAATTTTTTAAATTGATTTACCATTTTCGAATTACTTATTTTGTTTTTTTTTTCGAATTCAGAGAACGATATTTACTCTCAGTCAGCAGCCACTGATAAATACTCCTGAGCATGTAATAACTTCGTCAGGGATCGTGGTACCGTCAGACGTTGCCTTGGAGAGTTCTATCACTGACCCGATCCCAAGAGCAGCGGTGGAAAAAGGCGCCATCGGGAAAGGAGATAAAATAATAAAAATTGAGAATGAAAAATTGCTTTACATAAAAAAGTGCTACGAGGTGCAGGAGAAATTCTTTCAATGGAAAAAGGAGTACGAAGAAAAGCTCCTTGCATTACGGGAAAGAGAGGTATCTCTTCTAGAAAAAGCATTTGAATGCAAGATGAATAGCAATCAATGAATTTATTTGTAAGAGTACATATATATTCAATACGAATTAAAAAAAATTTATACATATATATGTATATACAGGGTGTTCCAAAAATCAACGTCAAGCCGGAAACGGGTGATAGGTCAAGTGGTGTCGGTTATCACAAAATTATAGAAAAAATTGAGAAATATGATACCCTGTGACGATCTTTCAAGTGCTGTGACCGCAAATCTTTACCTTTCTTAGATTTTTTTTTGTCGCGTAACCCTGAGTAACTCTTCTGTAAATTACGATCCAAAATTGAAACATAACTATATCGGTTTTAACTAAAATATTGTTTTATGTCCATCCATGTATCTAAACATCATTAATCATCCAAGTTGAACTGACTGTAATGACAAAAAAATATACTATGCCATTTTAGCAAGTAACTTTAAAAGATGGCGTATTTAGTCTGGATTCCAAAATGGTATGACACTTGCTAGACTAACGCTGAATTGAGGACAAAAAAAAGCATTTTGTTAAAGAAACCCAATTCATAGTTAATTCTTTTTAGTAAGTTAAAATGAGTTGTTGCCAAAATGGCATAGTACATTTTTTTGTCGGTACAGTCAGTTCAACTTGGATGATCAATTATTTTTGGATACATGGATAGAAAAAAGCAATATTTTAGTTAAAACCGATATAGTTATGTTTAAATTTTGGATAGTAATTTGCAGGAGAGATACTCAGGGTTACATGACAAAAAAAAATCTAAGAAAAGTAAAGATTTACGGTGACAGCACTTGAAAGATCGCCACAGGATTTCTAAATTTTTTTTGAGTGCCAATAATTTTAAAAGTACATGACTTAGATTTTTTTTTTATAATTTTGTGATAACCGACACCACTTGAACTATCACCCGTTTCTGGCTTGACGTTGATTTTTGGAACACCCTGTATATAAAAATTAAGAAAAGTTTGTTTCAATTATATTCTGCCTTATCATCTATCCTTGTCTTAACGCATTAGCGTCGTCCGAATGAGAATGTTGAACAATGATGCTTGGTGTCCTTGGTTCTTCATTTATTATTAAGTCGGTAGGTACATTTGCTTTTGAGAGAATGTTATGCAGAACAACACATGCGTTTATAATTTTTCCCGCAATTACAGGATTGAAACTAAGTATTCTGTGCGAAGAAAGACACCGAAATCTGTTTTTTAAAATTCCGATATAGCATTCTGGTGGTTTTATGAGCAATATTGTACTTTTTTCCATTGCTCTATTAGATTTTGTTTTACATGATGTTTTTAACAATGGCTGTTGTGGAAATCCACTATCTCCCAGCAGCCGACAATTCCGTTTTCCTTCCGCATACTTTTGCTTAAAAAGTTCTTGTATAGCTGAACGGCGCCGTATCTAAGCATCGTGTGAGGTCTAAACTAAAAGCAAAGCAGATTTATGGAATGACCTCCTTTCCGACAATAATAAGCGTATTCAAGGTCATACTTCAGTTAAGTTATCCTAATGTGAGTTCCATCTGACTTATAGACTTATACAACCCCGGGTAAGGATGCTACATTGTAGAACTCTGTTTTAATTGTGGCTTGCTCTTGGTCGCGTGGAAATGTAACATATTCATGCGCTATTTGATTAGGAATTTCTGTTACTTCGTGGATAAAGCGATGAAATGACGTCTCAGACATATAAGCCATTAAATATTGTCCAATTGATCGGTGATAATTTCCTTAGGCAAAATATCGCAAAGCACAAAGTACGCATGTAGTAATACTAATTGCAGATTGCCGCTCATTACTATAAAAAAGGCGTTGAATTTTTCCAAGAAATTCAAGACAAAGATGCTTTGGGAAACGAAACAAGTCGTTAAATTGCTGTTCTGTTATTTCTTCAAATGGATCACAAGAATTTCTGATATGTCTTCTGATAATTATTAATTTTTTCCTGTGGAAATAAGGCACAAAACAACTTTATTCAAAATAATATAATATACCGATTGGGTCGTCTAATGAGTTGTGCGAGTAATTATTTTTCTTATCTACGATTCAATAAAAATGAAAAACCAAACGTCAAACTGAACTCACTCCGCTGACAAAAAACTATTCACTCAGCATATTCAAATTCACGGCATGTTGCGGAATCCCACGAACTGCAATGTGTGTAAGTTAACACAAAATTATATCAAAATGTGCACGACACTTCTAGTGCACATGTTTGCACTTGTTTTCATCATCGCTTTAAGTTTCCTAGCACTCATTCCATCCACCTGCATTAACCGCATTCCATCACGTTCGGCTAGCACCCACTTCAAGCAACATGATCAACCGGTGGGAACACAACTTGCATCCAGTACCTCTGTGTCAGCATAAAAATAGTATTTAGGATGTAGATTTTAAGAAATTTCATGTTTAGTTCTATTGTAGGCAGAATCGCTGCCAGTCGATATTTGAATAAAGTTTTTTTTTAAAACATTTAAATTAAATGTAAATTAATTGGCGCCCGATCAGGGACCAGTGTCACGCGCGGTACATTGTAATAACGAGGTTGAAATTAAGTTTTTATAAAAAGCCCAAAAGACCTCAAGTAGCTCAGAGGCATCCTCGTCGCCCTCAGTGAAAACCTTAAGTAGCTTAGTGCGTGTTGATAACGGTATCATGTGGGCACTGGTCCAGAACTGTAAACGTCGCTTAGAAGGTCCTAAGAACGCCCTAAGTGACCCGCGTGTGAAAAGTGTAAGTGCAGGATCCTGAGTCACCGTTATGCGCAGCGGACTAAAAGGACAAATCCGGCTCACCGGAGTGGGAATGTTTACAGTATTGTAAGTTAGAATAGGTTAGTTTTAAGAAAGAAAATAATTTAAACAATAAACAAAAAAAATCTGCTTACAAAAATACATACATAGTAAAGAACAAAAATAAAAAAGAATTGCTTTTAAATTAAAATTTAACTACAACGAATTTATGAATTAAGTGCTGAAATTAGGTTTAAGGCAACATATAAATTTGAACCATATCTTAGTTGTAATTTACATTAATAGTTTTTCTCCTGAAAAAAAATATAATTAAATAAAAATACTTTAAATATATACAATATTTTCATTTTTACAAAATATTTCAATTGTGACAATTACCAATATTAAGTTTATTTGAAAATAGCTCATTTAAAGTGAAAAATAATTTTTTTTCTCTTTCTTGATTTGTGTGTTCGATTCCTTATTTCTCGAGTTTAAAATCTGAAAAATGCCTACTACACGCTCAAATACTAACGCGACCACTTCGTCGTCCGACCCATCTATTAACCCTTCTACTCATCCTACTAATCCCAGAGATTTACTTCCCACTGGAGGAATCAACCATCCATTCCAGTCAACCACCTCTCATTCAGAATCACACCAGGATGTGAGATCTACCCCTGAACTAGACGTTCTAGTGACTTCAATCGTAAAAAAAATTTTCTAGCATAAAAGTCAAACCCTTATTAAAAACACTCTCAACCCTGCTTGTAGTAGATTCGCGGGAACTGGCCAGAGTATATCCCCTGAACATCGCGATAGATTAGAGGATCTGGATAGAATTCCAGACATAGTGTTCGGTGTCTAAGAAATTTTTCTGGAGATGCAAGTGAATTCTCATCGTGGAAAAAAAGTGTAGAACGCGTTTTATCTTTATATGAGCACACTCGTGGCTTCCCCAGATATTACGGAATCCTCAACGTTATAAGAAACAAAATTACTGGTCCAGCCGATGCTGCACTAGAATCGTACAATACGGCCCTCAATTGGGAGTGTATCCTTCAATGTCTAACGATGCATTATGCTGATAAGCGTGATGTCACCACGTTAGAATATCAAATGACTTCCTTAGTTCAAGGAAGCGATACAATCCAAACATTCTACCAAATAGTGTATTCGCAACTTACATTAATTCTGAACAAAATTAGTTGCATGAACATCGGGGCAGAATCAATGAGACTACTTACGCAGATTTACCGAGATAAAGCCTTGGATACCTTCATTAGAGGATTGAAGGGCGACCAGGGTTACGCGCAATGAAAGAACCGATGGATCTTCGTCAAGCATTACATCTATGCTTGAAACTGGAAGACCAAAACTTTAGAAGTCAACACGCGAACCAGATAGCAAGAAAACTAAACCATCTAAATGCGCAACATCGCAACACTCCCAATTGCCATCCGCATTCAAATCAAACGCGGCCAAATCAATCGTTCAATCCCAATAATGTACGTTAACATTATCCAAATAATGTGCCACAACAATGGAATCCAAATTTTGCACCCCAACAATTTCAACAGAATTCCTTACCAAGACAACCGCTTCAAAATTTAACACAATATTTTCCCCAAAATCCAAATTAAATCGGTTTCGCAAGTTCATCCAAATAATTCTCAACAATTTCCTGGCAAGGCGCCCGCCTTTAAAACGGAACCTGTCAATGCTAACAGTCATCAAACTAGACCTGCACAAGTATCAAAACCACATGTCACTTCAACCAAATTCCAAAGTAATTTCCATATCGAAGCTGGCCAGGAAGGAACTGTTTCAAATAATCCTTCTATCCAACATACAGACCCAGTTTATGACCAGACACTTTACAATCAAATGATGCAACAGACAGACCAAACATATGACCAATCACTTGTAGAATACGCACAAGGACAACCTGAATTCTCTCAGTCAACAAATCAGCAACCAATGGATTATTCGGATATCCATTTTTTAGGTTAACGAATTCTTCTCTTCCGTACTTTGAATGTAGAGGGAAGAACGGCAATATTTTAAAATTCCTGATCGACACAGGTTCTAATAAGAACTACGTTCAACCTTCTCTAGTTACCAATCCGATTCCAAACAAACAAATCTTTTATGTTAACTCTGTAGCCGGAAGTATACAAATAAGTCATCACACTTATATTAATCTCTTTAATCTTGAAGACACTCGGATTAAATTTTTCCTTCTCCATACTCTCAAATCCTTTCACGGGATATTAGGCCATGACACTTTCAAAGAATTAGATGTAGTTATCCATATCAACAAAGACTACATGTCAATTCAGAATAAGGTCAAAATTCGCATAAAGCAATTTGTTTTCCAAAATATTAATAACATTAGTCTGAAGACTGACCACCTCAGTATTGCAACAAAAGAAAATCTTCAAGCCGCTGTGCGAAAGCACCCACATCTTTTCAGTGAACCTGACGAAAGGCTGACCTATACCACTAAGGTTGTAGGAGAAATTCGAACAACAACTGACACATCTATTTATACTAGGTGCTATCCTTATTCAATGGCCCTTAAAGACGAAGTCGAGAGTCAAATTAACAAATTAATGCATGATGGCATTATAAGACCCTCCAGATCTCCTTATAATTCACCAGTCTGGGTCGTACCCAAGAAGCAAGATTCTTCTGGAGCAAAGAAGCACAGACTCGTCATCGACTATCGTAAGCTCAATACAGTTACTATATCCGACAGATATCCAATACCAGAAATAAACGCCTTTCTTTCTCAGCTAGGACGCAGTAAATGGTTCACGGTGCTCGATTTAATGAGTGGATTTCACAAATTCCACTAAAACAAACAGATATTGAGAAAACGGTGTTTTTGGTGAACAATACAAAATACGAGTTCACTAGGCGCCCTCAATATTTCAGCGAGCTCTTGACGACATACTTCGCGAACATATTGGAAAAATATGTTTCGTATACATAGATGATATAATAATTTTCAGTGAAGATGAGGACACGCACTTGTCCAACATCCAAACTATTTTTCCAACACTTGAAAACGCGAACATGAAAGTTCAACTTGACAAGTGTGAATTTTTTAAATCGCAAGTCGAATTTTCATAGTGTCACAAGATGGCATCGAAATAAACCCATCTAAGGTGGAAGCGATAGTAAACTTTCCATGCCCTCAGACTTTAAAAGAACTTCGATCCTTTCTAGGATTATCGGGCTACTATCGTCGATTTGTAAGGATTATGCCAAATTGGCAAAACCTCTAACAAATATTTTAAGAGGGGAAGACGGACGTACGTCTAGGCATACCTCCAGTAAAAAACAAATAACATTCGATGAAAATGCGATAGAATCGTTCAAGAAAATTAAAAATCCACTCGTTTCAGAGGACACTATCCTCATGTACCCTGATTTTGACATGGACTTTCAGCTCACAACCGATGCTACAAACTACGAAAACGGAGCAGTTCTTTCTCAGGATGATAAACCAATTCGAGAACTCTGAATAAATCAGAGGAAAATTACGCCGCAAACGAAAAAGATGCTGGCAATCATTTGGTCTTTGAATTCACTTAGATTTTACCTATACGGTTCAAGCAATAAAAACAACAACAGCAAAATGAAACGTTGGAAAGCAATTTTGGAAGAGTATAACTACGAAATTAATTACAAGCCTGGAAGAACCAATATTGTTGCTGACGCTCTTTTCAGTGCTCCACCCGACACTTTTATTAACTCCTTGACTTCTACGGTGCACAGTCAAGGAAGTTCTTCTGAAAACCTTATTCCAAGTGTTGAAGTACCAATTAATGTATTTAAAAGTCAGATATCCTTAAATCTTGACGCACGTTCAACGAAAGAATTTTTAATAATTTTTCCCGGATATCACCGACACATTATAACAGAGCCAAGCTTTAATACCACAAACCTCATTCAAATTCTAAAGTCTGTCCTTAACCCATCTGTTATTAATTATATTAAAACCAATGAAAGAACTATGGGTATTATACAAGAAATTTTCCCATTACATTTTGCTTCATTTAAAATAAGATTTACCCAGTTGCAAGTTGAAGATACGATATAATGAAAATGATCAAGAGAACATCATAATAGATACACACAAACGGGCCCACAGAAATGAAAAAGAAAATAGATTACAGATTTTGGAAAAATATTATTTTCCTAGTATGGCAAAAAAGATTAAAAACATTATTAAAAAATGCAGTGTTTGTAGGGAGAATAAATATGACCGACATCCAAATAAATTGAAATTCAACCGACCGAAATTCCCCATTTTCCTGGTCAAATAGTTCACATAGATATTTTTTCTATTGAAGGTAAACTCGTTCTTACCGCCTTGGATAAATTTTCCAAATATGCCCAAACTAAAGTTATAAATTCTAGGAACATATAAAACAACCACTTAGAGACATACTCTACTCTTTCAGAATACCGAAAACCATAGTCGTTGACAGTTGACCTGAACACTTCATCAATTATTTTTATGGTTGAGGATGAATTAGGAACAAGAGTTTCAACAACACCTCCTTATACCAGCACAGCTAACGGTCAATTTGAACGCTTTCATTCCACTTTGGCTGAAATAATGCGATGCCTTAAGGCAGTAGGTATTTGCACCACTTTTGAAGAACTTTTGGGAAAATCTGTTCATGAGTATAACTCATCTGTCCCTTCTGTCACAGGAAAAAAACCCAGTGATATATTCTTTGGTAATCGAATAACCTCTAACTCAGCAAAGTTTGAAAAAGCTAGACAGGTGAATATGGAAAAGATAAAAAAGAAACAGGCAGTAGATTTAACGAATCATAATAAAAACAGGCAAGCTTTGAAAAATTACACACCCGGAGAAGAGTAAATAAAAGAGTTGGTTCAAAACTTACAAATAGATATAAAAAAGAAATAGTAAAGGAAAACAAATATACGACAATTCTGACAGAAAGTGGCCGATTATTTCACAAAAGTCACATACGTAACTGACATTATTTTTTTTACAGGTACTTACTATAATGTGCCAACGCCGAGACTCAACTACTTGACTATACGCACTCTCAACTGATAGCAATAGAGACAGTAATGGCCAAAATTCAAACCGGAACTTTTAGACTAATTCACATTATTGAACTTAGACAATACGAAAAAAGCCCTTAACGAACTTGAGAGACTAATACGAAAAGAGGTCGATATCAACCACTCCCTTTACCCATTCCTAACCTATCAAATTCAATTATCCCAAAATCAGTTAGGCAGACTTTTTCCAAAAGCAAAAATAAATAAAAGATCACTTAACTTCATCAGGAGGGCATGGAAGTCGATTGCCGGTAACCCCGATCACGCAGACTTTGCAATAAAAGGCAAAATTAATAACATCTTACAAAATAATAATAACCAAATTATTCTAAACAAATTCACTTTAAATAAAATAGAAGACTTAAGAAACATAACGAACAAAATAATGAAAATATCGAGCGAAGCTAATATTGGTAATGTAAAAAACGAATTAATATTAAGAATAAAGTCAGAAATGGAAATAATTAAAGAAGAAATAATAAATATAGAATGTGCCAAAAATTGGGCAAAAACTAATGTAATTAATTCTTTCATATTATCTAATAAAGAAATAAATATTGTAACTAAGCATTTAAGTGACGAAAATATACATTTTTTTAATATTGACGAAGCAATTGAATTTGCAGAAGTTAAAATAGCCTCAAATGGATCAACTATTATATATATTATTAATATGCCTACAACTCATAAAGAAATATGTAAATTACTTTTGTTAAAGGCAGTAAAAACAAATAAATTTGTAAACAAAATAAAACATGAAAATATATTATATCTTAGGAATAATAAATAAATGTAAAACTATATTTAATTTAAGCATATGTAACAAACACAATGTAATAAATTTACCGAATGACACATGTACGACAAATCTACTTAACAGCCGACCAGCAAATTGTACCAAGACCAACAACCAAAACGTGCCCCAGGTCAAAGAAATACTCCCTGACACATTATTACTAAATGGATTTAGCGGTTCAGTCCAAATTGATGACAACTTTCTAAACTTGCAAGGAACCTTTCTTATTAAATACCATAACTCCACCATAAAAGTATCCAATCAGGCATATACTTCGAAGGAGGTAACCGACTCAAAACCCTTACCAGCAATAGTTCAGCTTGACGCTCCATCCTTTCGCACGCAAGAACATCTGTCGCTAGAATTAGTAAAAGAGATAAACGCTAAAAACACTGATACGATCAAGACTCTGGAAGAACAAAATACCAAGGGACTTATGTATAACCGATATTGTCATACTATTATTATTATATGTACACGTAAATAAAATGGTGACAAAGTCTGTTACATTTCTTTTATTCTGGTTGCAGGAATTCTCTGTGTTCAAACTGAGGAGATACCATCAACCACTCATCCTACCACGAATATTTCAGCAATGGAGGAACATCAAGTTGTTCCCGATGTTATATCTGTGGCACCTGCAAAAGTTCTCTCGGTTACCTATCCCAGTGGTGTTTCTGTGAATGAGGGTAATGTTCTAACGCCTACTCATGTTAAGGACCAACCAACAGTCGGATGGGCAGCTGAATCCGGTGCTTTCTATACTCTCTGCATGACCGATCCAGATGCTCCGAGTCGTAAAAATCCCAAGTTTCGTGAATGGCACCATTGGTTGGTGGGCAATATTCCTGGTAATGACATTGAACAGGGTGAAGAACTATCAGGTTATATTGGCGCTGGCCCACCCCAAGGCACCGGTCTACATCGATATGTGTTTTTGATATTCAAACAAAGTGGCAAATTGACTTTTAATGAGAAGAAGCTGCCAAACAATAGCGGAAGTGGCAAGGAAATTTTCAAATTAGGAAATTTGCTGAAAAGTACAATCTGGGCAATCCAGTTGCTGGTAACTTTTATCAAGCCGAATATGATGATTACGTTCCAACTTTGTATAAACAATTAAAGGAATAAACAATTACTTACAATAGGAAGCATACTTTTGATCATCGGTATAAGACGGTTTAAATCGAAAAAACAGAAACCAATATTCAACCAATTCAAGACCACGCAGAGATCATAGAAGAAAAAATCGAAGAAGCTGAGTCTTCCCAAAATATCCAGAAGAAAAAATCTTCACCAAAAGTATCTCGCTTAAGCCAAATTCCGTTCTTTTAGTTTACCTGTAAAGTGCACATGTTTGCACTTGTTTTCATCATCGCATCAAGTTTCCTAGCACTCATTCCATCCACCTGCATTAACTGCATTCCATCACGTTCGGCTAGCACCTACTTCAAGTAACATGATCAACCGGTGGGAACACAACTTGCATCCAGTACCTCTGTGTCAGCATAAAAATAGTATTTAAGATGTAGATTTTAAGAAATTTCATGTTCAATTCTATTGTAGGCAGAATCGCTGCCAGTCGATATTTGAATAAAGTTTGTTTTTTAACATTTAAATTAAATGTAAATTAATTTGTACACGGGCAGTAAAATGTGAGTTTTTTTAAGGGTGTATACGGGCAAAAAACTCACTCTTGTGGAATTCGGCCCCTGATCTGACAACTCGCGGCCATGGAAATTATCATTCTGTCATTTTCAACCAGTATTTCTTTAGCATTTTCACTTTCCTTTATGTAGACGGAACAGAAAACGGTTGTTGGCTGCGCTTTAGACGCACAACTCTGTGATAAATCAATCCGGGAACCACCAAACTACCAAAACAATACTCAAACAGGCGAACTCGTAATCCTTAACGGAACACTTACAACAATTCCGATAATACGAGAAAGAATAGTATGCAGAGTAATCAATCATTTTGGGAATAAGAATAAAAGACAAGCCCCATAACCACAACTTTGATATCAGTATATGAAAAGAGAAATTAAGATGCACAGTGTCTTTAAATAACATTTTTTTTATTAATGAAAATTTCCACTGACAATTTCAACGAAGATGTTGGGTATAATACCATAGTAAAGAAATTAGTTTTGATATTCCAAAATATTTAAAAAAATTATCAACAGCACCGAAGAAGTCAATAGTGATTAAATTACAATCGTAAAATTTAATCATTTCTGAAAAACAAATAATACTTTAAATCGAAATTTTATAGTTGAATGCTTTTGGAAAAAGAATGGTTATAGATTTGAATGTACATATGTCTCTCTAAGGAATCCGAGTTCTTTTGTCTATGGACAATCACTTATTCCTCGAGTTTCGGAATGTTTACCTTAAATCATTTAGCAATTTTAGCAATAATATTCATTTAACCCCTATCAATTTTAAGAGACTTTATAGATGAAGCGAAAAACGATTTAATTATATTATAATATATAATAACACAAATTTACTAACCACCGGGGAATCTACTTTGTGTTAAGTCATACATAGTACGCAAATTTTAATTAATCTTTGTTATTATTATTAATGCATTTTTAAAGCATATCACCATACATGAAATTTAACATAGAATATGGATAATTCTATGATATTAAATGCGAATAAATGAAGATTCTTAAAAATAGATATTCCTGACAGAATAGTAACTGGCGACGAACCAGCATTCTTATCAATTTTAATCAACAACTTTTGTAATGAGAAAATGTAATTCCGGAAATAAACAGACCTTTTATTATAGTTGTTACGTAGTCAAACAATCAGCACATTCCAACTCTTGATGAATTTCATCTTGGAATTCGAATCCTTAATCTATTCGACGGATCTATTCTGCCAAATTAGCTGGTACATATGTACATTTTACAATACTACAACGCATCTAATTCCATTACTGGTCAAATCTGTAGCTCTAAACAAGTAACTTTTTCAGAATCGTACAATTCAGATTAGAACTTCAGTCTTTAAAATCTGTCTCTACTACACAGCACACATAGCTGAATTAAAATAAGATGGCCAAATGCAACTGCTTACTCACTATGGTCACTATTGTCTTAATGAAGGAAATGCTACAATTTACAACCTGCAATATATTAGACTCTCTACAGCCAACCGAAAACCATTCTCAGGTTCAAGAAAAGTGATTATCTTGTTTCCTATTTATATCTGTTCTACGGGTATTCGCTATTTTTTGGTCGCCACCCAAATAGCACGACTGCGGCATAATACGAGTATATAATAGTGTTGCATTAATGTTTGATAATATAATGCTATTCGTGTAAGTTGATTGTTAAACAAACATCACTTGTTAAACAAAATCATCAAGGAAGGCGTAGTATAATCAAATATGCATTTAAGGTGAAATGAACATTTTCACCCAAACTATAACAAGGTACACAGGGTACGAAAATGCATCCACTTGGAGATACAGATATTTTAAGTAAAACCTTACGCTGCTGCCCTGTTTCGGTCACTATTGAAATTTATGCAAATTTCATGCAAATTTATGCGGGTATCGTATCCCGTTGAACTTATAATTATGAGTACTTTAATTAACTTCAAACAAATGTTGCCCTGAAACTAAAGCGTCAAAAACTATTAAGGATTAAAAATGATTTTTTTTTTTTAAACTTAAAATTCTGATTCTGTCAACATTTTTTTAGGAATAATATTGTTATACATTTTATGATTTCGGGGATACGAGGATGGCGAGAAGAATTTGAATAAAGAAAACAAAAAGAGACCCGAGGTAAATTGTTACGTTGTTCACACTTTATTCAACAACAGCGGAAATTCTGAACTATGACAATTGACATTAGAGAATTAAAGTGGTGCCAAATAAGCTGTCAACTTCCAACTGTGGTGGATGGCTATGTTCGTGACTGCGTAAAACTCCACCCTTGTTAGGGGATCTCTCACCCGAAATCTGGGAGGATTTGAATTTAAATCATACCTGCTTTCATTCGCCGCGCAGATTGATGCCTTTCCTCTCTGGCTCGGTCGTGAATTTCTAGCAGTTGGATCTGCAGCTGCTGGGTGAACCCAGGATAAGACCTGGGTTCCCGCGGGTGTCCTAAAATAGATCTTGAGGAAGTCGCATCTCTCTCTCTCATATAGCATAGCAAATGGGGTCTCTTTGATTGATTCTTGCTGCGAAGAGCGAGGAAGCGAGGAAGGAAGAAGATCATCCCAGTCGTTCCTGTTTATCACCGACAAATTTGTCTAGATAGTGTACGAGTAGCATTGTTCTCTTCATCCGCTCTAAAAGTCCATCGGACTGAGGGGGTAAAGGTGTGGTGCGCATTCTGCATCTGCATTACATTTTGAAACACTGTGGACTCAAAATTCCGACCTTGGTCCTTTTTATATATAAGATCAACTGATCTCTTGCGAAGTAATGTGAAAACAATGCAAAATTACTTGCATAACCAGTTTGTAGTAATTAACCTAAATATTGACGTTTAATTCTTAATATCCTCGCTGATGGACTTTTCAACACAATAATACGCAGGCATTATTTATGTTTATGGTTTCTTCAAGGGTAATGATTAACAAGTGAGTTTGGAATATCTGAGACGATACCTTGCTAGGACTGTCGCCAGACATTTATTAGAACATTTTCCAGATTGAGGGAGACAAGAGCAATACGGAAATATCGGAAAACTCACATCCTGGTTTTGCAGAAGGCCAACCCGTCGACTTAGAGAAGCGATTGGAATTTTGCGATTACATTCTGGAAGGACACTTTTGCTGAGGACAACTCTATTGACAGGATTAGTTGATTGGACATATTAATTTTAGGGAAACCTTTAATTTGAATTAACATAATTAGGAGTTCAGCGATACCCCATTTGCTATCATGCACGCATAAATTGGAAAGATATTTTATATTTTCATTCAGAGTCAAAACAGGGCATCGTAAATCTTTCCTTAAAACCTCTGTATCTCTAATACATGTCCGACCACCTACAAAGAGAAATTTGTAGGAATATTTCCCTTTTCGTTTCACCAAAAGCTATTTATATTTGTATTTTACAAGTTACAAATTTGTGAAAAGTTGACTTATTTGTGAGTTAACGTTTCACCAAAGAAAATTAATTTACAAATTTTGTTTAGTATGTGAGAATATTTTACAACTGAAAGTTGACGTATAATTCCTCCTACAAATTTTGTTTCATATTGAAAGTAATCGAAAAAATATCTTTACGATGAGGGCATAATAGTAGCGATAGTGACGATCATGATTTAATTTTAAGAAAAAAAATGTATCGGCCGCATATAAACTATGTAATTTCGGAGTTATTTAATTTTAATGAAAAATATCGCCCAACTCGATGCAAGATAGAGGAAATAATTGCAATTATTGGGCCACAAATAGCTCACATGACTGAAAAAAACTTTGCGTTAACACCAAGGCAACAGTTTCTCAGAGCTTTACACTGTCTTGGAAATGGAGGGCAATACCATGGTGGAGCAGATATGCATGGGATATCTATATCGACCGTTTGCAGATGTGTTTCTCGCATTTCTGCAGCAATTGTTAATTTATTGTTTGATAGTGTTGTAAGTTGGCGAGTTTGAATCTGCATATGTCGACAGACATGAACAGCACTCCATAAATTGAATGTTGGTGTGTGGGCCGTACAATAACTTATATAATGCATATGGGAATTGGCCGGGAAGTGTGCACGATTCAAGGGTGTTACGAAGAAGTCCCCTTTTTTCAAAATCAAAAGTGTATTTCGACCTTTTTTACATTCTGTTTTGCTTGGGAATACAGGATATCCTTTAAAGGATTGGTTAATTACCTCCATTTTGAGAAACCCAAACCCTGATGTTGATTGTTATAATCGAGCACATAAATCAACTCGGGGAATAATAGAAATCGCGATTGGAATTATGAAGGAGAAATATCCGTCTCTGAAGCACTTACGATTGCAACCCATGAAGCCAGTTACTGTTATAAAATGTTGCATCACCTTAACCAACATTTGCCGACAAGTGCCAGATGGTATTTACGAAATGTTCACCACCACTGAGGAAGAAAACATGGATTTAAACGACGAAAATACTCAAATTGCTGAAAATTTTGATGACCGGGCTACCTTAGAATATTTTTTAAATCACTTTTCATAAGTAAATATTATATTAAATAACGAGACTTTTGAATTTTAAATCAAATATGTATATGTGTATTTATTTTATTTTTATTTTTAGTAGTCACTAAATTCAAAAGTGTTTCCTTCCAATACTTTTCTCTTCTCTTCCAGATCTGCAGTTAGATGGTTTCTTGGCAACCCCAAGTCCCGTTCCTTTTTCAACGCATCTAACTGCAAATTATAAATTTCGAGTTTAAGCCTCCTTTTCTACAATCGAAGAATATCCACTTGGTCAGCTAGCATTTTATCGTAGCCTTTGCGCTTTTTTGATGATACTTGAGGTCTGATTAAATTAAAAAATATGTACATAATATTAATAAAAAAAAATTGTGAGAAACAAGCATTTGTATTTACCTTATTTCCATCCCCCACGTTAGCGCACTGTGGTGACAGTACCTCTTAAGTAGGTACTGAAGAGGATTCATCAATTATGCCTTGAACTGTTGGCGATTCTTTACCGATAATATCAATAATGATATTATCGAGATCGGTTAAAATGCAACTAGTGCCACCTTCAGAACTAGTCTTCTTTGCATTATCAAGTTTAAGCTAAAATATAAAAAAAATAAAAAATTATACTTACCTGTACCTATGTACATATGTACTTACCACAGTTGCCCATTTTAAATTTTACCACGCAATATCTCAAAGATATTTCCAATCCTTTCCATTCAGAATACCTTGAGAGGATAACGAAATTAAAATATCTTTTGACGCATTTACTTTCACCTCGTGCGTTAGCGCATTACAAAATTTGCCAAATAAAATATCCTTCTTTTCTCAAAGAGACAAAAAAAATCTTATTTTGCTTATTCATTTTAATTCCGTGATTGTACGGCGATATTGCACAAATTTGTGACAAAACACTTGTGAATTACACATAGCATAGAAACCTGGTGCAACGGGAATTTTTACACTGGTAATCAACATGTTTATTTTTAAAGTTTTTTTGTCTAATCACAAATTTGTGGGTTCATATACTCGTATTTGTATTTGATGAAACGGAGAACGGCCACAAAGATGGTACTCCAATTTTTGGCAGGTGAATGCCTTATATATGTGCGTATTGTGGCCAGATCAGGGGGGGGGGGAGTATTTCTTACGTCCTTTGAGGAAACTTAGGCATTTCCCAACATTTTTGGCGACATCAAATATGTGGTCTTTCCAACGTAGGTTGTTATTGGAACACATACCGGTAATGGAAAGCTTTTCAGTTTCAACGATGCAAGTGCCATTCATGGATAATGGCTGGGTGTTTGGATTTTGCTTTAACGACGTCTCAGTGGCCTTGAGAAATTTTCGTGTTTCGAGTTATTTCGCAAGCTGACGGTTTATCAGCTTTTCCGTGACCTTGAAAAGAAGGGACTTAAACGTAATAGGTCTGTAGAGGAGAGACAAGAAGATTCGTCTTTTTTAGGGACGAACTCGAGAAATGCTCTTTTCCATCTGCTCGGAGTAGGATTGATGAAAGAGCTTGTGCCGGTACAATAAACGAGAAAAAAGAAGAATTTGCAAGTGCACTGGTCAAAGTGTGCACTTGTTGGTGGTCGACTCGGTATTCGTGAAGGGAATAGGAGGTATGGAGGGAATCCCCGCTGTATACAATTTCGCATTTTCGTCTTTGTACCATGACATATGGAATCTACCTTTCTTGTGGAGGTATGCAATTAAGCAAATGGAGCTGAAATTGTTGGAAAACCTTAGGTGAAAAGAATTGTCCATCATCTTGATACGTTCATTTAAAAAATAATCCATGCTGGTACATTAGTTGCTACGAAATAAAAATTATTATCAAAGGCAGCCAAGATTTTTGATTTGGTTGCGTTTTTGACTCCCACGACAATCCTGTTTAAGATTTCGCTTCAAGGGTGGGATGACCCTTTGCCAATAGAGGTAGCAGATACTGGCATTCGTTTGTGGTTTTACTCAGAACTGTAGAAATTCAGTTGTAAGTCATTCAAATGGCATCCTTTCCTTAGCAGAGACTCAACTTATTAGGGAAACCTGTCTGCTGTGGTCCCAACAAGTGTCGTAATAAAATATATTAAATGCTCTCAAGGCTGGGCAAATCCTTCCGGAAAGTGCTGGATATTTAGCAGTAGGAATTTAATTCAAAATGCATGCATGTTTTCGCCATCCACAGTCAACCTCAACCAAACTAACGGGAAATCTTCCTGCTTCTCGGATTGAATCATCGCATACTTTTACATATACAGGATGTGAATACGCCGGACCCATACCTATAACAATTCGCTTGCTTACGAGTAGAAAACTAAAATTGATAAAAAGATACATCGCGTTATTTATTTGCATGGCTATCAAGGCGCTTCATCTTAAACTGGTATCCGATTTAATAGCACAGGCATTCTTTGCAACTTCTAGGAATTTATAGAGAGACGTAATAAATGTAGCGTAATATATTCGGATGACACCAACTTGTAGGCAGCTTCTCGAACGTTAATGGAAATGCACACGTTAGCGCGCTCCAAGGAGTACAACTATAAGGTATCGGTAAAATTATTATTACTTTTCTTTTTTGTTAAATTATAAATCTTGATAAATTATAAATTATAAATATAAATTTAAAATGATAATACTTCAATTACTTATTTAACTAAGAAATAGCTATGTATCTGTTGCCTATGACAAGTGGCGAAAGTACTTCAAATTCAAAAATTTAGATTAAACAATAATAATAATAAAAAACTATTGATGGGGATAATACAATGCGAAAAGCTAGTTTAAAGAATAAACAGAAAAAAAAAACGGTAAACAATAATAATTTATATCAATGGATTGAAAATTGTATCTATGTCATTATGGTCAAAAGTGAAGAGCCATTTTTTAATACTATTTAAAAATACAGTTTTCTTCCTCTAACATCTAAGGTTTTCTGGTAAAGAATTATAAAGTCGAGGAGCGGTAGGCAAATAGAAACGTGAAAAGTGAGTTTTGAAAATAGTTGGAATAGTTACGAAGTTTCTTGTGTTGACGCGCAAATTATCACTTTCATGAAATCTAACATCGTAAAAACCGGAATTTTCGAAAAATATTCTTAAAACTTTATAACAATACAGATGTCTTAACGGAAGAATTGCTAAACATTTGAACAACTCGAAACTAGGTGTCCTACGATCGACTTTAGCCATTATTCTAATAACATGTTTTTGTTTAGATAATGAAGGCTCTATTTTATTAAAATAAGTGCCACCCCAGCAAGAGATACCATACTGCAACTTTGATTTAAATAAACCATTGTATACCATTTTTAAAACATTAAGATTGCAGTAGAGATTGAGATGGTACATTTGTCTGACAACCCGATAAAGATAATGCTTTAGATAAAAAGTGTGGTCATTCCAATTAAGCTTATTATCTAATATGATGCCCAGATATTTAAAGCTGTCGACACATTCAATTCTAAGGCAGTCATCGCTACAATTTATATTTTCATCAAAAGGCATAACACCAGGGGCAGTTGGGTTATTTAGACGAAAATGTAGGCAATTTGGTGAGCGATAATAAAGTGGTAAGTCATCACAAGTTACACCCTTGATATTGAATTCCATAAACTTAGTCTTACTACTAATTACCAGCTTATGCTCGTTATTAACATCCGAAAATAAATTGAGATAATTGTTGCTAGAATACGATAATGCAGTATGGTCAGCGAAAGCTGTGATTCTGCCCTTAAATGGTTGGATAAATAAGGAATTAATATATATTAGAAATAAAGTCGGACCCAAGACTGAACCTTGCGGAACTCCGATATTTAAAAAATTTTCAGAACTCAACGCATTTTTGACTCTTACAATTTGCTTACGATTTGAGAGATAGAAAGAAAACCAGTCGTGAATAAAACCTCTGAAACCCGCATTTAAGAGTTTATTTAAAAGCAACGTATGATTCACCATATCAAATGCCTTAGTTATATCGATGAACAGGCAAGAAGAAATTTGGGAGGCATTCAGACTAGTATAAATCTCCCCAATCAGTTTTAATAATGCAGTTTCAGTAGATTTGCCGCTTCTGAAACCGAATTGATGCTCGCTAAAAAAGTGAGCCTTATCTAAGAAAGAATGCATTCTAGACTTAATACCTCTTTCAAAAACCTTGGAGAAGACGGATAAAAGTGAGATAGGATGATAATTGTTCAAGACAGTGGTATCACCTTTCTTGTGAAGTGGTATCACTATCGCTATTTTTTTTTTTTAAGGAGTCAGGAAAAATACCTTTATATACACAACTATTAAAAATGAAACATAGAACATCGGAGATTTGAAAAGATATATTTTTTAGTACCATGCTTGAGATGTTATCAAACGAAGTTGAGTTTGATCTTTTGATTGAAGCTATTATTTTTTGTATTTCAAGTGGAATAAACTCTTCGAAGAAAAAACTCTCAGGCTGAAAACTGGTTTCTACTATACTATGGTCACAATAAGAAGTTGAACTAGCATTAGATATACTAGGACAAGAACCCACTTTGGAAAAGAAATTGTTAAACATGTTAGCAACTTCTAAAGGCTCAGAAATAGTAGAGTTGTTATTGTTTAGAATAATGTCTATGCTAGATAAATTTTTGTTTAGGATCTCAGAAACTACCTGACATTCTTTTTTACGGTTACCAATACCAATTTTAGCTAATTTGTTGCTGTAGTAATTATTTCTACAGATTGGTATTTCTGTTTTTACCTCTCGACAAATTTTGACGTAATATTTCTTTAGTCTAGTATTATTTGGGTGTTTTTTAAGGAGTAAACAGAGTTGTTTTTTCTTTTGGATTTTTTGCAAGAGTGAGGTAGACATCCACTGTTTCAGACAATTTAGTTTGTTGGCTACTTTATATTTCCTCTGGAGACAGATCGATATATAGTGCTGTAATTTATTAAGAAACACATCAAATGCTAAAGATGGATTAACAGATGCGTAAACATCATCCCAAAATTAAAAGTTTAGATGAGCTCTTAAGGCGACAAAATCTATTTTGGCGGATTCTCTGACTTCGGAATTACTTAATCGGTTGATTTGAGAATTCAGTTGAATACAAGTCAAACTATGGTCAGTAATTTTTAAGTCATATACCATTGTTTTGTAGTCCACTCGACAGTTCCTATGGAGTCTTATATAAATATGGTCTAAACAAGAATTATAACGCGTAGGTTGATTTAGCACGGACATAAAACCAAACGAATACAGGACAGACAGAAAGCAATCGACATCTGAAGTATCACAGAGGATATAAATATTAAAACCCCCCAACAATACTATATTTTTGGATCTCTGAAGTTCTAAAAATTCTGTGAATTCTCCCAAAAAGCATTTGATTGTACATTTATGTAGTCGGTAAATGCAGATGAAACAATAGTGAATACCAGAAACTTCGCAACTAAAACTTATAATATCATCGCTCACCAGTTTACATTTTTTAACTACACACTGTCTTAAAGAATTTCTATAATATACCGCGACTCCACCAGCTGCATATGAATCGTTACAATGAGCATCAATTATAAAATTTGAAATGATATCAAATTCAGATCTCTCTTCCTCAAAAATCCAAATTTCAGAAAGGAAAATGAGATTAGGTAAATGATCAAAAGATGTGAGATGAGCGAGAAATGCATTAGTTCTCATGCTACGTATATTTTGATGTATAATACAGAAACCAGAAGATATATCATTGACTTGATGGTCAACACAGAAACATTTCAGATTATCATTAATTGAAAAACTACTATTACTACTACAAGGAGAATTCAAAGTAAAATTATTATTAGGCATAGCTTAAATTAAATACTCAAACTTTCAAGTTTATGAAAATCATCAAAAGAATTAATTCTTATTACTCTATCTCCTTCTTTTTTCCTAATAAGTATACAAGAATTCCTAAACCAAACAAATTAACATATATTTTTATCTTTAAGTTATCTTGCCTTTTTCAATAACGATCTTGAATAGCTCGTGAGACAGTCGTTGATATATATCTTGTAGCTCTTGATGCTGTTGCTGCTGCCGTCACCATTAACGTTGTTGTTGTGATGAGAACCAGACAGAGGAACTTCCTTACTTCCTTAAGCTGCACAATTTCACTGTACAGCATTTCCAATGTTATTGCTGACTGACCCGAATTGTTGTCATCATGGTAGGCAAACGTTAGGGGAGTAGGTGCTGCATTAACAATAGATGTGGAAGTGCTAGCAGTAGATTTCTGGCTGGAATTAGTACTCTTAGCAGAGGCAAGATATGCAGACGAAATGGGAGCGTTAACGAAAACTGATTTCCTCCGTTAAGTAACACAACTGACACATTTGAAACCTTGGTTGTTTATTTCAAAGAAATCAATTTCTCTTTTGTCTAATTTTACAGACTTAGCATGATAATATTCATTACATGTAACACATTGGATTTTTAGTTCATATCTATCTATTTTAGCGTTACATAAGCAGCACTTCATATTTATTAATTTATTAAGACTTTTTTATATTTTACTCGTAAATGAGAAAAAATTTTACTGAAGTAATTTCGCGTGTGTCCGCATCAACCCTTTATCACTCTACGATTATCGAAAGAATGCACCAAGTTCGAATTTATTCCACCACATAGCTCTCATTTTGGTGGGCTTTAGGAAGCCGGCATTAATCTGGTGAAACGACATCTTAGTCGCGTGGTTTGAAACAATATCCTTATTTTTGACTTAGCACTCCATTATCCCAAATTAAGGCTTTATTAAATTCAAGACCCTTATATTCACTTTCTGATTCCGATATGTACGGATTTCGCACTTGCGATGCCTCAAACTCATTCAAAGCATGACAGAAGGAGCACCGAATATTTGACATCCTTACAACAGCGCCCTAAATGGAGAGACATTACACCAAATTTTCGCATCAGAGACTCAAAGAACCAAATTTCTCATCTAAGATAGGCATGTACGCGTTGCAACTCTACGAATAAGTTTTGGTAATTTAAACGACCCGTAATGAAACTATCTCTTTTATCACGGTTCAAAAATCATTCAGAGGGGGCAACATATTAAGTATTGCAACGAAATTATTTAAATGGGGAATTTTGAATTCATGTTATTATTATGTTACTTAAATATTTATCAAACTAATTTTGTAAACTCGACATAAAAAATCTATATTGAATTCATTCTAAACTAAATATGTAAAATTTTAAATTATTATTTACTAAATTTTTCTAAAACTATATGTAGCTTAGACAACTAAATCCCAATTTACACTATGATTTAATTAATTGCTCTCTTTAATCGAAATGGACATATCAAATATAAATGAGCGATATTTGCTGTTACCATTTATTGATGCAATTTACCATCGCATAATGTGCAACAGTATGACTCATGAGAACTTTTTTTCTTACTGAGTAAATTTTCAGTTGGTAATAGATGACTGTTGTCTGTTGTCAAACTTTCCATTTTTGCGTTCGTTGCCCCTTAAAGTAAATTACAATTAACAAGTTCTTGGCACTGTTTGCAAATTCTTTCGATAGTTAAGGAAAAATTATCAGCTTATCACCGAAACTAACTCCAGTAATATTTAGTTGTATTAAGTTTGTTGTATGATACATATGACGAATGTGGGAATCTGAAGTAAACCGAAGTCGATGTTCCCCATCTGCTGGATCTCGTAGCAAAATGTGGAGAACTTTGGATGCACAGATGTGTTATCACAACGACGTGGAAGTATTTTTAAAGTATTTTTAAAGTATTGGTATTACCCAATACGAGAATTATTCATGTTCTGGATTTCATAATACTAGTCAAACAGTCATTACGATTACTGAGCCAAAATATATTAGAGATTAAATATAGAACGCAATTGACTTTACTCTATCCAGCAGATATCAGAGGATCCAATCAATAAATCGAATTCCGAATGCAATACCACCAACTAGAGAGAATTCAGAGCAAGTTATCCAAAGCCTCAATAGTGCCTCTAAAAATATTTCAGAGCAAAGCTAGAGGAATATTGAGCTGGAAAAATAAGCTAATGCTGGTCTATGATGCTGCAGATCTGCACCGGTTTTTTAAGGAAACCAAACTAAAAAGGTTGCATAATTTCAATTTGGTGGAATATTTTTCGTTTAAGGCCAAAACATTATAAGAGCTTATTCAATTATAAAAGGGAGGAGTGTAGGGAATATCTGAGGTCCGCAAAATGGCAAGTCAACAAAAATGAAAATATTCAGATACTTTGAAGATACTTCCATAGATTGTAAAATCGGTAACTTCCGTTTTCAATAAATTAAACAAATTTTATATATTTTAAATATCGGAAGCATTTTAAGTTCAATAAAGCCTTCACGATGAAAGCATAACTGCAGTATTAGATGGTAAAGTGTGACAAATTGGTTTTCGTCACGCATGGGTGTTAGGCAATCATGACTCATGATCTTACATTTTTCCTCAACATTTTTGGGATGGCGCCGGGTTTAATTTTGTTCGATATACTAATTTTTTTTTACTTCTTTCTGTCGGTAACATCATTTTGTCGGAAATTACAAATATAATGCTTAACATGAAGAACAAATTAGAAACTACTGCACCGTGTGTAGTGTACAGTAAATCTTAAGCAATAAACTTTCGAAACACAACCGAGCATTGAAGTGGAAAACTTCAGAGATATTTAATTTAAAAAATTCACAGATTGGCTGAAAAAACATCAAACTCTTCCACTATTATACACTTACATATAAATCTATATGCATATTTTTTGGGACTTCAATTTATGTAAAGAGCGCAAGTAATGACACACTTCAAGGTCGTTCACGAGCGAATATGATTACACTAACCTCCCCCTGCATCCGGATCGACCATTATGATGATTTAAAAAAATAATTTACATATCGCAAGTTGGTATTTCGGTACAATGAAAAAATATTTGAATTAGAAAACGAAACATGGAAACATTAAATCATATGCGTTCAAGAAATATAGTGGTGAAATTTAGGAAACAGAGTCCGTGAGTTGAACATGCAAATGAAAGCATACAAAATGCATTACGGAACGGAATAGCCTAAGAATGGAATTGCCATCATCTTAATAGGTTAACTCCTAGATAAATTCGTAAACGTATCAAAAATTAGAGTTTGATTGATTGCAATAAAAATTGAACACGAAACTTGGAATATTATAAGAACGTAGTTAGCACTCCGAAAAAAAAATGTTTTGGTATTGACCTTTATATCATTCACAATTACTTTTTCTTGATAGAGGGTTCAACATTACATCTTTTGACTTTGCTGAAAATACGGAATTATTAGTACTAAACTAGTGAACTTTGAAGTGGTAACAGAGAATTACGTCATTACTTGTGTAACTAACATTAACGTTTTATACAAATTCATCTGCCCCTAATAATACCTCACTTTTCACATGTCAGAAATCATTGCAGCATGACGTCCACTTTTCCCCAGTCGTGGAAAAGTTTTATCTATTAGCCTAATAATTCTAGATATGTGATTTCAAACCAATTAGCATATTGCTATATTCATCAAAGATCCTTAACTTATTGCACAGCAAATTCTTTAATACTTATCACTTCATTAGTTTAGTTTTATATGCATTTTATTTTCTTAACACTAACTCTTACATTCTAACAAAAAATGCTTAAATGCTAGCTTACAATTACTTAATAATCTTACACTAACTTACTGGCCCCACACAGGCACTCTAAGCTACTCTAAACTCTTATAACTATGTCTTTCGACTTCATTTACATTTTCTTAGAACTATTTATTTTGTATACTTAAAGCTAAGAAAAAAATTTGTTAACAAAACTTAGCATATGGACATAATTTTTTATTTTTAATAAAAACCTAGTATCTAACTTAAAATAAACCTTAGCCTACCTAAACTAAATGTACAATACACATAAACACACATAGACGTTATACACAATCATATACATATATCAGTATACACCTTTGTATACACTGATATATGTATATGTTTCTTAAATGCTAACCTAAACCTATGTAAGCCGGCCATCGCTGTTTACAGAGAAAACAGATTGGTCAGCTCTGCCTCATTAGTGAGGCTGGTCCGTAATTGACGGAAACGACGACGAAACATCTTCTCCATCATTCAACCAACAGAAATGCTGGTGCTGCCGAACGACATCCCTCTTATCGCGATTCCCCACCGCCCTACTGAACCTGAAGCTATCCACACTGCCGTGTGCGACGTCTCTGTCGTAGTTGAGTCGCCTGTCCCCAGCTGTCCGAGCGACATGGAAGATTAACGGCACCGCTGATCTATCCTGGATCAACCCTTTCTGATATAGGTAGAGGAATGCTTCCGGTGGAACGAAGCCGTCAGAGCGCACACTCTCGTGGTAAAGGTAATTGGGGTAATAAGCCCCAGATATCAGGTTATTCGTCGACGTCATTGCTCTTGCAATGTGCCTTCGAGTCAGCTTAATTACGAAGTTGTCCACTCGTATTAGGTTCGCCCTGTTGTAAAGGACCTCATTAGGATACAATTTTTTGTACTCCGACTCTGGTGTTCTATACAAGCGAAGACAGGCCCTAAGGCAAGCCCTCTCAAACACCCGAATCTTTTCCATTAAGCTTGCTCGTACATTGAACCACACGGGACAACCAAATACCAGCATGGGCCTAATAAGGGCCATGTAGCAGATTACCTTTACCCTCGCATCGAGTTGGCTGCTATAGAACAGTCTCTTTGTAAGGGCAAAAGCACCTTTAGCTCTGGCCAGAGCAGCATCTACATTTTTGCCAAAATATAGAAACTGATCTAGCCAGATTCCAAGGTATCTGACTACATTTCGACAGGCAAGAGGCTGTCCGTGTTGTCCAATAATCGAGAACTTTCTCCAATTTTTTCTGGTATCCCTAGAGGCCCTAGACAACGGCGTCCTAAAGAGAATGGTTTCCGACTTCTGAAAGTTGATTTTCAACTTCCAGTCATCGCAAAATCGTCTTATCTTATCGAAGTCACGCTGCAAGAGAGTATTAATGACCTCGATTTTTGGACCTGTTCTGTACGCTATCAAATCGTCTGCGTACGCAATAGTATGGGGAAATGAACCTATCAAGTTGCTTGTAAAAATGTTAAAAAGGATCGGCGAATTGACCGCGCCTTGCTGAAGACCATTTTTAATTTGAAATATTCCAACAGAAGTCACATCGCCATTTTTCACGATGAACTGTCTGTTGGTTAGCATATTATAAAGAATGTACAAGAGTGGTTTACTGATCCCCAGCCCAGTTAGTTTATAGAAAAGACCCTCTAACCATACGGTGTCGAAGGCCTTCTCCAAGTCAACAAGGCAGGCACCAGTACATTGTTTTTTGCCTTTATTCCATTGGATATCGGACACCAGTTTAGACGCGGCATGTGAGATATCATGTCCCGCCTTAAAACCGAATTGATTATCCGAAACTATATGTTTGTCCTCATCCCACCTAGTCAGAGCTCTATTGATTACCTTTTCAAAAACCTTACTGATATTCGGAAGGAGACTTATCGACCGGCGATTCGCCGGATTGGATATATCCTTTTCCTTTTTGGGGATAGGTTAAACCACCGCCGTTTTCCAATGCGCTGGATAATGTGCATTATTCATTGCATTATTAAACAGGGTGGTGTAAATGTCCACCGCTTCTAGAGGAAGATGTCGAAGCACGATGTTCGGAATACCATCGGTCCCCACCGATTTCTTAGCCCTGATTGTGTCGAAGATCTCATGGAGTCTCGCCTTCGAAATGAACGGGGGTAGGCCACCCTCTCTGGCAATGACGTTATTTGCCATATTTTCGTCGCTAAACCGGGTGAAACCAGAGCCCTCAGATCGCCAGTTCCCTATTTCATTTCGAATGCGGAAGTCGTGCACCAAGACGCGACTGTCCAGGTCGTAATTAGGGCCAATGGTATCAGTGGCCTTGTATACTTCCTGGAAAGTCGCCCCTATGGCCTCAACCTTCTCCTGTGGATCCTCGATCACAAAAAAGTCGTCATCATCAGCGGCCTCATTTGGATCAATGCCTGCTATTGTCAGTAACCGTTCGTTGTCTGTTGTCCGGGCTATTTTAAGACACTGAAGGTCGTTTTGATTTCTTCTCCGAAATATTTTATTTATTTGCGGAAACATATTCGGGTTGCTGGTGTTTACAGCCCGAACCTTGTTGTTCCAATACAAACTTACAGAAATTCTGTAATTTTCTTTTATTAGCGTTTGTATATTTTTAATCGACGACTTCAGTGTCCTAATCTCCGGGTCTTGTCGGTCAGTTAACTGTCTGTACAAGTTTTTAAGTCTGGTCAGAAGTCTACTTTTCTGTCGGTGCAGTGCGTCAATAGTAGGATTGCGGAACAGGTCTTCGTTAGTCATACGTCGATACCGCGGTATTGTAGTGTCCATAGTTTGTTTAATTGTCTCGTCCATTTGTTTTAGGTAATTGTCGATCTCCTCGTTTGACAAATTCCTATTGGACGGTGGGTGGATCGTGTTCGAGGAGAGCGCTCTAGTCAAGGTTGCGGAGAAGCGTGTCCATCGAGTCTTACTGTAGTTGTAGGAATATCTTTGGACAAACTCCTCCAATTCCGCAATTTCGTTGGGAACTGTAATTTCGGTGCTAAAACCGCAATGGTCGCTGTCATACACGAATGTGCGCAGACAGTTTAATGTTTGTAAATTCGTACCTGTCAGTCGTATACGTTCGTCGTACAGCAGTAGATCCAAATAAGACCCGCCTCTGGGAAACGACGGGTTATCCGGCGCTTTAAGACCGAGTCTGTACATGACATCGTGCTGACCCACCAATCGAGTAGTAGGTTCCCTCTAGTATTTGGCAAATTATTTCCCCAATCTCTATGTCTAGCGTTGAAATCCCCGCCGATTATAAAATAATTCTCCCCCGATTCCAGCCTCAGAAGTCGAAAAAGCGTGTCGAGCTCTGTAATGAATAGGGTGGATTGTGAAGCCTCAGGTGCATAAACAGAGGCCAAGTACAGCCGCTTTCCACTGCGGAGCGGGATGTAAACGACGACTGCCTCCAACACCTGGAACCTGCGCAACACCCCCTTGTACACTCTGTGAAATTTTATACCCTCTTTAATGAAGATCGCGACACCGCCTCCACATTTGGATCTGGGCCGGTTTCTTCTTCTAACAATATAATTATTGTACTCCAGTTTGTGCTTATCGGTTAGCTTGGTTTCGCTAGCGAAAAGCACATCAGGAGTTTGGTCTTGTAGCAATTTAAACATCGCGGCTCTTCGTTCGATCCTAATCAATGAATTCACATTCACCGCAAGGACCTTCAAAGTTTGCTCCACCATGTGCGTACCCATTACGGCATGTGTTGCGTTAGGCCCGGCAGCAACGCGTAGATCTGGTCCACCCGCTTGGCCTGTTCTTGAACCTGCTTTTGCAGCTGAGCCATCTGCCCTTGGATTGCGAGCAAGATGGCGAGCATGTTGGGTGCAGCTTCCGTTGTTCTCGGCATCGGAGCCGGAGAAGCAACAGTCGCTTGCTGTACCGTAGCCCCCCTACCTGACGCCATTTGGGCGTAGGAAATTTGGGGCGTGACGGCTGGTGTTTGAAACCTCACAGGTGAACGTTTGACCTCCACCTTCTGCTGCCGAGCCAATTTTGCTTTTTTAATTTCGGTGAACTTAGGACAACCCCGATAGTTTGCGGTGTGTCCCACGTTCCCACATAATACGCACGAGAGCTGCGACCTATCGGATGCTCCGTCAACACCCAGAGCACACTCCTCGGAACTGTGGTTCTTTGCGCACTTCACGCATCGAGGCTGCATTTGGCAGTTCGACGCGGCGTGCCCGAACCTCTGGTAGCGAACGCATTGTATAACGCCTTCGCTCCTTTTTAGTTTTTCCCAGTGAACCACCTGGTAGTCTAGGACATTGATACTCCTTAGACTATCCAGACGGCTTTCGGGACTGAGCTGCACCAAGAAGTACGGCAGACTCCGTTTCTCCCGTCTAGCTCTAGCTGTGGTAAATGGCTTTACCCCCACAAACTTGAGTCCTTCGCACTCCTTCTCTTTGAGCAGTGCCAGGATCTCCTCCGGATCAGAAGACGGTTCCAACCCTTTCAGCAGCATCGATTGCCGCTTTTCACACTTCGGTGTGTATGAATAATGCTCCGTCGTCGTTTCTTTTAGCAGCTCTTTCACTTTCGCGTAGCCCTCCACTGTATTACAGTGGATGGCATGGCGATCGTTACCCAATCTCTTAATATTAAAATTATTACCAATGACCAACTTACACAGGTCCTTGGTTGGATTTACCTCCAGTTTGTAGGTGTTGATCGGAGGCACCTTCTCCTTCTTCTTCTTCTGCTGCTGCTGCTGTTGTTGTTGTTGTTGTTGCTGCTGCTGTTGTTGTTTTTGTTGTTGTTGCTGTTGTCGTTGTTTGTGTTGTTGCTGCTGTTTTTTCAGCTGTTGTTGTTCTTGCAGCTGCTGCTGCTGTTGCTTTTGCAGCTTTTGCTTTTGCTGCAGTTGTTGTTTCGGCTGCTGATGGCTTTGTTGTTGCTGCATTTGCTGCTTTTGATGTTGGGAGCTCTCTAATTCTTGTTGCTCCTTCTGCCTGCGTGCAGTTTGTCGTTGCTTAATAGCAAGCAATTTTTCATTAAGTATTTGTATGCTGCTGTTAAGCTTTTTTATTTCTTCGTCCTCATCTTCGAATTCGGATGCCGCTAGAGAGGCAAATTTATTGTTGCCGCCCTTATAATGGACCTTATCAGAGATGCACATGAACGTATCATCTGTCTGTTTTTTATTTTGTTGTGTTGTTTTTGCTGTTTCAGCTACCAAAGCAACACCCATTTTTAACTTTGTTAAGTTAGGAGTGGTTTTTAACGGCCGCCTCCTTTTAATGGCTTTCGCCACGGCACCGGCAACACCATTGTTGCCTTTTACAACTCCCGTTATGGGAAGAGCGGAACGCTCTCCACCATCCATCACTTGATTTCCCGAACGGTTTTGTTTTGATAACACTCTATGTCTTTACACAATTTGTGACAAATAAATAAATAAAAAACTGGGCTCGAACTCGCGTCCCACGATTTAATGACCGACGCCGCTACCCGCTTGGCAATCGAGTCAACCAATAAATTTGCGATAATTGTCTATAAGAAAAAAAAAAACTGAATTGTCTTTTTCACTAGGAAAAGCCGAGACGCGTCTGTTCTCTGTGGAGATCTGCGAACGACTCACTTATCACTTCATTGGCTAGATAACATACACAGTCCGGTCTTCGAACTAATCGCAACTGCTCCACGGCTGTGGTTATCATTCTCAAAGAAATAAGACACGATAACGATGAGAAATCTGTTAGACAGAGAAATGTCACTGAATCTTTTGATTTTTTTTTAAGAACTTAACACTCAAGTGGGTATGAATACACTTATAATGCCTTAGCATGTGTTAAGTTTTTTGGAAAATGGGATAGAGAGAGAAGGAAAGATGTATGGGTTCAGTGGTTTATTTCGCTCTTAGGTTGCATCCAACATTTAATGGGGAGACTCAATTCTTAGTGGAAGTTGGCTTGCTGTTGATTTCTAGTTAACTACTCATCTTATTTGATTTTCGTTAACTGAAAAAATGAATATTTCTATCGGGCGAGGCTGGGATTCGAACACCGCACCTTCTGATTTGAAGCCAGTCCACTAGCACTTGAGCCACAGCCAATCAATCGCCGGCAAAGTCTCATTGGTACACCTCTATGAAGATGATGTTCAGTTTCATTTAGCCAATGTCCAATGAGAAATCTATGATAAAAGAACTAGGTAGCGGCTTATTGAGAATCTGGAGCTAAAAAGTTAGTTGTCGCAATTCACACTGATTGCAAACAGAATATCCAATTTCTCCTCTTTCTTGACGTATGGCTCTTCAAAAGTAAGTTAAGATCTGAGTTGCGTCTGCAAAAAGTCTAGATTACATGTACCTATATGTATAACAAATTGCAAGCTATTCTCTGATACTAACACAATCACTTATTCTGATGCTGTTTATTGTACCCTTGATTCATTTTTCCCAACGAAAGTTAGAAGTGATTTTCAATGATGCTATGCGGTATATTTATGGCCACGGCAGATTTGACCATATATCTGAGTACTCCAGAAATTTCAGTTAGCGAAGCAATACAAAGAATAAACTGAGGGCGCGATGGACCAGATTACATATCCTTCAAAATATGTGCTATAAATGGAAATTTTTTTTTGATTGGCTCGCCATATTGTTCAATCAAATGATAAGAGTCGAATATCTCACAAGTGGAGGGTGGGATTTTTGGTTGGAATGTATATACGAGTATATAGGCAAATCCGACGACAAAAAAAAATGTTACACAATTCTGGACAGTTAACAACGCAATATTGTTAAACTCCATATGACGTGATTCACTTACGGATTATGATCGATGAACATCTGTATATTGTCTGCATCACTAAAATTACATTTTAGTCTGAAGTAAGCGATTTCGTGGCTAAAAAATGTGGACTTATCAGGGTGAAGTTTCAAAACATAATTTTTGCAAATTTGGAAACCATCTCCTAGGTTTCCAACATATGGGTTTCGAATAACCAATTACTACCAGATCATCCATATAAAGGAATGAGTGCTCCGCAGATAGTCCAGAAAATAATAACATATTATTTGAAAAAAATATTACGCTATATTAATTGCGTAAGGTAACCCCTTGTAGCGGAATGAATCTTTGGTAGTTGAAAACGAAGTCTCCTTGAATCTTCATACAATTCTGTTATAATAGATGAAATCAAATATGAGATCGATGGGTAACTGTTGGTTTCCCAACATAGAAATATTAAAATTACCACCGAAAGCGACGTCGTAAGCAACCGAACGAGGACATAGAAGAAGAAAACTTTAGGCTAAATATCAAATGTGCCCGATGAGCAATTTGTGATGCACCATCCGGCTCTCTTATTATCATACGCGGATGATCGCTTGACATTACACCGCCAAAGTTTCTTGCAAGTTTCATTCAATTGAGACTTTTAAATTGAAGAAAAGTTTATAACGTTCAACAAACGTCGGTGTATTTTATTTTTCTTGTCCCACAGAAATCGACCGCGAAGTGAATCAACTATTCACTCTTGCAATCCCCAACATTATATCTCGACATTCCCTAGATTGATAATAGTAACCGTCAGCTGGTATTGTATTAGTTTGCCGGGACTATAAGTCTAGACGTCACTGTGTGGATGGCCATGGCTCATGATCTAAATACATTAATTTTTCAGGCAACTAAATTCATGTACGATGAGTGGTTGCCTAGAATACAACAAGAAATCCGATTACACTAATAATTTAGTCTCCCCATTAAAAGTTGGATACCACCTTTGAACATGCAAATTAAAGCCAAACATCTTTTATTCCCCCTATATGCCATTTTCCCCAATTATATCACCACTTTGAGCTTTTTTACTTGCCTTTTTATTTCGTGTCCCATTCACAAATTGTTTTTTGTAAAAAATATTTTTAAGTGCTTGTAGTCCAATTATAATCACACGCTCAGTGTGAAAGTTTTGAAGCTTTTGGATGCAAAAGATGTATGTACTGTCCCGTGGCAGTTTGGTTATTACTTTCTCCACAGATAATACGAGTAAATCTATGCTTTATTTATAAATTTATAAACCTATTTATAAATCTGTGATTTATTATCTGTGCTTTCTCTTTATTTGTATTTTTGTTCTAATGTACGAAAAATAATGTTTGTTTTCTGATAAAGTTCTTATTATTAGATATTATTCGAAGAAATAATGCACATGCACCGTGCACCGAGACCGAAAAGCAGTGCTAGACTCCGCATATATTGACGAACCCAGTCTTTCCGTCAGAGCCCCATATTTAAACGTTGTTTTATTTATTACTATGAGAACAATGCTTTATAAGTAACGCACCAATCTAGAAGAGCACATCAATATTTTCTCTTCTCTAAAGCCACAAAAATTTGGTGTGCTAATTTTCGATGTCGACCCAATCCCGCCTGCATTCAGGTGACTTAAACGGAACACTCCAAAGCATTGTCGATGTTATCGTAATAGAAAATTAATTTGTGAACTGTGCCGCGATTACAGCGGTATAAATACGGAATATTATATATATTCTCTACTAATCTCTTAGCATCATTATGGAGATAGGCCACCGGCGGGATAAGACCCGATCGGAGCGTACTCTCACTGTTCCTTATCACCTTAATCACGAAGTTGCTAATCCTGTTCAGCCAACCCCCATTGTAAAGAGACTTATTCGGAAAATATTTTACGAGATCTCCCTCGAGAAGATTATGTAGAGGCCGAGACAATTTCTTAGGCCTGATTATTATATATTACATATGACTTTTCACTCAAGTCAAAATGATTGCTGTAAGACAATTTTCTTGTGGCTTCTTGGCCCCGGTCAGACAGATATATATATTGTCAAAATATAACACATGGGCTGAAAAGTCCGTGCCGTTTTATATTGTAGTAAAACACAAAATTTTTGCAAAATTCAACTTTATTTATCAATATAGTTGCCTTCGAGGGCGATACACTGATTGAAACGATTTTTCAATCTTTCGATACCAGTCTTGTAGTACAATTTCGGTTTAGCCTCAAAATAGACCTCTGTTTCGGCGATTACTTCTTCATCGGTCTTAAATTTCTTTCCGGCGAGCATTCTTTTGAGGTCTGCGAACAGGAAATAGTCGCTGGGGGTCAAATCTGGAAAATACGGAGTGTGGGTAGGCAATTCGTAGCCGAATTCATTCTTCAACTTTGCCATCGTTTTCATCGACTTGTGACACGGTGCAATGTCTTGATGAAACAGCACTTTCTTTTTCTTCGAATGCGGCCGTTTTTCTGCGATTTCGTCCTTCTGAATCATCAACACGTTGTTGTTTTTGGTCGACTGTGAGCAAATGCGGCACCCACTTTGAACAGAGCTTTCGCATGTCCAAATATTCATGTATGATATATCCAACACGCTCTTTCGATATCTTCAGAGCCTCAGCTATATCCATCAACTTCACTTTACGGTCATTCGTAATCATTTTGTGGACTTTTTTGATGTTTTCATCTGAAACAGCCTCTTTTGAACGTCCACTGCGTGCATCATCTTCGGTGCTTGTAAGACCACTTTTAAATTTTTCAATCCACTTGCGAATGGTTCGTTCGGCCATTCAGAGTCCGGGTAACACTTATCAAGCCATTTCTTTGCATCGGCTGCATTTTTTCCCATCAAAAAGCAATGATAAATCAACACACGAAATTGCTTTGAATCCATTTTTTTCACAATAACAAAAGTTGCTTCACTCACAATGCTATATCTCGAGAGCTAATCGTCCGACAGCTGTCAAATTTATACACTTATCTTTTGAAGGTTGGTACTAACTCAAAATGGTATGGATTTAATTCAAGTGGTGCCCTCTCTTAAAAACGGCACGGACTTTTCAGCCCATGTGTTATATTCTTATGGCCGAGTCGGATATCATGATTTTTAGGTACCCGTGTTTCCCCGTTCCTAACAGTCATTATATAATTTCGCGCGTCCATCCATCCATTTCGAAGTCCATCTCAGTTGAGTTTTAAACTGTTCTCAACTTTAAAAATTAGTTTATGTTTCCTATAGTCAAATATGTAGCGCTCGAACTCATCATAAAGTCAAAATTATTGTCCAGGATAATGAACAGAACTCTAGGGATTGTTTATGAGGATTAGCTGGATCAATCGTACCCTTTTCGGAATATACTATTTTTATTTTTCAGTAATATATATTTTTAGTAGATATATTTATTATTGATACTTAAATGGTATATGGGTCGATGATATCCAATCAATAACTCTTAAAACAATAAACCATGAAACAAACTCTTCTGACATTACCCAAATATACAGAACATCAAACAAAAAAAAATAAAAAAAAACATCAATAGCTGGATCTTTCGCAAATCTTACATGTAAAACTAGTTTTCTAAAAAAGGCAAAAGCTACTCGCAACATATCATTAAAGAAAGGAAAAGAAAACACAAGTAACGAGCGTTTATTAACAACCTTTTGACACCAGCAAAAAAAACATTTGTCCTGGCTTGCCAAAAGCAAAGTCAAATAATGCAATTAGAACTTTGTGGGAGAGAACATCGGGTAAAGTGTTAGCAAATAAATCGGAATATTGTGCTACCATGCATGTAGACTCTATCAATGATGTGAGTAAAATCGCTATCTAATCAGAGCGTTAGTCGAAGAGAAGCACAGAACAAAATAGAAAACATGGAAAACGAGTACAGCGAAACAGACATAGACTTTGGGATAATACACGTTATTACCGATATCGATAACAATTTATTAAAATATGTGAAATGTTGTTGCATTTGTTTTAATATTAGATCAATAACAAGAAGATGGGATAATTTTAAAAGATGGGGAGTTCTAATATTCATTAATAACAAAATACATTACGAAATAGACTCTCAGAAAACGTCATTTTACGACGGCGCACAACGGAAATTAACACATAAAGGACGAAAAATATATTTGAACGCAATCTACAGGCGACTAAAATTTAGCACTATTGGACTTATAGAAGAATTAGACAAAAACATTCGGAAAGAAAAAACATTAATTGGATTAGGAGATATGAATATAAACAATCACGGTGAAGATTACTGACTTATCCTTAAATATACTACATGGAGGTGATGGCGTCAAAAGGACTAACTAGCCTTATGAAAGTAATTCTTTCGGATTGATCTGATATTGGCACACCTTAACTCTCATAGACCACATATAGGTAGGCGTCAAAAAAAACAAGCGATAGTTTGATCTTTCTGATAGAAATGAGCCTAAGATGAGATTCTCATCACTATTCTACCTTTTACGTCACAAGGAACTCTACATATATTCAAATTAAGCAATAAAAAGTCAACGAATGAATGGAAGAATAATATCCCTGAGGAAACTAACGCTGAATTTTTGTGTAATATACATATTTGTTAAGAAAATGAACGATATACTCACGGCAACAAAATAATAAAAATTAAAAAAAAGAACGTACCATAAGTCTTTGATAACACTTTATATTATCGAATGTGCATATAAAGGGACGGCATCAACAGAAATATGAAAAATTCACCAAAAAATATATGGTATGATAAAGAATACAACCATTTTCGAAATTTCATAAATAGAAGCAGGAAGAATGTCAAGACAAATTATTACAGAGAAAACATTTCAAATGAACAAAATGACTCAAACAAAACTTGAAATATAATAATAGAGATCTTAGGTCGAAAAAAACTATCTGTTGATGACATAATTAAAAAAAAATTCACTGCTGATCTCGAAAATCTGAGATGCACTGTAACTGATTTTGCCGATCAATTCTCAAAACAAGCATCAAAAATTATTCATACATACATATACTATAATATTAAATGTTATCAACCTTTAAACATAAGCCTGCAAGAGTTTATCTATGTTGAAGAAGCTAGCCAATAAGAAGTACTTAAAATATTGTATTATCCTCTCTGAAGGCCAAAACGGCTCCAGAAGCTCCGACATTAGACCGATTGGCCTTTAATAAATTGTTATTACCACAACACCAGTAATTCGATAACTACAGGCCAATCGGAGTCTTGTTAGTTGCAAACTGTCTCCAGGAATTCGTGGTAAATTGGCTATCCAGCTTTATTGAACAACTTAGAGTTCTGCAAAAAAATCAGTACGGTTTTCAAAAAATAAAAGTACTGGAAAGCTACTGGGAGAATTCACAAATCAGTTTTGAATAAAAGCATGTGGTGGCTTATCATGTTTGTTGATTGCAGCAAAGCCTTCAACACATTAAGCCGTGAAAAGCTCTTAGAAAGTCTTAATAGGGTTGACATAAGTGGGATTTTAACAATATGTCTCGAAAATATAGAGTTATGGGAGTGATGGTTTCTGATGTATTTAACCGAAATAAACAGAACTTATGCGGCTCGCCGCAGGGTTCAAATATTATTAATTCTATTCACCAATAAAAACAAAGCCATTAAACTCTAAAAAACCATTAAATACCTCGGAATCACATTTGACGAAAACTTCTTATGCGTAACCATAAATAATTTGCGACTTAAACTAAAGATTGCTGTATTTGCAATGGTCTACTTTAGAAAACAACAGCTGGTCTACTATACTCTGGTTGAATAAGGTACTGTGTACTAGCATGGGGTAATGCGGCGAAAACCCATCGGGACAAAATAGTGAACATGCTGCATCGATTGTAATGGTGACTCTAACAATACTAACTATCAGACACTAAATGTATGTAGTACATACAAGATGACAACATTACTGAAATACTTCGATAATATATGCTGATAATTTAATTTAATTTAATCTTAATTTTGGTGGTGGCGAATGTCCCCATTTATTCGGCTTAATACAAGCTATAACTTAAAAATTAAACTTAAACTATAATTTAAAACTAAGGTTGGTTGGAGTGGTGGAGGAGAACGGATTTGAGGTAGGAAGTGGTGCGGTGGAAGTCAAAGGCGGTAGGGTTTGAGTTGATTTTACGTAGCTTACGGGAGATTATTTCGTTCGCCCCATAGGAGGTGTGGGGGGTTGGTAGATAGAAGAGTCGAGGGGTACGTAGGTTACGAGGGTTAGTGTTGAGGAAAATAGAGTTGTGAAGGGACGCGCATTCAACGTGACCTGAAAGGAGTCGATGAATGAAGAGAAAGTCTGCTGCATCTCTGCGATTTTCAAGGGTGTTTAAGTTGATAAGGTTGAGACGGGTTTGATAGGGGGCAGATTAAAAGGATCGTCCCAGGGCAAAGCTCGAATAGCAAATCAAAGAAAACGGCGCTGGATGCTTTCAATTCTCGAGATATGAACACTATGATATGGGGACCATACTTGACTGGCGTACTCTAGGAGGGGGCGAACAAAGGTAATATAGAAGGACCTGGTTACGTATTCGTTGGTGAATTTTTTGGACCACCGTTTTACAAAACCTAGTGCAGAGTTGACTTTGAGGATTATCTCATCCATATGTAAACAGAAGTTGAGCTCCCTATCAGTGAAGATTATGACAGCTACTAAATAGACGTACTTCCAATCGGCTGGCGAGTAAATCTTTTTTTATTACTTAAATTTATGCATTTCGGCTGTTTTTATCAAAGTGAAAAAAGTTATTTCGTGATAGTGACACTAGTAGAAGTTATCTTCCATTACATATTAAATAAATAAAGTAAGACATAGCTATGTATTTAGTTTTCATGTGCTTAAACCGTTTATTATTATCATAAAGTTGAAAACGTTATTCATACATCAAACCAAATCAAACCATATCATACCATATCAAACATGTCTAACTCCAAACGAGGTAGAACAAATCCCAAGTCTGATATGCACACCGACTCTCCTCGCGCCTTTCTCGACAAACCCCAACAAATTCAAAAAAAATGTCAGTCATCGATGCTAACTTATGTGAAAAAATGGATGAAAAATTAAGAAATCAAAATGAACTTATTATTTCCCTCATTTCCACGAAAATTAAAGAAAATAATGACATACTTACTTCTAAAATTGAAGTACAGTTTGCTGAATTTAGAAAAGACATAACTAATATTAGCTCGCGGGTTTCTCAACTTGAAAAATCTAACTCGGCGTTGAAAAGTGACATCGAAACAATTAAATCCGAAGTTGTCCTCATTAATAATTCGTTGTCACATCTAAAAAATTAAAAAAAATATATACAGCATGAAATTTCTGAACTCAAGTCGCAACTCAATGAAATAAAACTTGTTCAAGAAGCAACCGACAACAGAAGCGTCTCCCGTGATGCAGTGCTATTTGGCATAGCATACACTCCTAACGAAAATTTAAAATCTTTCTTTAACCATATGTGCCATGTTATTCAAATCAAACCGCCACAAATAAACGATATTTTCCGCACGCGCAATTCGACCACAATAATTGTTAAATTCCGATCAGCGTACGACAGGAACTATGTTCTAACTTCCGCAGCGAAATATCGTAAACAATATCGTAAGGTAAACATCGGATTAAGTTCGGATTCCAATATTTACCTCCGCGAGTGTCTATCTAAATCAAACAATAACAAAAAACAAAAACTTCTACAGACTGTGTTTACAAAACGCGGTAATGTGTATGTAAGAAATCACCTACATGATGACCCATCTGTCATCGAAAACATCGCCAAACTTTACGACATTGCCAGCCCCAAGAAAATAACAACCACAATCAACAATAACACCAGTATTTCTTAAACTGTTTTTTTTCTGCTTCTTTTATATTATTTTCCTTAACATAATCTTGTTAATTTTGTTAATTTTGAATTTAAACTGCTAACTTAAATTTTTTTAATTTTTTTTTTTTAAATTATCTTTAAGTTTTTCATTATTCATCCAAACAAAACATCTCCATTTTTGCCTTAATTCGTCTATAATGAATACTAACAAGTTTATCACGACCAATAGGATGACGCCTGCTTTAAATGTGCCGTTTCCTCTATTTTTGTAATTCTACAACAATGCTTGCAACAACTAGTAGCATGAATTCCACGAATTCCATTAGTGATGATAGTGGAGGGAACCGTCGCTCAATGTTGAATATTCTTTGCGAGCAAAAAACTAGTTTGAGGATATGCCATATTAATGCGCAGAGCCTCTTTCCAAAATTGGATGAGTTTAGAGATCTATTCGAAGGTTCCAATATTGGTGTTGTTTGCGTTAGCGAATCATGGTTTACAAATTATTGCAAAGATAAGGTTTATAAAGTTAATGGGTACAGGCTTTTTCGTGGGGATAGGATAGATAGAATAGGTGGTGGTGCTGCAATATACGTAAGAAGCGGCTTAAATAGTCACCTCAAATGTAAGTCAGACCTCGGAAGTGAGATTGACTATGTTCTCCTTCGGGCGCCCTTTTAATTGGGCCTATTTACAGACCACATAAATATACCGATCCTTCTCCTATTTTCGGTGTTTTGGAATCTATCTCGATAGCTTACCCTAAAATTATCATTGCTGGTGACCTAAATAGCAACCCTTTTGCTGAGCAAATTGTGGTTGAGGGCATGAGATCCTTTAACTTATTCTCGGCTAACACTAATCATGCTATTCACTTCACTGAAGATGTAAGCGACATTCTCCTTTACGACCAGCTGTCTGCACCCGGTTTTTCAAAACATGACCTTCTGTACTTAACTTTTAATTTTAGCTTTACATCCTCAGATCTAGTATATGAATACCGCGACTTCAGAAGCATTAACTTAAATCAGCTGGATGTAGATGCCGCACTAATTGAATGGAATCGAATATTTTACATGCCTTCTTCTAGTGACCAAGCAAAATGCTTGGTTTACTGATGAAATTAGGGGCTTAATCAAGCAACGTAGTCGATGGTATGATGCATGGAAGCGTTACAGGTTAGACATTCATCTCCAGATGTATCGTTCCCTGCGCAACCGTGTAGTCGGAAAAATTAAAGCGGCAAAAAAAGAGCTCCACAAAAACAAACTAAATACACAGATTAGAGGAAAATAGCTTTAGAATAATCTCCGTGCAATTGGTATTGGCAAAAACAAAGAAGACGGCGATGTTAATTTTAACGTAAACGAGCTTAACAAAAGTTTTTTTTAATCTTCCCCTCCCATCCTTAAACGTTGAATGTCCTACATCGTCAACTTTACATGAGGTAGGTAGCTTAGAGTTCGCCTACATCGATGATGTCGAACTAGTTTCATGTCTGTTATCAGTCAAATCTAATGCCGTTGGTTTCGACGACATCAATCCCAAATTCATAAAAATCATCCTGCTAGTTATTCCTCCCTACTTAGTTTATTCCTTTAATTCTATTTTAACGACCGGTTGCTATCCCCCACAATGGAAAATGTCAAAAATTATCCCTATCCAAAAAAAAGCCTAACAGTAACGACTTTCATCTCATTTCAATTCTACCCTATTTGTCAAAAGTATTCGAGCGAGTACTACAAAGACAAATGAGTTCTCACATCCAAACGTATAACTTGCTCTCTCCTTTACAGTCCGGTTTTAGGAAACACCATAGCTGTATCACTGCAACCATTAAAATTGTGAATGATATTAGGGAGAAGTTAGATATGAATGAAGCGACGTATTTAGTGCTCCTCTATTTTTCTAAGGCGTTCGACATCGTTGATCATGCACAACTGTGCCACAAATTGAAAACTTCTTTCTGCTTCTCTAGTTCATCTGTATCACTCATCTCCTCGTACCTGAAACTGAGAAAACAGGCTGTCGTAGTCGGACCTTAGATATCTGACTTTATTTTAAATAATAAAGGTGTCCCACAGGGCTGTATTCTAGGACTTCGATTTTCCCTATATATAAATGAGATTCCCTCTGTTGTTTCTTCTTCCATCCACATGTATGCCGATGACGTTCAACTCTACCGTAGTTGCGAACTAGGTATGATCGAAGACTGTTCGAGCGCAATAAATTCTGATTTAGAAAATATATCCAACTGTGCAAAAAACAATGGCCTTTTCCTCAATCCCTTAAAAACCAAATGCATTGTTATAAGCATAAAATTATTGGATCTTACTTACTTTCCCGATATTGTGCCTAATGGCCTTGAAATTGAATATGTTGAAACTCTTAAAAACTTATTAATCGTGTTCAACAGAACACTGACATGGAAGACCCATATCAATGCAACATTTGGTAAGGAATATTGCATACTGCGACAACTCTGAATGTCTCATTACTATGTCCTCCTAAAAACGCGTGTTTTGCTAGCCAAAACCTTAATATTTCCTATACTTAGTTATGGCTGCGAAATATTTTCCAACTGTGATTCTGCGTGCTGGAGAAAGCTGAATGTCGTGTTTAACAATACTGCCCGCTATGTTTTTAACCATAACGTTTTGACAGAATATGTTTGTTTTTCAAATCTCTTTACAACATGTCACTTGACCACCTTTTTCGCTATCGAACTCTTATACTGCTATCCAATGTCATTCAAACTCATCAGCCCTCATATCTCTTCAGCATACTGCGCCCTAGCACCTCAAACCGAACTCTCCAACTTATTCCTCCCAGATTTACTTGCCTATCTTTTGAACGCCAGTTCCTCGTTCACGTCGTCCGCCTGTGGAATTCTTTACCTAAGTCTTTTTTTTTCAACAACCCAATTTAGCTTAAAGTCCTGTTTATTTTCTATTTTTTTTTCTCTCTTTCCTTTTCTTTTATATCTATTAAATTTAATTTAAATGGAGATGTTTTTGGTTTTGGCTTTGTTTTATCTTAGTTCATTTATTTCATAAGAATACAGTTTTTCGTTTTCTTATTGATATGTTTGTTTTACATTTATTCAGTAGCGTTTAATATTTTAATTAAATCTAGGCGTCACTAACATATAAGATAATTATTTAATCTTAAAGTGTATGCTTCCAATTTACAAATAAACAATAAACAACAATATCACACAAAATGCCGAGGTCGCGAAGAGATTGTACGGAGGAGATAGGTTGGTTATGGAGAAGATAGAGTCGGGGAGGAGATTGTTCCGCTTATGTGAGAAGGTGATGGATTGGCATTTGGCGATATTAAGTTCCAAAGAATTTTTGAGGCACCAGATCGAAAAACTATCAAGATCTTGTTGAAGGAGGAAAGAGTCATGGGGGGAGGAAATGGGTTTGAAAAATTTGCTATCGTCGGCGTAAAGGGAGACAGACGAGTGTTTGATGATCATATCGAGATCATTTATGGTTAATTCAAAAAGAAGGGACCGAGATGGCTGCATTGTGGAACTCCAGAGGTGGCCAAAAATGGAGCCGAGTGGGCTGACCTAAAACGAACACTGTAAAAACGGTCTTCGAGGTAAGAGGATGTCCATTTTAAAATTTTTTTAGTATGGGTTCAAAGCCGAGGGCAGACAATTTAAAGATGATTAATCGATGGGAGATTTTATCGAAGGCTTTGCTAAAATCGGTTGCAACTACATCGACTTCCTTGCCATTTTCTAGGGCAGAGAGGGCAAAGGATACGAATTCAACGAGATTTGTGGTGGTTGACCTACCCTTTAGGAAGCCATTTTGTCTAGGTGAAATAAGTGATTTGCATTGGAAGCTTAGAGCTTCATACAAAATACTTTCCAAGAGTTTGGGTATATGGGAGAGTTTAGCGATGGGACAATAGTTGGTTACTTCATTCTTTGATCCTTTCTCGTAGATCGGGGTTATAAAGGAGGTTTTCCAAGCCTGATTAAATTCTCCTTGTGAAAGGGATAGACGAAAGAGATTAGAAAGGGCAAGGGAAAGAGAGGAAGAATATTTTTTAAGAAATATGGCAGGCAGGGCCGGATGTGAATTTTTTCACCGAAAGAAGTTATTACTATTTACTATTTATTTATTTATTACTAAGTAAGTATTGCTTACACGGTAAGATAATGGAATCTTTTAAATGTTTAAGCCTTAAATTTTTCAAATATCAGATACAAGTATGTGCAAGTATATATAACAATAAGAATTCAGGAAGTGATAACAAAATAAAATAAAATAAGGTAAGTAAGATAAAGTAAAAGAGAGAAAAGGATAGAAAAGAACAATTGGCTTTACAATCAAATTGAACATTTTAAGCGTTTAAAATTCTAAATCTAATTAGTTTCATTGGCCAGGTATTTTAAGAGAGAGGTTTTAAATTGTTTTATGCTTCTAATTTTCCTAATATTTATGGGCAAAGAATTCCACAGCCGTACGGAGTTTGCGAAGAATTGGCGTTCAGACGTCAAGCAGGCATAGCTCGTTTGAAAAAGCATACATGATCTACCTGACTGAAGGAAGCGTAGTCTATTGAATAGGTATGCTGGTTGCTTAGTTTGAATTATGCCATGCGAGAGACTTAGCGTTCTGTATTTGAGCACATTATCAAATGTACATCCGCTGATTTGCTTTGAGTAAACGGAAATATGGTCATATCGTTTTAGGTGAAATACAAATCGGGCAATATTATTATATACGACATTGAGCTTTCGTCTGGAGTCGTAGTCGGGGCAGCGAAAGATTTCAGAACAATATAGCAGAATCGGTATTAGGAGGGTTTTCGCTAACAAGAGCTTTGTCCGTGTAGGAACAAAACGATGTGCAGTCCAGAGAGCACGTAATCCACCATATATCTTACCTATAGTGGCGTTTATGTGGGTAGACCAAGTAAGGGTCCGGTTAAATATCAGGCCCAGGTTGTTGGCGCAGTCGACGTACTCTATTGGACTTTGGGCTAGTTGGATTGGTGGAAAGTGAGTAAGGTCCAGTTTTCTTTTATGGATCACAAGTGCTTTTGTTTTCTGGGCATTAAGACACAGTTCGTTCTTAGCTGCCCAACCAAGTATACGCTAGAGATCTTCATTCACCTGCGCAGTGGCTTCGTGAACCAAATTCATGGGAGAACTTAAGTGGATCTGGGCATCATCGGCGAACATATGAATTGCACAATGCACGACAACCATTGGCAGTTCATTTACGTAGAGCGAAAAAAGCAATGGTCCAAGAATGGAGCCTTGCGGTACTCCCCTCTTTATAGGCAAATAGCATGAAGATCGGTTTCCCGCTACAACCTGTTGTCGTCTTCCTTCTAAGTAAGAAAATATAAGTTTTGTAGAGGGCAATGAAAATTTAAACTCTTTTCTGAGCTTTAAGCAAAGTATAGTGTGATTAACGGTGTCGAATGCTTTCGAAAAGTCAAGTAACGTTAGTATTGTAGCATGGTTGTCATCAATAGCTTTCCTAATTTCGTCAATTACCAATAATAACGCAGTCTTGCAACTTCGTTTTTGACGGAAGCCAGATTGATTCTCACAAAGCAGTTCTTTACACTGTAGATAGATTTGAATCTGTTTGAGAATACATTTCTCAAAAACTTTTGAAAGGAATGGCAGAATTGAGATAGGTCTGAATTCCACTGCATTTCCATTCGATTTCTTTTGAATAGGAATAATTTTAGCGTCTTTCCAATGAGTGGGAAAGACTGACGTCGTTAAAATTGAGTTGAAGATATGTGCTATAAAAGGCAGTAAATATGGAAGCAGAAGCTTAACAAATTTTGGATGAATTTCATCGATCCCCATAGCATTTGATTTGATCGATAGTACGGCTTCTGCAACGTCTTCCTCGCGTAATCTGTAGAATTCAAAGTATGATTCTCTACAATCATCCTGGCTGGTCGAAAGTAGTTAAGCTTACTGAGGGTGGATCACTTGACATTAAAAAAGTTGAGTTAAGGTGGTTGCAGTCTATATCATCGGGAGTTTTGGGCCTTTGTTTTCCTAACCCAAGTTCACGGATATGTTTCCAAACCTCTCTGCCGGAGGAGCAGCTACCGAACTTCCGATAGTAGAAGACACGCTTGGCGTTTCTTATTTTAGAAACCGCTTCATTACGTAATTTGCGATATATATTTAAGAACTCAGGCATTCTGTATTTTTTCCAGCTTTTATAGGCATCATCACGCTTTTTCATAAGCTGTAGGATATTAGGGGTAAACCATTGAAGGTGAGGGGGCCTATCAGGATTTGTTTTTAACGGCACATGTTTGTTAAAGAGGAAAGCAATTTTTTCCTGCAGAAAGTTAGTTTGATCATTGACAAGGGGCATCCGATAATACGCTCCCAACTTGTGCCTATAGTATCAGCTTGCAATTGAGCATAATTTAAGTTATGGAAATCTCTAAACATGACTTTAGATTCAACAAAGTCATTTTTAGCTTGGTAAGTTATATATATCAAGTCATGTTTAGAGAATGCAGGTGCTGAGAGTTGGCTATATAACAGGACTTTACCCATATCGGATACAAAAATTGAATCGATCAGAGTTGAAGCAGTGGTCGTAAAATGGGTAGGGGTAGACGTGTTAACTGGGTTTAGATCAAGCGATTTCATTTGTTCCAAAAAGCCTATGGAGCCGGATGTATCTAACAGATTACAATTAAAGTCGCCGCATATAATGATGTTAGTGGCAATGTAGCTTTTCTCCTCAAGGGTGGTAAAGAGTGGAGCAAAAGAGATGGAGTTATTTGGTCTGTAGACTACACCAATCAATATTTTCTCATGACTACATTTGATGTTTATGAAATAGTATTCGAGAAGGCAGTCCTGGCTTGATTTGCATACAAATTCAAAATTGAGAGTTCTACGAACATACAATGCAGCTCCCCCTCCGACGCGACCGACCCTATCAGACCGAAGAAGCTCAAACCCTTTTACTTTATAAATTTCATTTGGTACGTCAGCATGAAACCATGTTTCAGAAACACATATGACGTCAATTTTAGAGTCAACGAAAATATGCCTAAATTCATCTATTTTCGGGTACAAACTTTGAGCGTTAATATGGCAGATATGAATGCCCTTGTGTTGTGTCTGGAGAGCATGAATCATGCCAACAATATATCCTTTAGCTCCAACAACTGCGTTTTCCTCAGTACCTGATATACTACCCATATTCATGATATAAAAAAAAAAGTAAAAAAAAAGAAAAATGAATGAATAAAAGTAGTGGGGCGAAAAACTACAACGGCAACTCCGTATTTTCATTGTTGGTTCTTTTGTTTGTTTTTTTTCTGGGTGATAGCTTCCAATTCTTGGTGAGTTTGAACGACAAAGCTTCTTCCATCCTTTATTAACTTAACGTAAACTAGGCCCATATTGGTGTATGCCGCGAATATTTTGTTCTCTTTCTTCAGTTTCACAGCAGAGCGTAAAATATCACGATTTTTCCCTGTGAGACTTTCATTGATAAAACAGCTGGAATCAGAAGCAATTCCTAAGTCACGGAGACAAAGCTCTTTTTGTTTATTTTTTCGATAAAGAGCAGCAGCTCGAAGTATAGAGTCTCTTTCGTGTTGGCTTGAGAATTGCAGTATTATTGGGGGTGGAGAGCGATTGTTATGGTTTCCACGGGGGTGTAATGGGAAGATGTTTTTTAATATTGTTGGTGTTTGGAAGTCGATGGTACGACAAAGCTCACTGAATAAATTACATAGATTCTCTTCGTTAAGATGTGGGACCCCGAAGAGAACAGCGTCGGCGACAAACTCCTTTCTTTGCAAGGCATCCACATGCTGTCTTATATTATGAAGCTCTGCTTTCAAGGCATTGATTTCACTTTGAGAGTTGGCTTCCATATGCTCAAGACGTTTGGTCACCTGGAAAACGTTCGATGTTATGCTTTCCACCTGACTGGACCAGTTGTTTTGGAGTTCAGCAATTTTGGATTCAAAGTCTTCACGAAGATTTTGGATTTCCTTAGCGAAGGCTTCGATTAGGAGAGCGCTTTGTCTACTTAGGCGGTCATCCAAAGTTTCCAGGAAGAGTCGGGCGCAGGTGGTGGTGTTGTTAGCAGCAGTGGCAACGGAAGTTTGTGTGATGATTGCAGTGGCTATGGATGTGTTTGCAGCAGTTCTGTTTTTGTGTGCTAAAGGTGGAGAAGTGCTCTTTAGCGTTGGTGTTGGGGCAGCAGAAGGTATTGGTGATGGCATACTTTCTTTGATCGTTTGACGTGTGATCGGCATGATAGTGTTTGTACGTGTATGAAATGAAGCGGAGAATAAAAAAGACAAAGAGCAGTGGAACCGACTTGCTTTTGGCGGATTTCGTTGAAAAAGTAGATTTTAGTTTATAAATGTACGTATGTTTATGTTGAAGGTTTAAGTATTTATTTAACTTTAGACGACTTTCTTGCCCTTTTCGCGCACTTTTTAATTAATTTTTAGCAAAGAAACACGTAAATATATAGTGCTAAACACCGAGCAAAAAAATAACACGTCTATTCACCACTTGCACATACTTCCAATGTGTCATTGTCGTTGAGTTGGTGTAATTTTTTTATATTCGATATAAGACAGGTCGAAAATATGAGAGAGAAGTGGGCCATTCGAGAAGTTCAGTAGGTAACTAAAATAAGATGGATCTGGTACAAAGGAGTCGTTGGTGAAGGATTGTTTAAAAAAAGTGGCAAATAGGTTGGCAATGGTGAGTGGATCAGTTGATGACTTGTTGTTGAAAGAGAAGGAAGGAGGGTAACCATCGGACTTTCTTTTGTAGTTAACAAATTGGAAAAAGGATTTAGGGTCGTTTATAAGGTTGACTTGCGCATTGTTAAGGTAGCGCTGGTAAAGGGAATCGAAAAGTTCGGTGAAATGAGGATAAGCACCAAGATAGTTAGAATAGACGGAAAAGGATCTGGTACGCAGGAAAACAGCCCATAACTTATTTCTCTTATTTCATAAGGAACGAAGCAAAACACGAACGAACGAAAAATATTAAATATTTCTTTATAAAAAATGGATAAGGCATCATTTATACTTAGGTTGTGAAAGTTAAAGAAGGATCTGCTCAGATATTCACTGATTTTGTGAAAGTTTGCTTTATGAAAGTCGTGGGATGAGAGAGTTGTGGGGAAGTGGACTGGAATGAAGAGTTATGAAAAAAATGAAAGTAGAAGTGGGGGGGGGGGGTGTTTAGTTATCGATTGTTGAAAGAGATAGGCGACAAAGTGAGACTGAGGAGTTAATTGGATCTGTTGTGAAAATAAGGTCTAATTGCCTGCCCATATAATTGGATATACCACTGGCTTGGCATAGACTTGAGTCTGTTAAATGATCTAAGAAGAGACATTCCTTAGCTTTGTTTGCATTTGAAGCGATGAAAAGCGATTGATCATCTGATGGAGTCCACTGTAGCTGAGGAAGACTAAAGTCTCCGAAAATAAGGATATCATCAATAGGGTCTGACAGGTTAATTAAATGGTCGATCGCATCAAATTGGTAAGAATCGATAGGTTGAGCTGGTAGGATGTTGCAACATATAACGTAAAGGGACTTGAGAAAGAGTGATATCTTTATTGCGACAAAGTCGGCTTTAGAGGAAGAAGAAATTGTAATGGGAGAAGAGTTAAGGCTGTTGTCGATCGCCAGTAGGACGCCTCGACAGGGGGAATCTTTATTTGTGCGGGTAGGATCATCGTTGCGATTAAAACATTAAACATTAAAACATAACATTAAAAGTAGGGGGGAATAATTCCTGGTTCTTTATGTCGGGAATCAAATTGGTTTCGGTCAAGGCGTAAATATCAAAGGGAAGAGCATGCCATTGACGTAACACAGCATTGGTCTTAGAGCGAAGACCTCTTCCGTTTTGGTAGTAAAATGTAAGAGGGATGTTGTGGGGTGGAGGTGTGAGGCAGGATGGTTTAAGGGCTGGCAAGGGAGGCACGTTATGGACGACAAAATTTGTCGGTGTCGGCTCGGCTTCGCTGTAGGTGTGAGACTCGTTTAGAGTGAACGTAGTTGCCGAATGCAGCAAGGTCGTCTGCTACTTTCTGAGGGGACATGTTAAAAATATCGTGGTACCTGACATAAAGGTTCCTGAGACTGATAGGGTCGGTAGGGAGGTCTTCCTGCTGGATGGAAACCATGATGCTGGTTTTGGTTTTCCCTTCGTAGCAGACAGAGCCTGATTTGTCATGTAGATAGGCAAGAAAGAGACGAATGTTTTCATATATCTAAGCCTAGAGAGAGCATATCGACTTTCTGTAGTGCCATTGGTTTGCTGTGTTAGCTTAACAGTAGGGGGAAAAAGGCGATCAAGAATAGGAGCAATGGAGGAGGGAGATGGAGATAAATGGTTGGATATGGAGTGGACGAGGGATGAGATGTGGGGTTTAGGGTATGGGACTTAATAGAATTAGGGTACTTAGCTCCAGTTTTAAAGTCGAAGTTAGGAAATGAGTTGCTAGCTGGGTTTGATGGCGTAGAAGGTTGAGAAGGGATAATATGGGTGGTTGAGGTTAAGTTGAAAGAGACTCGTTGGCGCGTGGGCTTCGAATTAGGAGATTAGAAGATTGGTGTGTAAGGGCTTTGTATCCGATAAGTGAGGAGGGAGGACTAAAACTGGGGAATAAGTTTGTTTTGAAGCTCCAGTTAGGATCGTGATGAGAGCTTCGTTTTTTGGTAACTTGTTTTTTATTTGGAAGGGAGTTGGAAAGGTGTTTTTTAAGTTTATCGTTCAAACTACGTTTATTTTTAAAACTTTCTTTACTCTCGATATGTGCGTTTTCTCGTTCCTCAGAGCATTTGGTGATACTTATCTTCCCAGGTTTAGTTGCCTTACCAGGAATATTTGGTTGGGATGTTGACTTTGAAGCTGCAGGAACTATTGGAGTCAACAGGGGAAATCATCTGGCACTCAGTAATGGTGATAGCATAACTTCGGTGAAAGAAATTCCGCACCCAAGAAACATCAGAGTGTTGAGGAGCCCCTTCAACGAAGAATGCCGTATGGTTTCCCTGTTTCGGCTTTTCGAGTCTTCCATTCGGAGAGGGTCCATGAAGTTCCATATTGTTTGAGCAGTTTGTGTGGAGTGGCGACGGGCTGGATTCTAGTTGGTAAAGACAAAACGGTTTCGGTGTCCGTTGTTAGGGTAGCGGGAGGAGTATTTGAAAATGATGGCAAATGAGACTCCGTGTCCACTAATTCATTATGAATTGAGACATTGTACGGGGAACTAGCCTGGAACTGAATTTGATCGGGTATTCCATCGATTTTTTGGGAAGCCAATCTCACTTCTTTACCGATTTCGGCAACGGTCAACCGAGTTGCCATGAGTTCCTCGATGACGTCAATCATTTTTCATCGAGCCAGTTCATCGAGCGTAGAACCTGATGGATGCGTGGTGTGATGTGTTGTTTTGGAGGAGGATTGAAAAAGCAAGTCGAGATCAGTACGGAGAAGGTTGATAGAGTCGTATATGTATGTAAGTTCGTTGGATTTAAGGAGGTTGGCAAAATTTGTTTTGAGGAAAGATTTTATTCCATCTCCATATTTATCGCTCTTCCATATTTATCGCTCTCGTTGTCGTGGTTAGATTTGTTTTTCGACAGATTTTGGATCGCTGCCAATTGCTTTTCGATCATTCTTCCTGTGGACTTGTAAGCTTCCACATTACTGTCGATGCAGTTTATTGAGTCCTCAATCTTTGCTATTCTGTCCAGAATAGTTCTGCTAATATGACCATTCTCGGTTAGCATCGCATTAATAGTCTCGTTGTTGCATTTAATTGCCAGCATAACGTGAGCCAAGGTGATCTCTTTGCACTCGTCGCAGTAAAAATTGAAGAGACTACAATACTCCTTGAGGTAGGTAATGGATCTCCGGGTAAGTCCGATGCATATGGCATGGAATGATTTTCCACAGAGACCATTGCATGCTACCCATTTAGCCCTGGGGGTCAACAATTGAGCACAAAACACTAGCACAGTACTTTTCCATTATTTGTTTATTGAGGTTAATTTTTGTATGGATTTTTTTTTTGTTTTTTTTTTTTGTTTTTGGGGTCAATACTAGCACAGTTGAATTTGAGGAATCGGCAGACAAAACTAGGTCGACGAACAACGATGGGAGATATACCGAGTCGGCAGTTTACGGGGATTTGAAAAAAAGTGGAAAAAAAATAACTAAACTCGGTATACGGGAGAAAAAGAAAAACAAGTTGACAATTACAATAACAATCGTATTTCGATTTCGATGTATCATCGATGATACACCACATAAATACTAGAAGAAGAGGGTAGGGGCTGTCAGAAATTCCAGAAACTTTTAACACTTATGGGAAAAGAGAGCTTACATATATCATACTATCTGCAAAATAATGAATTTAATACCAACAGGTATTAAGCATGTTACCAATTACAAAAAAATCAAAAAAGTGCTAAAATAAAATACTAAATAATAATAATAATAAATAATTGTTCTAATAATAATTTCATAAACCACATTTAACAGTAAGTACTTAACCATCTGCATATAAGCAGTGGCTTTATGGATAATATGAATAAATAAAAATAAAAAAATATGATAGCAACGTTTGCAATACCGAACAAATATTCAAGCAGCAGCTCGTACAGCCTTATATGTATGTAAACTTATTGAACCTTTTTTATAATATGTTTTAGATTTTTGATTTTCACAACATTCTTCCCAGTAATCTATTTATACTCGTACAGCTGTATAAGCCTTGGGAATAAGTTAGGTACTTTTATGGGCATACAGTGCGTCGATCATTAGAGTTCTCTACTTCTTCATCTAGAGTGTTCTAACCAGGTGGTAGTCTGTTCCATAATTCGCTTAAGAACGTATTCCATCATTATAAATTGATTTATTTCCCCAAGCTGCATGTCTTACATTACAGAGTAAGATTTTTTTTAAATTTAAACTGAACGGAATTAGTTTCTTCAGGTGCGTAAAGCGCACCTCGTCTCTAGCTACTCACTCATCCCTAACTTTGGTGAGGAATGCCCGCTTTGCATGCTTCCAATAACCGAAACTTTTACATCTGCATATTTTAAAAATTTATAAACTTTAATCCATAAATTAATCTCCTTTTACATACGAGTATGTATTGTATATGTAAGGAACACTTCGCAACTGCAACCTAATGGATAGGCAGATAAATTGGTTTACATTAATCAACGGCATTACTGCCAAAACGTAATCAATAATATGCCATTTAAGGTTCTTGACGCTAAAACCAAACCGATAATATTGTAAATTTGTTGGTTCTTGTTGATGTTTAAATTGTATTCATAAAGACCTATTCTGAGCTTTAACTTTTTAGAGTTTTTTTCTTGTGTTGCCCACATATGTACGAGTATGTTATCAAATAGAATTCTATACAGTTATCAATCAGCATTGCTAGTCACGAGTTAGGGGTCAACTTAGTGTTTGTGATATCCCATTTGAGTAGTCCCCATACAAGTAGAGGTCGAACCTGTTTAAAGGGAGTCCCAAGTTTAACATTCTCCAGTACATTTAAAAACCAGGTAAAAAATTGGCTTTTACATAAATATGGACGTTCTATGCTTATAATCTCTCTCCTTAGATATTATGCTGTAATGAATTAATAAATTGTCATTACTTATAATTATTTTAAGTACCTGCAATGCATTGAATATATTTATGTCAGATTTAACAAACTCAAAGCACTTATTACCATTGTTTAGAAATGAAATTATTTAATTACTTGCATTAAATCTTTAATCACTCCCTGCATTGTATTGAATTATTCGTACATTTCTATTGTTTTATTAAGATACGATTTCAATGAAACTTACCATCACTAAAACAGTTGCAGAGCACAATTAAGATATTTGTTACAGAAAAAATACTGGTTTTGTGTTGGCCAATCAATTTCAATATGTACTTCTTACTGTGCTGAAGATTGTTCTCAGTCTCTTTCTCTCTTTCTGATGGAACCACCATCGGAGCTACACGGTATTATTGTACATTAGAATCAATTTGCATTGAACAATTGATATTTTGTCTTGATCAAAATGAATAAAAATTTATAACGTTGCTATACTAGATAGTGCAGCGAAAATCATACGGACATTTCTGAATCTAACTAAGAACAAGCTTGGGAGAAACTCGAACGTAAGTACAACAAGCCCTTATATATTATTAATACGTATATAGAAAGTCTTCTTAAATTGCCTCCGGTGGCAACCACTGATAGTACTCAATTATGCAGGCTCGAGGATAATGCAGACGAAGTCATACGCGGGTTAAAAGCTCTAAAGTCCGAACGAAGAGATCTGTGGCTTATCAATCTTTTACTAAACAAAACATTCCAAAGAATCTACCACAAATGATTTGATTCTTAGAAGAACGGTGCCGTGCCCTCGAAGCAAGTGAGATAAAGAATCGAGTTAATTCCAGTAGAAGTGCCATGCGTTCTCGGAATAATATGCAAAGCTTAGCAGTTTCGAAATCATCGTGTTCCAAATGCAAAGACATTCACCTACTTTCCCAATGTTCGCACTTCCTGCACTCCTCGTTTTTCGTTTGAGTTAGATAGTTCCCTACGGTTAAATGATATTCAAATGGCTGACCGTTGTTTTTATGCATTTTTATTTATATACTTAAATTACTCTTAAATGCTAAACAAAAAACGCTTAAAAATTAGCTTAAATAACTTAAAAATAATCTTATTGTAACTTACTGGCCCCATGCGGGCACTCTAAATTAAACATAATACTTAATCTATGTCTTTCGACGTATCTTACAGTCTAATTTTATTTGTAATTTAAACATTAATTAATCCTAAAACTAAGAAAATAAATTTTAGGTAAAAACTTAGTAAATGGACATTTTTTAATTCTTTATAAAACTTAAAACTAAAAGCTTACAAACTACCTAAAAATAAATCTTAATCTACTTAACCTACTTACGTCTAATACATACATACACATACATATATATATATATATATCCATAATACTTATATACTTTATATATAATATATGTATATATATATATACTTATATACTTTATATATAAGTATATGTATATATATATATTTATTTTTATTTTATTTTTTTTGTGTTTTTATATTTTTATTTTCTTAAAACCTAACTTAAACCTACCTAAAACTATGTAAGCCGGCCATGGCGAAAAAAAAAAAAAAATTAGGCAGGCCCACTTTGCTTCACTTGAAGCTACATATCACTGGAGGAGTTCGACGACGAAGCATCCTCCCCTTCAACAAGCCACCAAAAGTGTTGGTGCTGCCGAGCAACATCCCTCATGTCGCGACTCCCTACCGACCTACTGAACCGGAGACGCTCCGCACTGCCATGTGCGACGTCTCTGTCGTAGTTGAGTCGCCTGTCCGCAGCTGTTCGAGCGACGTGGAAGATTAGCGGCACAGCCAATCTGTCCTGGATCAGACCTTTATTATCTAGATAGAGGAACGCTTCTGGAGGAATAAAGCCGTCAAAGCGAACTCTCTCGTGATACATATAATTGGGGTAGAAAGCCCCGGAGATCAGGTTGTTCGATGAGGTCATTGCTCCTGCAATGTGCCTTCGAGTCAACTTAATGATGAAATTGTCCACTCTTATTAGATTCGCCCTATTGTACAAGACCTTATTGGGCTAGAATTTTATGTACTGAGACTCTGGTGTTCTGTATAAGCGAAGACAAGTCCTAAGACAAGCCCTCTCAAACACCCGAATCTTTTCCAATAAGCTTGCTCTCACGTTGAACCACACGGGACATCCAAATACCAGCATGGGCCTGATAAGAGCCATGTAGCAGATCACCTTCACCCTCGCATCGAGTTGGCTGTTATAAAACAGTCTCTTTGTAAGGGCAAAAGCACCTTTGGCTCTGGCCAGAGCAACATCTATATGTTTGTTAAAATACAGAAATTGATCTAGCCAGATCCCAAGGTATCTGACTACATTTCGACAAACAAGTGGCTGCCCGTGCTGCGCCACTATCGAGAACTTTCGCCAATTCTTTCTGGTATCCCTAGAGGCCCCAGACAAAGGCGTCCTAAACAGAATGCTTTCCGACTTCTGAAAGTTTATTTTCAACTTCCAGTCATCGCAATATCGCTTACTTTGATCGAAGTCACGTTGCAAAAGCATATTAATGACCTCAATCTTTGGACCTGATCTGTACGCGATTAAGTCGTCTGCGTACGCTATGGCACGGTGAAGTGAACCTATCAGATCACTCGTGTAAATGTTGAATAGGATCGGCGAATTTACCGCACCTTGTTGCAGACCGTTTTTAATGTTAAATGTTCCAGCAGAAGTCACATCGCCATTCTTCACGATGAACTGTCTACTGGAGAGCATATCGAAAAGAATATACAGCAGTGGTTTACAAATGCCCAACCTGTCCAGCTTGAAAAAGAGTTCTTCTAACCATACGGTATCGAAGGCTTTCTCCAAGTCAATCAGGCAGGCACCAGTGCACTGGTTCTTGCCTTTGTTCCATTGGATATCAGAAACCAGTTTCGACGCAGCATGAATGATATCATGCCCCACCTTGAAACCGAATTGATTATCCGGAACTATATGTTTGTCCTCAACCCACTTAGTCAGGACTCTATTGATCACCTTCTCGAAAACCTTACTGATGTTTGGAAGAAGACTGATCGATCGGAGATTCGCCGGATTGGAAGTGTCTTTATCCCTTTTGGGGATGGGATGTACCACCGCAGTTTTCCAATGTGCTGGATAATGTGCATTATTCATTGCATTATTAAAGAGAGTGGTATAAATGTTCACCGCTTCTAGAGGGAGATGTCGAAGCACAATGTTCGGTATTTCATCGGTTCCCACTGATTTCTTACTTCTAAGTGATTCGAAGATCGTTTGGAGCTCTTCCTTCGAAATGAACGGGGGTAGTACCCTATCGTTTGTGATGACATTATTTGCCATATTCTCGTCACTGAACTGGGTGAAACCCGAGATCTCGAATCGCCAATTCACAATTTCATTTCGAAGGTAGAAATTGTGCACAAGGACTCGATTCTCCAGATCGTGGTTCGGGCCAATGATAACATTCGCCTTGTACACTTCCTGGAAAGTCGCTCCTATAGCCTCTACCTGCTCCTACGGATCCTCGATCACAAAGAAGTTGTCATCATCAACAGCCTCATTTGGATCTATGCCCGCTGCTACCAGTATTTGTTCGTTGTTCGTCGTTCGGGCGATTTTAAGACACTGAAGGTCGTTTTGATTTTTTCTCCGAAATATTTTATTTATTTGCGGGAACATATTCGGGTTCCTGGTGTTTACAGCCCGAATTTTATTGTTCCAATACAAACTTACATATGTTCTGTAATTTTCCTTTATTAATTTTTGGAGGTTTTTAATCGACGACTTCAGTGTCATGATCTCCGGGTTATGTCTGTCAGTAAACTGTCTGTACAAGGTTTTTAGTCTTGACAGCAGTCTACTTTTATGTCGGTGCAGTGCGTCAATAGTTGCGTTGCGGAATAAGTCTTCTTCGTCAGTGTGTTGGTACCGAGGTATTGTTCTGTCCATTGTTCGTTTAACTGTCTCGTCCATTAGTCTTAGATACCTGTCAATCTCCTCGTTTGACAGATTTCTGTTGGACGGTGGGTAGAGCGAATTCGAGGAGAGTGCTCTAGTCAGTGATCTGGTGAAGTGTGTCCAACGCACCCTACTAAAATTGAAGGTATGCCTTTGAACAAACTCATCCAATTCCGCAATTTCATTGGGGACAGTTATTTCGGTGCTGAGACCGCAATGATCACTGTCATACACGAAAGTGCGTAGACAGTTTGTAGTTTGTTGGTTAGTGCATGTCAGTTGTATTCGTGAGTCGAACAACAGAAGATCCAAGTAGGACCCGTGTCTGGGAAACGACGGACTATCCGTCGCCTTAAGCCCTAGTTGATACATCACACTGTGCTGACCCCACCAATTGAATAGTAGGTTCCCTCTAGTATTTGGTGTATTATTTCCCCAATCACTATGTTTGGCGTTGAAATCTCCGCCGATAATAAAATAGTTGTCTTCCAATTCCAGACTCAGAAATCGAAAAAGTGTCTCGAGCTCTGTGATAAATAAGGTGGATTGAGTAGCCTTAGGTGCATAGACAGACACCATGTACAACCGCTTTCCACTACGGAGAGGGATATACACGATGCATGCTTCCAGCACCTGGAACCTACGTACTACACCACTGTATACTCTTTTAAAATGTATACCTTTTCGTACGAAAATCGCAACACCACCTCCCTGAATAGAGTTGGGTCGGGTTCTCCGTACTATTTTGTATCTTCTGTGCCTCATTTTGTGTTTTTTGGTAAGCTTAGTTTCGCTAACCAAAAGCACATCAGGGGCTTGGTCTTTAAGCAACTTAAATAGTGCGGCTCGTCGTTCGAGCCTAATCAGTGAATTCACATTCACAGCAAGGACCTTCAGGGTTTGCTCCGCCACGTACGTACCCATTACGGCAAAAGCTGCGTTAGGCCAGGCAGCAGTGCGTATACTTGATCCACCCGCGCGGTCTGTTCAGTTAAATGACGTTGTAGCTGAGCCATCTGCCCCTGGATAGAGAGCAAGATAGCTAGCATGTCAGGTACTGGTTCAGGTGCTCTGGGCGCTGGGGCCTGAGAAGCAACCTTCGCTTGCTGTACCGTATTTCCCCTACCTGCCGCCATTTGGGCGTAGGTAATATGGGGAGTAACGGCTGGAGTTTGCAAATGCACCGTTTAACTTCCACTTTCTGCTGCCGGGCCAGGTTTATTCTCTTGATATACTGGAATTTGGGACAACCCCGATAATTTGCGGTGTGTCCCGTGTTCCTACATAACGCGCAAGAGAGTTGGCTTTTTTCAGACGCTCCGTCCTTACCAAGAGCGCATTCCTCAGACTTGTGGTTCTTTCCGCACTTCACGCATCGAGGCTGCATTTCGCAGTTCGACGCGGCGTGCCCAAACCTTTGGCAGCGAACACATTGTAAAACGTTTTCGTTCCTTTTTAATTTTTCCCAATGGACAACCTGGTAGTCTAGGACTTTAATACTCCTTAGACCATCCAGATTGCTGATGGGACTTAGTTGGACCAGGAAAATGGGCAGTTGCCGCTTCTCCCTTTTGGCTCTGGCTGTGGTGAATGGCTTGACCCCCACGAAATGGAGCCCTTCGCACTTCTTCTCTTTCTGCAGTGCAAGGAGCTCCTCCGGATCAGTCGACGGTTCTAATCCCCTCAGCAGCATTGTTTGCAGCTTGTCCCCCTTCGGGGTGTAGGAGAAGAATTCCGTCGTCGATTCCTTCAGTAAATTTTTTATTTTGTAATAGCGCTCCACTGTGTTACAGTGGATCGCATGCCTATCTATGCTAAATCTTTTAATATAAAAATTATTTCCTATGGCCAACTTACATAGTTCTACAGTTTCCTTCAGCTCCATCTTGAATGTATTTATGGGTGGTACCCTTTGTTGTTTCTGTTTCTGTTGCTGTTGTGTCTGCTGCTGTTGTTGTTGTTTCTGATGCTGTTGTGGCTGCTGCCGTTTTAGTGGCTGCTGCTGTTGTTGTGGTTGCTGTTGATTTTGTAGCTGCCGCTCTTGTTGTGATTGCTGATGTTTTTTCTGTTGCCGTTGTTGTGGCTGCTCTTGTTGATGCTGCTGGTGTTTATTTAGTTTTTGTTGGTGTTGTTGTAACACTTGTGTTATTGTTTTTGTTTGGGGTTGATGCTGCTTTTGAGCTAGCTGAGTCTGTTGTTGCTGTTGGGATTGCACTAGCTCTTCCCTCTTCCTTCTGAGCATTTGCATTTCCTTTATGGCAAGAAGTCTTTGCTGTAGCATTTTTATGCTGTTACTTACAGACACCATTTCTTCCTCTTCATCTTCCGATTCGGTTGGAGCCAAGGAAGATGTTCTTTCTCAGAGAGAACTCACCATCATCGGAGATATACTGGTTGTTATCAGTAACTTGCAATGGATGATTATTTCTTGTCATTGCAGACGTCGAGTGCGCCCCGTCCCGAACTCCTCTAGGCAGCATTTCAGTGGAAGCTTGTCGGGAGGGACGTTCTACCAAGTTAGATATTGGCTTTATTTTCCTCCTTCTTTTAGTTTTTGGTGTCTGGCTAGAACTACTAGACGCCTCACCTGAGTTGTCAGCAGATCCCGCTATTGGTATAGCGGACCGCTCTCCACACTCCATCACGCGATTTTTTTTTTTCGTTACACTTCACTTGTTACTATTTCAACAAACACACAAAAAAAAAAAAAAAAACAATTAGTCTACCGTTGGGAATCGAACCCAGGCCTCGGGATCTCACACACCAGGTATGAATTTCGTCCGAGTGTTTGCCACTTTGGCTAACGAACACTTGAAATTTTCTTGTTTAAAGGTATACTTATTTATTTTTCACACTTATAAAGCCGAACACGAAAATTGCGTCTAATCGCCACTGAGGTCTATGAACGACTGATGTCACCACCATGCCATTAGAGAAATGTACAGTAGAACAGTCAAGTCGGAATGGTACACCACCAATTGTTTGCCAAAATCTTTGGAGCAATAAAGAAAAGCAACTGCCGAACACGGATCATTCTCCACCACTGAAATGGCTGACCGTGGATTCAGTGCCGTGGACCCCATCGATATTTTTCTTGGATCGGATTCAGATTCGCACACATATAAAGGGGAAATAATAGTGATTTTGGTTGGGTTATTACTGGTAGTACGTCTAACAACTCCATTGTCTCATTGCAAGCTGGTATGGATGTGGACGTGCTACTTAAATCGTTTTAGGAAATTTAAGAAATTGCTTCTCTTTCTGACCTTGAATCCAGATTTTGTAAATATTCAATTCTCTGCAACCTTCTCTCGAGCACCCGACTAAAAATATATTACCGTTTCGAGAAAAGGAGTTACATTTGGAAACACGATTTCTGGGGCGCCGGATAGTCTATCGGCGATGGAACGTCGTTACTTTTATGCAAATTCAATATATCTTTGAACCAACGTCTGGTAAAGTTTTCTTTTTCCCAGATTACGCTGTCGTAACTAACAAGTTGAGGGTCGTTTTTGATGGATCGCATATAGATACCTATGGTCGTAGTTTGAATGAGATGTTACACATAGGCTCCCCACTACAGCTCAATTTGATAAACGTAGTCATATGTTTTCAAGCTACATACATATGTTTCTTGCTCTCAATCCAGGGTCAGATGGCCCAGCTCCAACGTCATTTAACTGCACATACCGCGAGCGTGGATCGTAATTGGTAATGAGTACGTGGCGAAGCAAACCCTGAAGGTCCTTGCTGTGAATGTGAATTCACTGATAAGGTTCGAACGACGAGCCGCACTATTTAAGTTGCTTAAAGACCAAGCCCCTGATGTGCTTTTGGTTAGCAAAACTAAGCTTACCAAGAGACACAAAATGAGGCACAGAAGATACAAAATAGTATGGAAAAACCAACGATAGGGTACTACCCCCGTTCATTTCGAAGGAAAAGCTCCAAACGATCTTCGAATCACTTAGAAGTAAGAAAACAGTGGGAACCAATGAAATACCCAGCATTGTGCTTTGACATCTCCCTCTAGAAGCGGTGAACATTTATACCACCCTGTTTAATAATGCAATGAATAGCACACATTGTCCAGCGCATTGGAAAACTGCGGTGGTACATCCCATTCCCAAAAGGGATAAAGATACTTCCAATCCGGCGAATCTCAGGTCGATTAGTCTTCTTCCAAACATCAGTAAGGTGTTCGAAAAGGTGATCAATAGAGTCCTAGCTAAGTGGGTTGAGGACAAAAATATAGTTCCGGATAATCAATTCGGTTTCAAGGCAGTACATGATATTATTCATGTTGCGTCTAAACTGGTTTCTGATACCCAATGGAACAAAGGCAAGAAACAGTGCACTGGTGCCTGCCTGATGGACTTGGCGAAAGCCTTCGATACACTATGGTTAGAAGGACTATTTCTCACGCTGGACAGGTTGGGCATTAGTAAACCACTGCTTTATATTCTTTAGGATATTAAAAACGGTCTGCAACAGGGTGCGGTAAATTCGCCGATCCTATTCAACATTTACATAAGTAATCTGATAGGTTCACTTCACCATGCCATAGCGTACGCAGACGACTTAATCGCGTACAGATCGGGTCCAAAGTTAGAGGTCATTAATATACTTTTGCAGCGTGACTTCGATAAAATTAAGCGATATTGCGACAACTGGAAGTTGAAAATCAACTTTCAGAAGTCGGAAACCATTCTGTTTAGGACGCCCTTATACAGAGACTGTTTTATAATAGCCAACTCGATGCGAGGGTGAAGGTGATCTGCTACATGGCCCTTATAAGGCCTATGCTTGTAGTTGGATGCCCTATGTGGTTCAAGGTGAGAGCAAGTTTATTGGAAAAGATTCGGGTGTTTGAGAGGGCTTGTCTTCGCTTATACAGAGCACCAGAGTATGAGTACGTAAAATTCTATCCCAATGAGGTCTTGTACAATAGAGTGAACCTAATAAGAACGGACAATTTCGTCATTAAGTTGACTCGAAGGCACATTGCAAGAGCAATGACCTCATCGTACAACCTGATCTCCGGGGCTTTCTATCCCAATTATATGTATCACGAGAGAGTTCGCTTTGAAGGCTTTATTCCTCCAGAGGCGGTCCTCTATCTGGATAGTAAAGGTCTGATCCAAGACAGATTGGCGGTGCCGCTAATCTTTCATGTCGCTCGAACAGCTGCGGATATACGACTCATCTACGACAGAGACGTCGCACATGGCAGTGCGGAGCGCCTCCGGTTCAGTAGGGCGATAGGGAGTCGCGACAGGAAGGATGTTGCTCAGCAGCACGAGCAATTTTGGTGGCTTGTTGAAGGGGAGGATGATTCGTCGTCGATCTCCTCCAGTGATAGGTACTTCATGTGAAACAAAGTGGGCTAGCCTAATTTTTTTAGCCATGGCCGGGTTACATAGTTTTAGGTAGGTTTAAGTTAGATTTAAAAAAAAAAATTAAAAAAAATATATACATGTATACACATATATTTGTATATAACGCTATATAGGTAGCTTCATATGAAGCAAAGTCGGCCAGCCTAATTTTTTTTTGTTAGTCATGGCGGCTTATGTAGGTTTGGATAGAATTAAGTTAGTTTTAAGAAAAAAAAATTTATAAAAACAAAAAAAATATATATATACATGTATTTATATATTACGTATATATATATATATTTATGTATGACCATATTTGTGTTAGATGTATGTAGGTTAAGTAGAATAAAATTTATTTTTAGGTAGTCCGTAGGTTTTTAGTTTTAAGTTTTATAATAAAATAAAAAAAGGTTATTTTACTAGATTTTTTGGTTAAAAAATGTATTCTTAGTTTTAGTATTAATTAATATAATTAGCATTAATTAATGAAGTCTGATGTCTCATAGTGAATAGACGTGCCGAAAATCTCTTCTGGCTTAAGTATTAAGTTTTTCGTTTGTTCGTAAATATTAAATTTCTTTGAGTGCGGTAACAAAAGTCTTTTGAAGTATACTTGTTCGTCGCATATCGCACCATTAAAACTATTATTTTTATTTAAATAAACGCGATCTAATCTAAAACAAAAAAAAAGAAAAAGTACATATATCCGAGTCTTTGTGTTCGCCCATTCGAAGATTTTCCACTCGTTTCCCGTATATCCATCTCTCTCATACAACCAAGAGTGCAATGGCTGGAAAAACACGATCCACATCTCTCACCAAAGAGTCACTATCAACACCGTCATAGAAATCCCCCGCCACCTCTGCCAAGGCAGTGAAAATAAACCAGCAAGCCGTAACATCCGCTGAACTAGAGAGCCGTTTGGGGAAACTCACTGATGAAATTATTCGGAGTATAAAATCCGAGGTGAGTAATCTGCGAAGTGAACTCATCCAGATAATCGAACAAAACTTCGCAACATATACGAAGCAAGTCGATAGATCAATACACGAATTGCAGTCAAGAGTTTCAGTTATCGAAACGAACTGTGCTCATATTCAGAGTAGATTTGATGCTGGTGTGAGAGGAGAATCCCATATGCTCAAAGGAGAAGTTGCTGAGCTGCAGAGAAGGTGTGATGCATATGAGAGGAAAACACTTGCAGCTGATGCTATTCTTTTTGGCATCCCGCAACTACCACAAGAAGATCTTAAAACCATCCTTGATCGACTCTGCTAAACAATGAAATGTGCGTCCCCTGAATTAGATGCTATTTTTCGTTCTCGTCAGAGGAATAATGCAAGTGATTCTCCCATTGTGCTCAAGTTTCGCTCTCCCAAAGAAAAAAACGAGCTGCTCAAATCAATTGCTCACCACTGCAAAATAAACAAAAAACAGCTGTGTCTGCATGATGCTGGCATAGACTCCAACAAAAACATTTTTATGCACGAGAGCCTAACTGCCAAAAATCGCTCTCTTCTTCATAAAGCAGCTCAAATGAAGCGCCACAAACAGCTGTTTTCTGTTTATACACGATCTGGTTCTGTTTTCGTGAAAGAAACTGCAAAAGGGAACAGCATAATGATAGAGAACGAAGAAAACCTTAACACCATCGCCAAGAGACATCAAGAAGTATCATCACAACTAACAACTTAAATTTTCTTCCACTTAAATTAATATAATATGCTCATTTTGTACGTAGGTATCCTAAACGTATGCTATGAAAAATTAAATTGTACGTATTATTATACATTGTCTTCTCTGTATGTATGTCGCTTGTGTTCTTGTTGTAAAGACTATGTCTCACTCAAATGCATTCTAATGTGTATAATATGAATTCCATAGACACTAACGATGGCAGTGAAGGAATGCTAAAACCTATGTTAAATGTTTTCTGTTCTCGTAGAGAAGGATTTAAGGTAGCCCACATAAACGCACAAAGTTTGCTTCCTAAAATCGAAGAATATAGATATGTTTTCGAAAAATCAAGGGTAGATGCAATATGTATTTCAGAAAGTTGGTTTAAGCCAAACATTAAAAATGAAATTTATAAGTTGAGTGGATACAGACTCTTTAGGGGTGATAGAAATGATCGTGGTGGCGGTGTAGCAGTATATGTAAGAGATGGCTTAAGATGTAGAAAGACCCTTTTATCTTCTTCTGACTCTCTTATTGACTATGCATTCGTTAATATAGTAAGCAATAACAATTCTTTGCTGCTGGGCACTGTTTACAGACCTAATAATGATGTAGATTTAACACCCTTCTACGCTTTAATGGAGTCAATATCAGTAGGTTCTAAAAATATAATTATATGTGGTGACTTAAACAGTAATCTTTTGGTTGAGAGGCATCTTGCTGAAGGGATGAAATCTTTTGACCTACATCCAGTAAATATTACCACTCCCACTCATCACGTTAGTACTACAAGCACTTTAATTGATGTTTTTTTCGTTAGTTGTACTGATAGCACTCTTTTTTATGATCAACTTTCTGCTCCAGCTTTCTCTAAGCATGATTTAATTTTTCTTACTTATGACTTTCGGGTACATAACCAAGCACCAGATACTACATTTCAATATAGAGGCTTTACCAATATAGACAGAGTTAATCTTGACCAGAGCATAATTGCCATACCATGGGAACAAATTTATTTAATGCCATCTCCAGATAACCAGGTACTATTTCTCCAATCAAACATTAACTCTCTCTTCAACCAATATGTTCCGGTAAAAACAAAAACCATCAAAAACCCATCACAGCCTTGGTTTTCAACTGAAATTCGTCAAATAATTAAGCAACGTGATCAAGCGTATAATCGGTGGAAGCGATATCGTATAGCTGAATTTCACCATATATACAAATCCCTCCGTAATACGGTTATTCGAGAAATAAGGGCGGCAAAGGCACAATTTTTCTCTAGCAGATTAAAATCTAGCCTGGGTAGTCGAAAACTGTGGAGTAACCTACGACATCTTGGTATAGGAAAAGAAAAACTTTCTTGTCCAAATAACACTGACGGTAATGTGCTTAACCACAAGTTTGTATCTGTAGGACCAACTAGGACAGCAAATCTCAACCTTAATTTAGATAATCGGCATGCGCCTGTTGTGCAATCACCATTTAGCTTTGCATGTGTAGACAGTATAGAGGTAGTAAAAAGCTTTTTATCTATAAGGTCCAGTGCAATTGGAGTCGATGAAATTCATCCAGTTTTTATCAAAGCCATTCTGCCGTTGATCCTACCGTATGTGACTCATGCGATAAACACTATCCTTATGACAGAACATTTCCACATCAGTGGAAAATGGCTAAAGTAATACCCTTACCAAAAAACTCTATTGGGGACGAATTTCGACCAATTTCCATTCTACCATTCCTCTCCAAAGTATGCGAGCGAATAATGCAAAGGCAACTTGACGAGTATCTTTCTCACAATAAAATGATAACCCATATGCAATCAGGCTTCCGAGCAAAACACAGTTGTACTACTGCTATGGTAAAAGTTGTTGAAGATATTCGATCTAGTTTAGATAAAGATGAAGTAACTTTTTTGATACTTCTAGACTTCTCTAAGGCATTCGACACTGTTGACCACGCACTGCTCTGTAAAAAACTACAACACTACTTTGGGTTTTCTATTTCTGCTGTTAAATTGATTTCATCCTATTTAAGCAACAGAAAACAAGCCGTTTTTGTTAACAATGTCTTATCTGATTTTCTTTGTTTAACTCGAGGGGTACCTCAAGGATCAATTCTGGGTCCTCTCTTATTCTCTCTATATATAAATGAGATACCAGATCTAGTCACATGTGTGACTAGACTAGACTAAATTTGGACGTCATCGGCATAAGGAACATTCAATAAGGAACATTCCTTAACACACATTTATGCCGATGACGTCCAAATTTATCGAAGCTGCACGCTAGGTCTCATTGAAAATTGTTGCCTTGAAACTAATCAGGATCTTAATAGTATTTTTGACTGGTCTTTGCAAAATGGCCTGACACTCAACCCTAATAAGTCAAAATGCCTAGTTATATCTAGAACAAAATTGGATCTGTCATATTTTCCGCAAATCACTTTAAATAACTCCCCCGTCGTTTTTGTGGATACATCAAAAAATTTGGGTGTTATATTTAACAGATTTTTAACATGGAACGACCATATTAACACCATCGTAGGGAAGGCTTATGGCGTTTTGCGAACCTTGTGGACAGCTCAACCAATTACACCTTTGGATACACGAATCATATTGGTAAAATCACTTTTAATTCCAATCCTTGTGCATGGGTGTGAATTATATGGAAATTGTGATTCAATATGCGCACGAAAATTACAAGTTGCCTTCAACAGTGCCATTCGATACATATATGGGCTAAGAAGATATGATCATGTGTCACATTGCTCAGTAAAAGTTTTAGGTATGCCTTTTGAAAACTATCTTAAATATCGCACTCTGGTCTTTCTCTTCAATATTCTTAGAACTCGACAGCCTTCCTACCTCTACAATAATTTACAATTCCCAGCGTCAAATAGATCCACCTATCTTATTATACCGAGATATAATTACTTAATATCTGAAAGACAATTCTTTATCAATGCCCGTCTTTGGAATTTATTACCTAACCCTATAAGAGCACTAAGCGATATACACAGGTTTAAAAAAGACTTACGGCATCTTCTGTCATGTCAAAACAATTGATTTTTGTCTATAGTATTTATCTAGTTTTTTTTTTTTTTTTTTTTGTACTTTTCATAGCCTTCGTATTCATATCCTACTTTTCTTTAATTGTTTTTAACTTTTTGTTTGTATTATTCATTTAAAGTTTATCTCATTCTGTAATAACTTAATTGCAACTAAGTGTATATTGTAAGTAGCTATTACAAAGTTATAAGATTCATTCTTACTGTTCTAGCTTTCCGAAAATAAACTAAATAAACTAAACTAAACTAAACTAATGTCAAAATAAAAATAAAATTAGACTACAAGATACGTCGAAAGACATAGTTTAAGTGTTAGGTTTAACTTAGATTGCCCGCATGGGGCCAGTAAGTTATACGAGTAATAAGATATTTTTAAGTTATTTAAGTTAATTTTTAAGCGTTTTTTATGTAGCAAGTGAGAGTAATTTAAGTGATATAAATAAAATGGCATTGAAACTGAACTGACATAAATATGTTTTTTGCGCCAATATAATTAAAATGTTTAGGTAAATACGGGTTAATACTTTCAAGTGATAGTTTAGCGAGATACTCTCCACCCACCAATTGCCCATTATCGCTTGCAAATCGTCACTTACGGGTACGTCTCCCTCCCCTTTTTTATCAATGAGGGTCTTGAAGTAATTTGTTATAGATTATAGCTCTCAGTTCCCACTTGCATCACATTCTGAATGATTTTTATGTATATGATATTTTGAGGGGGTCCGATTCATAGTCAGAAGTTTTAGAACTCAAAGAACAATTAATTGAGCTATTAGTATGTGGAGGCTTACAGCTGAGTAAGTATAGCTCTAACTGCTGGAATATTTTGAAAAACTTGGAGGAGGATGTAAAATAACTGTTTTCCTCGACCTGGACAGTAGCAATCAGTGGAAAAAGGTACTTAGTCTTGTTTGGTATGGACTCCATCTTTACTTGTAAAATATCATTGGAGGATAATCAAACTACGCCTACCAAACGAAAGCTTTTATCCCACTAGGTTTTATACCTCCTCCCACTATCCTGCTAAACATAATGTTTCAGGAGATCTGGATGGAATGAAAAATAATTGACTGGGATGACTTATTACTATAAGAAATTGCAGAAAAATGGTTTTCGTATAGAATTACAAATTTCAAGACGATGCATACTGAATTCTAAGAGCTTTGACTTAATAGGTTTCTGCGATACTTCTGAAAGGGCGTACGCCGCGGTAATATACGCTCGCAGCACCACCGAAAATAGTGCAGTTGAAGTTCAAATCGTGGCTGCCAAAATTTGTGTTGCACCTGTGAAGTAACTATCTATACCCCGGTTGTGGAGTTATGTGGAGCACTTCTCCTATGCCGGTTAATGGAACTCATTACCTCGTCCATGGATGTTGGGCCATGTCAGATTTTCGCTTCTGCGATTCCCAGATCGTTTTAGCTTGGCTTTCACAACGTAAATTGAACACCTTTGTAGCTAACCGTACCCCTCAGGTCCTATACATCTTACCTCGTTCAAATTGGAACTACGTTCGTTCTGCGGAAAGTCCTACCGACTTCACATCTCTGGAAGTGGAACCGGAAAAAATAATTGGAATTGGATTTATGGTAGAAGGGACCAAATTGATTATCTTCAAATATAAAGCAATGGAAGAGAACAGAGGCTATATGCATCCAGGATGTACCTGAAGAAAAGAAAACGATCGCTGTGGTGAATGTGTATTCTACAATTTCATATTTTCCTGATAGTTTAACGGATAGAATATCTTCATGGAGTAGGTTGCTTCGAGTCACTTCGTTCGTTCTTCATTTCATTCGTAGTTGTAGAAATAATTCACATAAACGTTCAAAAGGTTTCCTCTCATTTTCGAAGTTTCAGTACGCTAAGCAAATTTGTTTGTTCTGGGCTTAAAATATATTTAAAGATGAAATTCGTGATTTAAATATTAAAAGGCAGATCTCGATACGATCTAAACTGTCTCCTTTGTCGCCTTTTGTGGATAAAGATGGATTGCTGCGAGTTAAGGGAATAATTTTGAATGCTACTGATATTTCATTTAGTATCAAACACCCGATTATCTTATCCAAGAATCACCCCATAACCCATCTAATTCTTATGGATGCACACATAAAGTTTCTTCATACAGGTGTATCGGAGCTGTTTTCGTTGGTTCGTCAGGAGTTCTGAATTCTTGGTGTTGCCAAACGCGGTCATCGAAACAACATCACTGAAATCTGCCGTGCAGGGTGAACAACATTAAAAAAAAAATGCTGGCAACGTGGCTTCCGGCATTTTCATTCTTCCTTTTTGGATTTGGAGGTTTGGCGAGGAAGATCGTTGCCGTGAGATAAGAAGTAAAGCAATTTTTAAAGTTCTTCTTTTTTTTCTATTCTTTCCTTTTTTCGCACCTGTACATATAAAATTTTGAAAAAATAAATAAAAGAGTTAAACCAAAAATGTGAAAGTATTATCTCTCAAATGGCTCGAACATTCTTTAAAAATTGCCTTAAGCATCAATCACCTCGTGCCCACATTTGAGGGCACGTTCGTCATAACCTATGCAGCAAAGTTAAACTGCCCAACCCAACAAGTAAACAGTTCCAACCTCAAAGATCAAATCCAACCTCAAGCATAATCTGCAAGAAGACGATTACCTCCCATCAGCCACCACAGCAAAGGAAGCTACTCGGAGCTGTCTGTACAAAGATAATAGTAACCTGTAGAATAGCCATCACCTCGAGTCAAGCGACCGTAAGGTAAGTGTCTACAACGTCAAATAAAAGTCCCAAAGGTCTAGAGCCACGATCCACACATTCTCTTCCACCATTGAATGATCACCCATCTTTGGAGTATAACTGTAAACTATGCGATGAACCAGACAGCACAGGTGACATGGTTCAATGTGATCTTTGTCCCCAGTGGTTCCATCAAAAATGTGTAGGCGTAGCCAGCGACATAAGGTTCAAAAAATGTATGTGCCATAATTGCAAAAAATCCGAAAAAAGATCTCGTAAAGCAGGCAGAGATTATAAATCATTAAAAAATCAACCATTACAACGGCAAACACAAGATGTAGAAGAAGCTGTAGAACTAGTGCCAACAACACCTGGCTTCGTAAACTTGAGAAAAAGCGAGCAGAAGCAACTAGTATCTACATTTATTCCCGGCCGACCAGAACCATCACCTGTCATTCACAAAAAAGAAAAAGAAAATACCACATTCGAAGTTGCGTGATCGTCATCTTCAGCCAAAATACTATCACTGAAGCTAAAGCGGCTGGAAGAAGAACAAAATTTAAGGAAACAACGCCATGCCATGGCAAACTTCAGTGGCCACTGTTCATAAATGCCTTTGAGAACACCACACGCACTTGGGGGTATACAAATTATGAAAATCGAATAAGGTTGCAAAGGTGTCTTCAAGGTATAGCATTCGAGTCAGTCCGTTTTCGTCCCATGTTACCGCAACAAGTGCCGAGCGTTATCGAAACCTTAAGAGTGCTCTTTGGGAAACCGGAAAAAATAATTGCGTCATTAATGGTAAAGATCAGAAACGACCCGGCACCCAAAGCTGAAAAATTAGAGGCTATTGTGACCTTTGCCTTATCAGTGCAAAACATCTGTTCAATAATATAAGCAAAGAAGCTGGATAGCCATTTGAATAATCCGTGCCTGCTCCAAGCGCTGGTCGATAAATTACCCGCGTCTATTAAGCTTTACTGGGGTATTTATAAGCAGTGCCAAGAGGAAGTTAACCTCACACATCTAAGTAAATGGCTGTACCAGTTAGCTTTAGCCGCTTCAGATTTGTCACCAAGTTCCCAAATAGAAAGCCGATATGAGACAAAACAGAAAAGGTTTGTAAATGTTCACAAACAGGAAATTAAACACTCTCACCGATCGGGCAAATGCAAAGTGTGTTCTGGCGAATGTCGATCTTTGCAACACTGTAAGCGATTTGCTGAAATGAATTTAAATGAAAAGTGGCGTGTAGTGAAAAATAACAGCCTTTGTCGGACCTGCTTATATGACCATAGAAGTAAACTATGTACCGTAGATAGAAAATGCGGTGAAAATGGATGTGAATATAGACACCATCGGTTGCTCCACAAAGATCAACAACAGAATTTGAAAGTAATCTATCCATCCACATCATATGACACTCGAAAACCTAATGCAAGCTCAAACCATCAAAGCGAGGATATTCAGGGAAGTCATGTCCACAGTAACAACATACAATATGCATCGACGCTCTACAGGATTATTGCAATAAGTATATTTGGTAAGAATTTGCAATATGGCACGTTTGCATTTTTAGAAGAAGGATCATCGGTCACTCTAATGGATGCTGAGGCTGCCGAGTTTCTTCAACTTAAAGGTATTCAGGATCCACTTTGCCTTCGGTGGACGTCAAACACACATCACACATGAATCCAAAAGGGTTAGCGCAAAGATTGCAGGTATAGGGTCAACTAAAATATATGAAGTAAAAAATATCCGTACTGTAAAATCTTTGGACTTACCGTTGCAAACGCTCAACGTCACAGCACTTTGTGAGCAGTATCCTCACTTGGAAGGAATTCCGGTTACATCGTACAAAAATGCTGTACCCCGCATACTGATCGGTTTAGAACATTTGAACTTGTCGGTTCCACTGCGAGTTAGAGAAGGTACTGGAAAGGAACCTATAGCCACGAAGACTCGAATAGGTTGGACGATAAGTGGGCCGTACTTTAGCCTAGATGTTCCTAATGGAGAATTTCAAAATTTCCACAGCGTACACAACTGCGATCTGTGCGAGTGTCAAAAGGATTTAGACGGTAAGATGTATGACTTAGTGAAGGAATACTTCGCCCTTGAGAACATTAAAAGGCAATCGAGAATGCTCTCGAAAGAGGACGAAATTGCATTCAACATACTGGAAACCACTACCACATGTCAAAATAACCGATATACAGTTCCACTGTTATGGAAATATAAAGAAGAAAAAATGCCGAACAACAGAGCTGCGGCCGAACGACGACTTGAGTTATTGGAAAAAAAATTATCCAGAGATCATAAACTAAAAATGATATTAGACGCACAAATAAAGTATTATGAAAAAAAAGGTTACTCACGCAAACTCTCATCAAAGGAAGAGTTAAAAGAAAATAATTTGACTGTGTACCTCCCCATGTTTCCAGTTGTGAACTCCAACAAGCCAGAAAAGGTAAGAATGGTGTGGGACGCAGCAGCGAAAACAAATGGAGTGTCCCTTAATTCGATGCTTATGCGTAGACCAGACACACTACCCGCACTTACCACGGTGTTATACAAATTCCGTGAACGAGAGGTGGCATTGTGTGGAGACATCAAAGAGATGTTTCATCAAATTCGCATAAAAGAAGAAGATCAATCAGCTCATCGTTCTATATGGAGAAATACCGACACGAACGAAGTTGAAGTCTTTGCTATGCAGGTGTTGATATTCGGTGCAACATGCTCACCCAGTTGTGCGCAGTACGTGAAAAATCGTAATGCCAAAAGATATAGCCAACGATATCCAAGAGCAGCTGATGCAATTGTCAATAAACATTACGTTGACGATTGGCTTGACAGCGTTAATACGATAGGCGGAGCTATTAAATTAGCAAAAGACGTCAAATTCGTACATATCAACGCTGGATTTTAAATTTGTAAACTTCTTAGCAACAGCAGTGAAGTGATGAGAGCATTACAGGAAGAGCAAAGCCTGTGTAGTAAGGAATTTAGTAATCACGGAGGGTTAAAGTTTGTGGAAAAAATTCTGGGTATGTTGTGGTCTCCAGAATACGATTGCTTCTCTTTTGCCTTAAAGGGTAAAATACTAACTGATGCGAATCTAGTTAAAGAGGACTACCCCACGAAAAGGGAGCTATTGAGAACTTTAATGTCAATATTTGACCCTCTCGGTCTGATTGCAAATTTTACAATTCTACTAAAAATGCTTCTTCAAGAAGTGTGGCGATCAGGCGTTGACTGGGACCAACAAATTAAAAATGAGCAATTCAATACTTACATCAGCACAATGAAACGGTAGTCAACGAGATAAGGTAAAAATATTACATCCCAAACTTAAGGGTTCTGTTCAAAAAAATAAAAAGTAAATGTCAAAAATGCAAAGACATTAATGCTAAACCGATTTTTCCGATGATGGGAGAACTTCCAGCAGCTATGCTGAAGTCCTTTATAGCACCGTTTTCCTATGTAGGTATCGATTATTTTGGACCACTTTATGTTACAGTAGGACGTCACACGGAGAAGAGATGGGGTGTATTGTTGACATGTTTAACTATAAGGGCAATACATATTGAGGTTGCATATAACCTCACTGCTGATGCCTGCATCTTAGCTTTGAAAAGATTTATCTCTAGGCGAGGAACACCAGTTGAAATAATTACAGATAACGGTATCAATTTCCGAGGAGCATCAGAGGAGTTAAAAAAGATGGTTTCCAATATTAAACAAGAGGATATAGCGAAAGATTTTGTTGACTGTAGGATCAAATGGAAGTTCATTCCTCCATCATCGCCGCATATGGGTGGTGCGTGGGAGCGTTTGGTGCGCTCTGTAAAACAAACTTTAGCAGCAATACAAATAACAAGAAATCCTACGGACGAACTTCTTTTGTCTATGATGGCGGAGGTGGAGAGTGTGGTATATTCTAGACCTTTGGCTTACATTCCCTTGGGTTCTTACTTATTTGCTGACGCTGACGAGGAGAACTGAGTGGTTTGAGGCAACTAAGAACCTCGAAGAAGGAGATATTGTAGTCGTCTGAGATGAATGTCATCCAAGAAATTTTTGGCCGAAAACGAGAATTATCAAGCTTATAATGGACAGAGATGGACGTTGCAGGAGCGCTATTATACAAACAGCAAAGGGTATATTTACAAGACCGGTAGCAAAATTAGCCCCTTTGGACATAAGGCGGTTTGGCGGTATTGGTAACCAGAGCAATCGATCTTGCCCTAATTACCAGGGGGGAGTGTTGCCAAACGCGGTCATCGAAACAACATCACTGAAGTCTGCCGTCCAGGGTGAACAACATTAAAGAAGATCGTTGCCGTGAGATAAGAAGTAAAGCAATTTTTAAAGTTCTTCTTTTTTTTCTATTCTTTCCTTTTTCGCACATGTACATATAAAATTTTGAAAAAATAAATAAAAGAGTTAAACTAAAAAGGTGAAAGTATTATCTCTCAAACGGCTCGAACACTTGGAGAGCGAAATCTAATTAGGAAAATCGTCCGTAACTGCATCAAGTGCTTTCGACTGCATCGGGTTACATCTCATCAGCTTCTTCAAGGTTTTCCCCGTCCTACGCGTTCGTTAAAACTGGATGTGACTACGCTGGTCCTATTATTCTTCGGATGTCCAAAGGTAGAAAATCAAGTCTTACAAAGGGATGCTTTGAGCTGTTCTTATGTATGGTCAAAAAGGCGTTACATTTGGAGGTAGTAAGTGACCTTACTACGGACGCTTTCTTACGCATCTCTGCGTATGTTCGTTGCTAGGAGAGGAAAATGCAGCGTAATTTATTCGGATAATGGCACCAATTTTCGAGTAGCGGCGCGTTCACTTTGTGATATATATAAATTGGTTAGATCTAGAGATCACAATCAGGAGGTGTCAACAACCTTGATGGCTGACATCTACGACGCGTCGTTGGTAATAGCACCCTCACTTTCGTAGAGTTTTCTACTATGCTTGCCCAAATAGAAGCCTTATTATTTGAATTGCGTATTTTTTGCTACCTCCTGTCCTTCAATTTCAAAAACTTTACTTTTTTAAATGAGTTCTTAATTGTGGCAAATCTGGAAAATTGTATGCTGAAATCTTGGCACTCCGCAAACAGGTTAATGTATTCTAGAGAAAAGAAGTCGCTTGTGATGCGGTACTTTTTGGCGTTCCTTCGCTTCCTGAAGAAAATCTCCAGCAGATCTTCCAAAAGCTATGTGAAACCATTAATTGCATGCCACCACAGGGTGTTACTGCTTTTCGTGCGAGAAGGCCCAATAACACCAAAAACAATGCCTCACCGACCGTTCCACCGTCGATTATCTTAAAATTCAGTTCTGTATACGAAAGAAACGCTGTTTGGCCAAGCACACACGTTTTATACTACAAAGTGGACTTGGTCTAAAGAGAAAAAAAACAGCTGTTTTCTGTATACACGAAATCTGGAATTGTATATGCCAAGAAGACGCCCATTGGGAAAAGCTTCTCTATCGAAAGCTCGGATGACCTTCACACCATTGCTGCTGGTGCTTCTGTTGCTGTTACTGATGCTGATGTTGCTGCGACTAATCATTAAATTTACTGTATCGTATTCCATTTCTAAATTATTTTTTAATTGTTATTGTTTTCAATTTCCTCTTTTCTTTTCTCCCTGTTGTGCTCCCTTAAGTGTCTGGCATTATTTTTGTTTTAATCTGATGTGTATCTTGTTTTTGTTTCTTCTTCTTTCTGTCTTTTCTCATAATGAAAACAGTACGTCCCACTTAGAGTGTGAATAATAAACCAACGCACACTACGATAAATGTAATTTCTAATTGTCGTGATGATTTTAAGGTTTGTCATATAAATGCTTGTAGTCTTAATCAGTATAAGTTAGATTATTTAAAATACATGTTTGAAAGTTCTGGTGTTGATGCTATTTGTGTTTGTGAGACTTGGTTCAAGCGTGATGTATCTGATCTGCAGTATAAAATACCTAATTACTCTATTTCTCGAAATGATCGTGTAACGTACACATGGTGAGGAGGAATAGCAATTTATTGCAGGGACTCCTTGAAATGTAATTGTTGAAATTCACGATGGTTGTTCTAAATGTCTGGTGGCCTGTGCTTACATTCCGGATCGGAGTTGTTCTCCTCAACCATTTTTTTCTGCCCTGTCGGAATTCTCACGTCTTTATGAGCATGTTATTGTTTGTGGAGATTTGAATGCAGACTTATTTAAAAATTATTCCCGCTCCTTTAAAATTAAAGAATCTGTTTCCTCCCTGGGACTCCAGATATGTAATAAAACCTACCCAACTCGGTTTGCTAAAGATTGTACTCCTAGTATTCTTGACCTGGTTATCGTATCCGATCTTTCATC